>VZSC01012475.1:10682-128615 GCA_013398225.1 Steatornis caripensis
CCCTGTCTCTCTTGAACTGGGGAGCCCAGAACTGGACACAGTTATTATTACATATATTAGATCATCATATAAGAATACTATGATAGCCTGAAGCATTTAGGGGAAGGCAGTGGGTTTTTAAAAATCTGTTCTAATGGCCAGGTTCTGATCTCTTTGGCAACAAAGTTGGATTTGAAAAGCCGAAGAGCCTGTTTGCTTTTGTTGCCTTCCAAGCTTATTTGCTCTTCCTGTCCAAACACTAGCACAGGCTGCCTGGAGAGGCTGTGGGATCTCTAACATTGGAGATATTCAGACCTGGACCGACAAGACCCTGAGCAACCTCATCCAACTTTGAAGTTGTACCAAACGACCTCCAGAGGGCCCTTCCAACCTGAAGGATTCTGGGATTTTATTCTCTGCCAGTTTCTTTGTATTTGTTCACCTCAAACTGTGGCAAACCCTTGCTTTTGACTTTGTTTGCTAATACGGAAGGTCAAGTGTAATTCTGCACTAGGTCTACCCAGGAAAGCAGGCAGGAGGAACCTCTTGATTGCAGAAGAGCTTTGGTAGCTTGAAGCATAGGTTATTTTTAACTGGTCTATTCCTTTGGCAGTAATTTCTTTTGATTATTCCACTGCATTTACTGGCAACAGACAATTGGAAGAAACTAGTTCTTTTTAACCCCTATTTTGGCTACAGTACTGAAAAAGTGACACTATGAAAAATAGGACACTATAAGAATATGTGAATAATATTTTAATTACCACAGTTACTCATGCTCATGAAGACAGTGAAATAATATGTGATGTCTCTTGTCAAGGTGACACACAAGACAAACAGGAAGATAACAGATGTCGGGAGTGAAATCGAAAGAGATTACCATTATTGTACCACTCCAACACACAAAGAGACTTCTTAGATATATATGCAAGCAACTTAATTGATTAAAGGAGGACTGAGCAGAGGAACTGTGGTTACAGAAGTTGTGAAATTTGGCCAGACTGTACCCTTCAGTTATCCTGGAATACAATCAAGAGATCTCCTTTAGGCTGAGGAAAGCCTGAGAAAAGCTGGGGTAGTTCAGACTGGAGAAGAGAAGGCTCCGGGGAGACCTTATTGCAGCCGTTCAGTACTTAATGGGGGCTTATAAGAAGATGAGGACAGGCTTTTTAGTAGAACCTGTTGCAATAGGACAGGGAGTAATGGTTTTAAACCAAAAGAGGGTAGATTCAGACTACTTTCAGATAAAAGGAAGAAATTTTGTACCATGAGGGTGGTGAAACCCTGGAAGAGGTTGCTCAGAGAGGTGGCAGATACCCCATCCCTGGAAACATTCAGGTTGGACGGCGCTCTGAGCAACCTGCTCGAGTTGAAGATGTCCCTACTTATTGGAGGGCGGTTGGACTAGATGGCCTTTAAAGGTTCCTTCCAACCCAAATTATTCTACGATTCTATGAAAAGCAGGAACTGAAGCAGAAGAGGCAAATACTCCTAAGATAAACCCTCTTTGACTTTGGGAGCTGCTACCACCCTCACTGTAACTTGATTAACCAAATTGTCATCCAACAGCTTTAAAAAAGATTCATCTATTTCTCATAAAGTCTTACAATGTAATGAGAATCTCTCCAAGAAAACCTTGTCTGGTAAAGTCCAATAGATCTGTCTCCTTTTGGATCAGCTGACAAGCTTACCTGAAACCTCTTTTTTCCCGTCCCTGCCCCCCACCCCAAAAGATCTGGAGAAGGGAAATGAGAACAAAGAAGATGTTTACTCTAGGAAAGCTCAGTTTGATACGTTACTGTTCTCAACCTGTCCCTGGGATTTGGCAAGAAAGTCTGACAATGCCAAGCATGACTCTGCTCCTTGCTCTAGAGCCCACCTCAGACTGCCACTAGTATTTACTAGCACCCTACAGAGATCTGAAATGCCACAACTGTCACTAAGCTGGTAGCAGGAGGCAGCCACCAGACCACTGACACAATGCTGTGAAAAGACTCATGCATGACAATTTTCCTAGGTGTTCTCTATCTTTAAAGACCAGGAGGTAACACACCACCAAGTTCAGAAAGGTAGAATTCCAATATATCCTTAATCTTAAATCCCACAGAGATTTAAATGCTTGCTTAAATTTACACTCACACTAAAGTGCTATCTGTATAGGAATGAACGTTAGCATGTACTTCTATACTGCTCTCCCTCCAACTTTGAATGTTAGGCTGTCTTTGCAGGCGAGACTTGGCACCTTCAGCCCACAGGAAGAAGGCTTGGCATTATCTTTAGTTCTAATACAGCTCTTGTCTCTCCCTGGTGTTTCAGAATCAAAGCCCCTGTACTTAACCTACTGTTTAACATTTCTCTCGTATCTTTCTTTCCACAGTATGTGGCATTTGCCTCCCTATTCTTCATTCTGGTCTCCATCACCACCTTCTGCCTCGAGACCCATGAGAGATTTAACCCCATTGTGAACAAGACAGAAACTGAATTCATCGGGAATGACACCCAGGTGCGGCACTACAGGGAAGCAGAGACTGAAGCCTTTCTCACCTACATCGAAGGTGTCTGTGTGGTCTGGTTTACATTTGAATTCTTGATGAGAGTCACTTTCTGCCCAAACAAGGTGGAATTTATCAAAAACTCTTTGAACATCATTGACTTTGTGGCCATACTGCCTTTCTATCTAGAGGTTGGACTCAGTGGCCTGTCTTCCAAAGCTGCTAAGGATGTCCTGGGCTTCCTCCGCGTAGTCCGTTTCGTGCGAATTCTGCGAATTTTCAAGCTGACCCGCCACTTCGTCGGGTTGCGGGTCTTGGGACACACCCTCCGCGCCAGCACAAACGAATTCTTGCTGCTCATCATATTTTTGGCATTGGGCGTCTTAATCTTTGCCACGATGATCTATTATGCCGAGAGAATAGGTGCTAAACCAAATGACCCTAGTGCCAGTGAACACACACACTTTAAAAATATCCCCATCGGCTTTTGGTGGGCTGTTGTCACCATGACGACCCTGGGCTACGGAGACATGTATCCTCAGACTTGGTCAGGCATGCTGGTGGGGGCCCTCTGTGCTCTCGCTGGTGTGCTGACCATTGCCATGCCTGTCCCTGTCATTGTGAACAATTTCGGAATGTATTACTCCTTAGCTATGGCTAAGCAGAAGCTACCAAAGAAAAAAAAGAAGCATATCCCGAGGCCACCCCAGCTGGGATCCCCCAATTATTGTAAATCTGTCGTAAACTCTCCACACCACAGTACTCAGAGCGACACTTGCCCACTGGCCCAAGAAGAAATTTTAGAAATTAACAGAGCAGGTAGGAAACCTCTTAGAGGAATGTCCATCTGACCGTTAACCTCCATCCCGTGTAGTGATTTAAGATTCAGCCAGACTGCTTTCTTAGAGCAATGGGTAGCACATTTATCCATTCTAGTCCCACCATCACACAGTGAATAATATGTGTGAAGCCTAGGTTGCAGGGACAAATGGTACAGTGGAGGCTGATCAGCAAAACTAAGGATGAGAGCACGCTCTAGGAGCCCAAACTTTGGTCCTGGTTAAGGGCATACAAGTCTCAAGATATTTTGAAGAGCTGTTACATCTAGTGGAAGAATTTTGAGAGTTCTACAGCTATGTTGCTGGACTGTGTAATGCATCTCAGAGGCTCCTGAGAGCTGAATGCTTCATAGAGCAGAGTAGGAGCCAAGTACTCAGCAATTACAGAGTTTTCTGACAAAACAGGGCTGGAATTTGTAACAGCCAGATGCTTTCTCATTTGTTCCCATTTGGGACCTTTCAGCTGGTTTAAATGGCAGATATTGTACATCTCATTACAGAAACTAGGTGCCTAGTAAGTTGAAGGGACAACTATACCATCATGCATATTCATGAGACAATCCCGTCTCTTTCTGATGATTAACTGCAAAGTAGAACAACAGCTCAAATTCTTGACACTAATGCAAAATGACTCACTCTGAGACAAGACTAGATGTAAGGATGTTTATTCCATGGCATGCAAATCAATCTATTCTATAATATTCCACTAGAATTTAGCATTTAGAACTATGAAGAGTTTTGAACCACATTTTCTAAAACATGCTCCTTTTGCAAGTATGGGTTGGTGAGTTACAGCTCTTTCAACCTTCCAGCAGCAAAGGCCAACTGGAAGAGGTCTGACTGGCCATTACTGGCCAGTTTGGCCGAAACAGTGATCGCCTCATAATACGGCATTCCTATTTTTAACTGTCTTGGTTCATGGTAGCAATAGGTGAAACCAGAGTAAAATTAATCATATTAATTCTACTAGGAGGGAGGGGGGAGGGTAGTGGAAAAAATACTAGTCACCATGGAATATATTATAATATCCCATGGCTAGTGGTTAATTATGGGAATATCTCAGTTTTATGAGAATTCTCCTATAGCACATAAAAGTTACGGGGCTCCAATTTGATTATTTAAACCCCATAATCTACCTCTACCCATGGAATATCACTATTTATTCTATGGAGTAATTTCAAAGTAGATAACCATGTTGAAAACAAAGCCAATTTCATTTTGGCAAATGTTCCAGCCAAGTTGCATAGTAGACATTCTTCAGCCTATTCAGAATATCCCTGTGTTGTATTAGATAGAAGAGATCGCCAGTCAAGTGATTTTAACTGACATCTAGTCAAAAAGAGATGTTTTGAAAGAGCTAGCATATACCTATGATGGTCTTGTGTTATCATTTTTTTACTTTGAAGAAAATTCTGATTTGTTACTCATTGTGAGTCAGGTATTCTCTCGTCATCTCATAGCCATGCATGTTGATGTCATTGTGAGAGGCACAAAGAAAGTGAGACTTTCCTTTGTGTGTGATTTCACCAATGCCAATGCTAATTTTGGAGGGGAAGAGCTGGTGGGCACCTTTCTCTTCTATTCTCTTCTCTCTTCTTTTCTTATTTCTTTTCCCTTTCGTGCAACTACGTAAAATCCATTCAGAAGGTAAATAGCTTTCATATTTTTTTTTGTTAAAGGCTATTCCATTGCAACAGGCCAATCACAATTCACGTGACTGATAGACTGTCTCTTTCCTACGTATCTTTGGTGCATAAGCGTATGGTTTTATCATCCATTCCCCTCAGGTTGCAAATGCTTATCACAACTCATGTCCAAGCAGCAAACCTCCTCATAAATAGATGTTTTGTGGCGTCACGTATCCAGAGGGAAAGAGGGCACAAACAATATTGCGTGTCTCCTACCGTGAGCAATATGCCAACTACCCAGTGGTAATGTGCAAAAGATGCCAGACTCTTGAGTACTTTAGTAGTCAGCTACAGAATGACTTTCTTCTCAGAAATCCCTTGCTTTATAAAGTTCCTTCCATTACCTACCCTGGTCCTCGCTGGGAACTGGAGGACTAAGAACTCTACGAGTTCAGTGCAATTCCACACTGGTATCCTGAGAATACGTGTAATTTTGGTTCAATGTGGAACTGTTTTGCCACCATCAGTGCTCTAAAATCAGCTGTTACCACAATATCCATGAAGTATTGATAGTAACAGCAACTTACCTATTTCTGCAATAATTAAAAGACACTATTTTTATATACATATACAAGTATATATATCTTAAGAGGTAACAAAACACACATCAGCTAACAAAATGGACTCGGTAACACTGTTGCTGGAGTTCTGTTTCTGATAATTATTATGCACAACCGGCAGCAAAAAATACTGCCTGCATCTCTTAGCTTCCTAATAGGGAAAGTTCTATATGTGTACAAGAGAAAAGTAAAAAATAATGAGTAAGATCAGAACTGAACTGTCAAAATAAATCTGCATTGCCTTGAGAATTGAAGTTCATTTATGTAATATGAAGCATTCATAGGCACTGACTTGTTCCTGGAACTATAACCTGCACAGGATATGAAAACAGAGACTTGCAAGCAGTGAATGTCTCCCATACTGTAAAATATTTGTTAATAGCACCTAACTGTAAATCATAGAATCATAGAATGGTAGGGGTTGGAAGGGACCTCTAGAGATCATCTAGTCCAACCCCCCTGCTAAAGCAGGTTAGCCTAGAGCAGGTTGCACAGGAATGCATCCAGGCGGGTTTTGAATATCTCCAGAGAAGGAGACTCCACAACCTCTCTGGGCAGCCTGTNAATAGCTTTCATATTTTTTTTTGTTAAAGGCTATTCCATTGCAACAGGCCAATCACAATTCACGTGACTGATAGACTGTCTCTTTCCTACGTATCTTTGGTGCATAAGCGTATGGTTTTATCATCCATTCCCTCAGGTTGCAAATGCTTATCACAACTCATGTCCAAGCAGCAAACCTCCTCATAAATAGATGTTTTGTGGCGTCACGTATCCAGAGGGAAAGAGGGCACAAACAATATTGCGTGTCTCCTACCGTGAGCAATATGCCAACTACCCAGTGGTAATGTGCAAAAGATGCCAGACTCTTGAGTACTTTAGTAGTCAGCTACAGAATGACTTTCTTCTCAGAAATCCCTTGCTTTATAAAGTTCCTTCCATTACCTACCCTGGTCCTCGCTGGGAACTGGAGGACTAAGAACTCTACGAGTTCAGTGCAATTCCACACTGGTATCCTGAGAATACGTGTAATTTTGGTTCAATGTGGAACTGTTTTGCCACCATCAGTGCTCTAAAATCAGCTGTTACCACAATATCCATGAAGTATTGATAGTAACAGCAACTTACCTATTTCTGCAATAATTAAAAGACACTATTTTTATATACATATACAAGTATATATATCTTAAGAGGTAACAAAACACACATCAGCTAACAAAATGGACTCGGTAACACTGTTGCTGGAGTTCTGTTTCTGATAATTATTATGCACAACCGGCAGCAAAAAATACTGCCTGCATCTCTTAGCTTCCTAATAGGGAAAGTTCTATATGTGTACAAGAGAAAAGTAAAAAATAATGAGTAAGATCAGAACTGAACTGTCAAAATAAATCTGCATTGCCTTGAGAATTGAAGTTCATTTATGTAATATGAAGCATTCATAGGCACTGACTTGTTCCTGGAACTATAACCTGCACAGGATATGAAAACAGAGACTTGCAAGCAGTGAATGTCTCCCATACTGTAAAATATTTGTTAATAGCACCTAACTGTAAACAACCAGTTAACATTGTACTAGGAACACAGAATGGGTGCCTAACTTTTCTAAAGTAATGCCTGAGTTGTCCAAGATACTTCTTGTAATTTTTTACTGTAAAGATTCAGTGTGACAGTGTCTAGGTGATACAAGGTCATATGCTGTATAGCTAATACATTCTTACAAAAAAGCCTGTTTAGCTGCTCAGGTCTAAAGGACATCACATGAAGTTATTAGTTCCATGTATTATGTGTAGTGGAATTATTAAACACTGCGCAAAACAGTGATGAGCATGAAATAGTTCCACATATGACTGTCTCTCTATAGCCCTCTCATGCACTGAGTCAGAAGTTCACAGCTGTTCTTGGTCCATACACACAGGGCCAAGCGGGCTCGACGGAGAGCTCTGCACAGCCACATCCCAGTGCCTCCTCTCAGGCGAGGGAGCACTTTCCTGGCACAGACGTGCAAACAGCAGAACTTTGCCCACAGGCTGCACTGCTGCTGCTAATGATGCTATGGTCATTTGCAGGCAAAGCAAAGATGATTTGAATTTAAATTCTGGTAGGTTTGAATTAAATTTTTAAATTGTCCCCAACACTCTCAGCAGCTCAGTCCTGGGCTAATCTACACCTGGCAGGAGGGTATCTTTAAATAACAGCACTTGATTTTAATTTAATATAAAGAATGTCAAGGTTCGATTCTACCATGCCTCCCCTTTCTACAGCAACCCTTCCTGCTCTCCATCCCATCCAATTCTGTCAGTGGCTGGCTGGGAAAGCAGCAGAAGGGGAGGAAAGGCACTTCTGAGTACAGGATGGCAGAGCTACTGCTGCAGGCAGGACTTCACCAGCAGCATTAAAAATGTAGAGCTTTCCCCTATACAAAAAATCTTCAAGGCAGTTTCTGGTGACCGTAATTTCTCAAGATACTGCTTATATAGTGCCTGGAGGAACTGGGCTTGAAACAAAGGAGCAGATCTCGCCTGACCAATTTGACTAAAACTCCATGACCCAGGGATATCTCAGAGTACAGAGGACCAGGTGTCCCCTCATTTAAAATACACACACCAAGTTCTAGCATCGCCATGTCAAACTATTAACTTTCTTATGTTGCAGCATTGTTTACAGGCCCCATTCAAGACCAGGGCTTCATTTTGTCATTGTCACACATGTGACAACTGCTATGTTACAATCGAATACCAAACAGGCTAAGTAGACAGCAAAGAGAAAATCAGTATATTCATTTGACACAGGGCTTAATTTAATTGAGAAAGATCACTTGAAAGGTCTGTGGCAAAGCCATTAGTTGAGCATAACTAAATAAGCATCAGTCATAACAATAGCCTGCTGTGCTGCAGTGTCTTTTATCTAAAGGCTTCTGAGTATTCCAAACAGTCAACATCGTAACAGAAGTGAAACAGAAAAGAAGCAAAGCAAAATTTGTTTCAAACAGAACCAAACCAGAAAAAGCCAGTTTCAACCTCTTAAACTTAGCTGATTTCTGTCCCAAACCACAGAATGTCCTACAGGTATAAATCATTTTTCTCAGTACACATAGTGAAATACTTTCAGGTAGAAGTTTGTGAGAAAACCTCAAAACATGCAAAACAAATCTTGAAAGCTCTCAGTTTTATTCTGAAAGTGTTACTCAGTCCTTCGGGTCCTCTCTCCTCTGAGCTGTGCGCTCACCTGAAGGATAGGTTGACTGCATGGTTACATCTTAAAGTGGTGAATGTCATTTTCCAACACTGTAAACCATTTTAGAATAAGAATGGAATTCATAACTTCATTTGATGTCTACAGCACTGTCTGGTGCCACAGAGCAATGGTATCAAGAATGCATCCATAATACAAAGCACAGGTGATGGGTTATTTTGGTTTTGTTCAGAGATCTACCCCAACCTTTTATTGTTTTTGTATGCATATTTACAACACCAGCACACACAGTGTTTGTATTGACTTTAATATGGCCAAAATAAGAATTTCTCACCTCTCTGATCCCCTCTGCATGCAGCTTCACTTAAGTTATACTCCAAGGATATCTCCAAGGATATCATATCTTCATACAAATGTATTGTGCAGCCTTTTTCACAGTGTACTGATGAAAAAATTCTCTACTCATTGCATAGCTGTAAAATATGAAAGAAACATTATTAGAATTCAAGTGCCTAAGAGGAGAGGGAAAATGTCTGTCATTATGAATACAATCTTTAGCTTCAGAAAAACTTCTGTGGTTGTTTTACTTACCTGCCAAAAAAACCCCAATTCTCCTTAACCCACTCCTCGTCTATCTCTATGTCTGAGTAGTTAAAGCAATTCAAGTCTATCACTGACAGAGGGGAACTATATAGTTATAGTGACTCCAGTGTACTCCATGGTCAGATGAATTGGAGCAAGCTGTGACATTAGGAATCTATTATTTCAATGAAATTTCCTGAGAGAGCGCTGATCTCCTTTTAAAGAAATAATGTGGAATTACCCATTTCAGCTTTATCACTCATGCTTTCTGAAGGAGCTGCTCTTTTCTCAGGGCTTCATTCTTCATCCCTTCTGTCACCATAACCTAGATAACCTGTATCCCTTGTGCAACACACCGGTTCCAATGTCAGAAGTGTGCTGAGCACTGTAATTCCAGTGCCAATGCTCAGTGGGAACTGGGGACTCTTGGCAGTTCTTGTCACAGGCCCATTATGCTGCCTAACATTTTCCTGTAGTTTGTGAACGTCAGTGGCTTTTGTGGACAGCAAAGCCTTGTTAAAGCCATAGGTATGTAGTCACTGTGGTGGTCCTTCAATCCACAGGGAAGCGAATTCTCTGATCAAACACCTCTGAACATTAAAAAAAAAATCATATAATTTTAGTGTCATAAAACCTTTGACCCTCTCCGTAAGAAGGACACTAGACAGCAATGTAACTGCAAAGCGTTTAGGTCTGTTTCAGCTCAAAAGACTTTGATGTTTAAATGTGTTGGGCATAAAAAATACTAAAAAGGCAGTGTAAAAGGTAATAGGGAGATGTTTTTTCTTTCCTCCCTATACTTAGCCTTCCTAGCCCTTGAAAATCAAAATTTCATCACTCCAAAATAGCAGATGAGGTAACGATCACATTTTAATGTCACTGGAGTCCTCTGGATCTAATGTAGAAATTGTAACTGCTCAAAATAAAGGGAGTAACACTCGGTTCTTCTCATCTAACTTAAGATGCATTTGCCTGGGGTCCCCCTTATATTGGAAGAAGAGTCAGGCATTCTTTGAGAGTAATTCACTCATTTACGATCTGAATTGCCCTCAGGAGGTGGCTTCCTCCATAACTGATCTCAGGTGACTGCAGCTCTAACATAAGTTTCGCAGTTAAGTGCCTACAGTTAGATGGAAGCAATTTGGATCTATTCCTTGCCCCTGCCCCGTGTGGCATTTCTGCAATCTCATAGCTGTGGATCACATGCAAAGCAGAATTTATAACTAATATAGTGTAAAACTCTGTTGTACAATTATTCATCCGTCATTTCCTGTAGAGATACAACCGGTGGGTGTCACTTGTACTACGGTGCTTGGTTACTTTAGAATTTAAGTAAAAAATAACATCCTCTAGACCAAGTCATTTGAAAACATAAAGGAGGAGCTTTGAATTCAAGCATGGCATTTTGAGTTTCCCACTTTTCTCTGGCACTATGTGAGAAAAACCCGTATGCAACCTGCCACGGTCTGGCCACAGCCAAGGATGAGTGCATGTAGGGGCAGGACTGCACTAAGCTGAAAAACAATCGCAGAACTAAATAACAAATCTTAGGACTTTCCATGCCTTAATAACTTAAGCACAAGGCACTTTTAGTGATGGGAAAACACAGATACAAGCACTCCAGCCAAATAAGGCCAATCTGTGCCAATCCTCCAGCACAGGGCAAGTGTAAATATGCTAAACCTTCTTTCTCAAGTACGTGCCTGCCACTGCAGCTCCCATGCCATCCAGTGCAGAATGCATTCCTGGGACATGAAAGAGGTACATTTGGCATCTTTCCCTTCTGCTGGACTGGTGTGTGCAGGACAGATAAAACAAGAGGCACCTCTGTGCAAGAAGTATATCTCTGCTGTGGTAGAACTAGACAGATGGGATGACTTACCCATTACTACAAAAGGCCAGGGACAAAAGAGTCTAGGGTGTGAGGGCTCAGTTCTGTGCCCAGTCCACTTGTTACTCTGTACTTACTGGAAATTTTCTCCAAGCCTTTTGACTACTTGCTTGTCTGTTTATAAGCACAAAGCTGAAATAACAAGCAATCTACCATTCCTGCTGTCATTGTTCTTTGTATTCATCCATGCTCCATGTCTCAGACACCTTCCATACTGTACAGATCATCATACTGTATTTCTCAGTCAGAGTGGTAATATAAGATTGTAGCATGACTCACCTAACCGCATTTTCCTGCAACCTCTACCTGACCTGTCAAGGACCCACTGCACTCTACAGAATGAGGTGCTAGTGGGACTCTCAGAAGTCCTGGATGGGTATAACTGAAACTCCAGAAGTATCGGGATAAAACTAGGAAGGATCTTCCAGAGCTCTTTGCAATGCAGCACTTCCAGGAGCAACAGTTCTCAGCACTGCATTAAGCACATATCCAATAATACCTGTAATAGCAAGATGCACTGGATCTACTTAACTAGAGCTCCTGTATTTCCTCTAGTGGTACCAATAGGTAGGCAGCCAACATACTGTCACCTCACTTCAAGAAGTAGTACCTCTCAAAGGTGATATTCTCTGGGAGTGACGTTACTATGTTGGCCAGTTAGTACTGGGAGAGGCAGTCACCACCGTCACTGGAGTGCCTTTACTGGGGGACACGGCTTCCTGGAGGGACCCAGGTTCAACACGGTGGTGAGTAAATGTTGAAGAGGTAGGTTGGGTCGGAAGGAGTCTGCGTATTCATGTAGCATACTAAATTCTGATCTCGTGCCAGTGTAAAGTCCATCAGTGTGATATCTACTCAGAAAAACCTCATAGCAACTTTCAGAATATGCAGTAATATAAAAATCAGGAAACTTTAATAAGATGCCTAGAACTAACAAAGATTTTTATTTTAATGGCCTTAGAATATTGGAGTAACTAAAACTGAGTTGTTATATAGGAATCTTAATTCTTTTACATGTCCTTCACATTTTCTCTCTCTTTTTCTCTTTCTCTCTTTCACTCTGTTTGTTAACATTTACTTGTTATTACTGTACGTTGCTTGCAACTTGTGTATGTTACAGACTGTCACATTTTATTCTGTGAAGTTTTTCTCCAATTCCCATCAACCTGAGCTCCAACCGAGGAGATTACAATACAGTTCTTTAATGTAAAAGAACAAGGAATGTCACAGACTATAGGTAACTTCACTGAGGTTGTGACACAAAACCTGATGCAAGGTATTAATGCAAAGAGTAAGTACTTGGTATAACAATAGAATTACTTAGTTAAATTACCTTCTTTTTTTTTTTTCAGATAGTCTGCATGGGAAAAAATAATTTTCATTACTCTCCAGCAGAAAAAATTCCCAAACCTACCAATTTAGGATTTTTTTCACTGCCATTTTGAAAACCTGTGATGCCCATGCTGATGCATCATTACTCATTTTCAAAGGTTTAAACTCATATTTCCTATGCTGTTCTTCTCTGTGCTATACTTCCCTCCATACTCTCCAAGCCGTAATTTCATCATTTCATCATCCTTTGTCTGTGGTTTAATATATCTTCTCCATAATTCGTTTTCTAATTTAATATAGTTATATCCCTTTCACTCCAAGGACCTGATTTAACAACAACAAAAATGAGGCCCTACCCATGGGATCCACATTTCTTAATCCTGCATGAGACTCTGGAGCCCATAAAAATTGATTTCTGTAGCTGAAGACGGTCTGGCACAGAAGCATAATTGTTATTTTGCTGAATCAGGTCCTGAGGAAAGTATTTTGTTACAATCTCTACTAATTCCCCCCAAAACACTACTTTGAAAGAATGATTAAAAATAACTGATGGACATTTCTGGTTATTTTCTAGAGGGACAGCATTAAGTTTATTGCTACTAATCTTATTCTTAATTGTCAGTAAATTGTATGTTAACTCAGAAATCACTATAGCCATGTACTAACTCAAGAAAATCATATTTTTCTCAGTGTGCAGTTCCTTTACTTCCCGATTCGCTATTATGCTCTGACCCTCCCTTAATCAGTGAAGAAGCACAGCAGAGTTTATATGGAGTATAGCAAAAAGAAAATAAAGTGATTTATACTGATGTAATTGATGAGTGGCCAATGAATATTAATGCATAGTAAACACTACCGAGGCAACTAAAAGAGAAATAACTTGCTAACAGGAGTGAAATTTGAATTAAAGACACTCAAGAGAGTAGGGAATTGAACTGCAAATATTTCCTTTCCATGGAACATCTCAAAGAGAAATTTAGGGATATAAAGTCAATGAGTATTTTCAGATGCTGAGCAGCTTTTAACCCCTCTACAAATCAGAGTAAATGTGTTTGAATACTTGGATTCATACTCTTAACTTCATCATAATAATTTGCTTAGCACAAGAAGTATCAGCAAAAAATGATGCTGCAAAAATAGGATGCAAAAAGGAATGTAAAATCTTTGCATTTTCTCTAGAATAAAGACAGCTGGGAAATTTTGTCCTCCACTAGCAACTACAGCAGCCTCATGGCTGCTCTACTTCTGACTTCCGGCTAATAGGCTTGTAGCTAAGAAGAGCTAGAGCACAGCAGTTCTCCATCCTCACCTTGGCTGTGCCACTTCTGTTCCTGTACCATTCTGTCACTAGCCCAAGTGCCAGGGAAAACTGTCATACCAAGAGAGCTTCCTGTTGCCAGCACAGTATGACATAACTGATGTTTGCCACGTTAACAGCCCTTTTACATCACCAGAAAAGTGCGATAGGACTGAAAAACAAAAGAGTCATTAACTCAATGGACAACATACCATTACTTTCTTCAGGGATCCAGTTGGATTAAAGGTCTCTGCTGTGAGGGACCTCATGAAGATCCTTCATAAAACGACTTTCAGGCAGCTACTGTGCATGTTAGGGCTAGTGACAGTAGTTTTTCATTTTAATGAGCAAAGGAAAACAACCCTCAAGCTCTGAATAAGAACCAAAGGACACTCTCACTTGGCCAGGAGTCGGATTATCCACAGACTGTAATAATGGCAATCCCAGGTTTGGGATCAGGGCTCTAAGAGGACAGCTGAGATCTAGACAAGCTGTAGATTCATTTTTAGGTGTACATGGGACAGTGCCGTGGAACATAACTTTAGTCAGACAAGGTCTCCCCAGCAGAAAGATCTTCATCTTTTAAGCAACTTCCTTTCTTAGTTCTGGCCCTGTTTTGCACTCGACTGCTCCTACCTCCTCCCTGCTTTTCAAGCCCTTGCCTTGCTAACAAGGCTGCAGAACCTTAAAGTCCCCCGAGTTTTTGTGGAATGTCAAATGGCTATTCAGGGAAGTTGTAGGTACTCCAGCTGGGTCCTTGTCTCTTCTAATCCTTAAACAAGGGTAGCCAGGAGGAAGACAGACTGTGTTCTTCTGGAAGAGATTGCCAATGACCTAACGCGACCAAAGGAAACAGCACTATGTCTCTTCAATTGCTATGTTTCTGATGCAGGGCAGAGCAAACCCCATCTTTTTAGCGCAATGTCAAAGAACCTGACACGGTTCGTGTAGCCAGATACTGTCTCATGGGTAAATATGCATGGATATCATGCTATGAATTGTGGAGTTTCTCTCAGCCCTGTTTCAGTCAAAGTGGTTATGACCTACAGAAGTTCCTATAAGGACTGGAAAAGGCATTGGATTTCCAATCCTGTAGGTACTGAAAATGGTCCACCCCGAGAGTGCCTTTCAATTCATCCAGTCTTTGGGGTAAGTGACGACTTCACAGCTTTGTAGGCACATGGGAGACAAAGGAGGTGGGGGGCAGCTACAACCCCAAGAGGAAGCAGTTTGAGCTGGGACCATCCCCGGCCCACACACAATTTCTGAAGATAGCTAAGCTAAGAAAGGTAGACCAGCAGCTTGTTTCTTGCAGCTGTTGGAGAACGGCAGCATTTGTTTAAGAGAAGAGGACTAGGGTGACTTTCCCAATGTAGGAACCACTTCTGTACAGGTGCCACATTTCCAAGCATAGGCTGAGGTCAATGAATGTATCATACAATTATGTCCACTGATACTCTGAACATAAGATGCAGTTCAAATAGGTGGAGATTCAGTACCAGACTCCAGCTTATAATCAAAACCAGCAGCACTGGTAAAGTCACTATGACAGTGTGCAACCGTTTGCTATGACAAAAGACATGAGCCACGCAGCAAGTACGTGGGCAGTCTCTACTGTGCTTCTCCACAATAAGCAGAGTATACTAATGCAAAATCCAGCAGTTCTCCTAAGGTTGTTGGGGTTTTTTTCAGAATCCCTCCCCCCCATTTTGAAATTCAGTGTTTGCTTGGAAATACTCAAGGCATTTTAACAGTACTTTTCTGCAAGTGGAGATAGATGAGACAGGAAAAAAAGAAAGTGGAAACCACACAAATGAGGTGATTGTGAAACAAACTACTCACTTGGGACATCTGCTGAATGCTTTCTTTAGCCTCTCAGCCAGATCTCCGCAGGAAAATGTTGGTGCGGCTAACGAAGGTATTCACAGATAGGACAATTATGGAGATAAGGTGCCAAGCTGAGAGTCAGAAGATTTTGTTGTAAATAACCTCTTACTTTGCAGTGGACAAGTCACTTCACTGCATGGTAGTTTTACCTATTCATAAAACAGAGATTATAACATTGACTTTTCTTCATGAAACGCAACTTAAAGAACAAAAAGTGCTGTACAAGTCTAATGCAGATTCTGCTAGCAGGGATGGAAAGACTCATGTGAATTTGGTAGGCCAGTATCAAGCCTTAGAAGTTTTAAGCACCTAGAAGTAGTCATCATTGGTATAACTAGACCGGTACTCACCAGACAGTAATGGTTTCAGCAGCTTTGCTTTATCTGAAGTCCTCTCAAAGCAAAGGTCAATATTGGAAAAAGCAAACATGCAAATTGACACTTAAGAAATCAACCTAAAATAACATAATTTCATTCCATCTTTAGACTTCATTCCTGAAATTGTTGAGCATGTAGATCTGCTAATGAAAATGAAGGGAACTTCTAGCTGTGGGCTGATGACATCAGTGATGTTTTCTTTATTCCCATAACAGACTAATCACATATTAAATATCATATGATTACTGAGTCCAACCTTCAGAGAATTAGGTGCTGCGGACAGTTGTTTGGAACACAACTACTCTACTTAACACTCACTTATATACACCAGCAATAGATGCAGTCTTCTGTGCTGGTAATTTCTCTGCTTCCTAAATATTTAGTAAAATTGTCATTGTGGATTAAGTCTTGCTAACCAGAATGTGATCCCTAAGCCGTGGCCCATGCATGGAATATTCAAGAGACATTAGTAAGACTGTTCAGTGATTTGGCCACATCTCTAGCCTGTTTGATAGAAATAAAATAACAAGGTTGTGGATTTTCAACAAGCATAGAGAAAAATTCATCAGTGCTAAGGGACCCTGAGCAGGCTGCAAGAGCAAGTTCCAGCTCAAGTTGTTAGGGATGCATAATGCAATTTAAGAAATTAATTCCAGGAAGGTCAATTTTCTTGTCATTCAGGTACAATAGAGCCTGCAAGCTGCTTCCAAAAGGATAAATGTCTGTTACCAGCGAGCAGCCTGACCCACAACCACTCTGCTCAGAGGTGTTTTGAGCTCCAGAAATGGACCAGTGTCCCCTCCATCACCAACAGTTTAATTTGCAAACCTAGGCTCAGATGTAGCCGTGGGAGTCTCAGAGATTTCAATGCACACAGCTGCCTCCCTCATTTCAGGATTAGAGCCACCAGTTTGTAGCAGTAGAGGCTTATGAAGAAGCCCAGTTCTTTGCTCATCTCCATGAGGACAGCAGCTCTCCCCGAAGCCAGTTAAGTGATTTTAAAATCAACAGCTCAGTACCTGCAACGTCACGGTTACTATGGCAGCCGTGGCAGGTTTTTGTGCAAAGAGTGGTATTAAATAGCAGTATTATGAACAGAAAGGAATTGCAACTCAGCGCAACTGTAAAACTTTAGAATCCTACTGAAATTAATGTCTACAAGTATTAAATGCACCTATAGGTTTTGCCAGTTTTTAAAATTTATTGAGAGACCTAGTTATTTCATTGCTCGCAAAACAAAACATTACTACCTCCCTCCTTGGGGAAATAATTGGCTAATTCTGCATGGAGAAGAAAGGAGGCAGAGGTGAGATCTGCAGAAAAGACTGTTTATATTATGACAAACGAGTGACATCTAAATAAAAGTAAACGCATAGAATGCAATTACTGGTGCATGGACAGATCCACAGTATGTGTCATATACATCTGTGTGTGTGTGTGTGTGTGCAAAGCAACAAATATAACTTGAAAAGGCTTTTGCCTACTACTCATCTATGTTGTCCATCTCAAACCAGAGGATCGGAGTCATATCTCCAAACCCTACCTAATGTATTTTTTCTTTTGGGCTTGCTTTATTACTTGGCTTTAAAACCAATGAAAAATAAATGACAGTATCATGTAGCGTTCAGAACAAGCTAGTACGCGAATCTGGAAGAGGCACTGAAATGAAGTCTGTCTGTTGAGTTTGTCTTTCCTTAAAGACTTGCAGGACCACCCATTGCCTTACAGCGTCTAGGTAATAAGCATTGTGCAACCGAGGTGTAGGATGCTGCCAATACCACTCAGTTAACATATCTCAGCATTTATGAAACTTCAGAAAGCACATTTTGACTGTTTTTTCCTCCCTTCAACCAAAATATTCATATCGAGCTGTGCCATATTTAGAGTATATTCTCAATATACTAATTTGCACTTTAAAGCCCTAAAATAAATCCTACACTAAATAGCACTTTAAATTGTTTTATAAATATGAAACAAGTCACACAGAGAAAACATACTATTCTCAGTCTATCCTCATGGGAATGCGTGGAGCAAAATGGGCAAATCTGAAAACCTATTTTCATTATTTACAGCCAAGAGTAAATTTTACTCTATCCATTTTCCAAATTCATGGCCTGCTGTAGCATTTTCTGTATGTAGTGTCCTGTGCTGGCATTGCAAATACTGTATGTTTTTCAGAGGAGAACATCAGAAAATGGATTGCTTTTTTAAAAATCCACATTCTGCTGTCGTATTTCTATATGTAATGTACTCTGTGTGTCTAAAATGTGTACAGCCATTCTGCACAACTGATACCGGAATGCTATAAAACAATCTGGGTAAATTTTGGGGAGGGGAAGAGCAGGAATTTTCCCCTCAGTAATACTGCACACAGGTAGAAATCAGCACAAACAGAATATACTCAAATACTAAAACACTACTCACAGTCCACTGCCTCTCCACAGCTCTGAGTGACAGTAGGCTTCATGACAAACAGGTCATTCATGCACCATCTGATGTCATACAAAAACATCATTCGATTTCTAACCGCAGTCTTCTGCTCGCAGGACTAGGAACCAATGCACGCCCGTTTCTGAAACTGCCCCTCTATGCGGAAGTACAGGTGGCTGCTGTTACAGCTAACGCTATCACATTTTGTTTCTCCTCCCACTTCACAGACTATTTTATTTTGGTGCCGTGCACATGAACGCAGTGTCTAGGACAGACGTGCTACCTTTTATAGTGTTGCTATAGAACTCTTTAGATGTGAACCCTTAATTTGCAGCTGGAACTCTAATAAACAGTGCATAGTGTTTCAATAGCCTTCTGCTTATATGTTTGAAGATTCGAAACTGAATGGTGAGGTGGCCAAGGCGGCGCTGGCAAACGAAGACTGTCCCCACATAGACCAGGCTATTACGCCTGATGAGGGCCTGCCCTTTACCCGCTCTGGCACTCGGGAGAGATACGGACCCTGCTTCCTCTTATCAACCGGGGAATATCCCTGCCCGCCTGATGGAGGAATAAGAAAGGGTATGTAGCTGGGGCCCTGTAACCATGTAGTTAGCAACCGTTTTAAATAAGAGAAAGTCAGCTGTAGCTGTAGCACGCAATGGTGCGCTTGCTGTAGAGATGCACGTTTGGGCTGGAAACCACCACCTGATGTCTGCATTTGGAGTTTCTAACCTATTTCTTTCAGAAAGAAAAGCCTGAGGAGCTGTAACTATGCCATGCAGCTATGCTAGGCAGTCAAGTCTTCCACCCCAGCTGGTGCAGTAAGCTTTAGTGGAGAATGCTCTACAATGTCCTTAAATTAGCCCATCCTCCAAGGAGAGGCCAATTAACATTTCATAGCAATGAAGGTTTGCCACTTGGAAAGCTCACAGATCTTACCAGATTCTGAGGAGCACAGACTTGGAGGTGGCAGACAAAAAAGGTAAAACACAAAAGCAAAATGTTCTCAAGAAATACAAAATTATTATTCAGCTACCTTAACAGAGCACTAAAGCAAATTATTTGGATAGTCATAGCTGTTTAGTTCAACAGGGAAAGACAAGAATACAATAACATCTGTTAGCACAGGTGTCTTATGACTGGAAAATAATCCATCTAAAATCCCTCTCCTTTCATAAGTAAGTCATTACTAGTTAGTTTCTCAGACTTCTGACAGCTACAGATCTCTCAGAAGTAACTGTATTTTAGTTTGCTAATGGTCAGAGTCATCTATTTAGCAACAGAAGCAAAATAAAATGAAAAAACCCCTCCCTTCTTAAAATAAGCTGGTTTGTTTAAATTATTTAACATGAGGAAATCATAAAAACCAAAATTAAAGTTACATATATATGCATCAAGTTAATAAGGAATGGGAAAATTGGAAAAAAAAATCTCTCTTCAGATCAGTGTTTATCACTGGTGTACTGTATATAGTATAGATATAGTCAATATTTTAAAACTGCAAAGATTGTCTGATGTAACCATACACTGAGTATGGAGTACCGAATTCCCATGTGCCATTGTATGATGGGCAATAGTTATAGTAAATGCCAGTTATAGATAGTGTATGCATTTATAAGTTTAAAGTTTATCATCAACAAAGATATAGTTGGACCACAAGACTTTCATATGAAAGTATATCCTCTAAAATTTACCTTTGTAGCAAAGTGTTTTACTTGATTCTGTATTGGATAAGCGTTGGCCACGTTCATTCAGCCTGGGCGAGTTCAGGTGGTTCCAGTGGATCAGGGGAACACTCCAAATGGCACATCCTTTGGGATGAGGAATGTATGGTTTTCACGATGCACTGCAACCGCCTCTCGTTACTGAATGAAACAGAGGCTGGTTGGCTAAAGAGTAATATACGTCAGCATATTGTTGGCCTGTTTGAAACACGTTGAGAGCATCTTAATTGTTGTTCCAACAGAATTTCATCCATAGTTTGTGCAACTCTCTGTACACTTGCTGAGCTGTTTACGTGCATGTCTGAAAAAGAAGGGGGGAGGGAGGGAGGGAAATGGAATGCATGCAATTTTGTTTTCTTTTTTCTTTTTAAATGCTTAGAACAAATGAGTAGTATCTCTATAGCAACACAATAAATTATATGGATTTTTCTGCCTTTTCCCCCTCCTGTTCCTAAAGATACCAGAAACCTTAATTTTGCCTGAGGTCAAAATGCATGAAGTAGAAGGGAGAGGTATGCGTGAGTGTATGACAGAGACATAGAAAATCCCTCCCACTGACTCTTTTTTTTTTTTAGGGTACAACCATGTTGCTGCCTGTAGGATCAATTACATAGCCTGACCATCTTGAGAAATTAAGTTTTTTTATATATATATATAAATATATATACACACACACACTTTTTAAACTTGTTCTGTACTTCAACGGCCTTCTGAGTCATGTTGCAAGCGATACTACTCTGGGCATGTCCATGCATGCAGATGCTATTGAACTGGCTACAATGTTGACCTCATTCTTAGTCCATTCTGTCATTGATCCAATGCTGTACTTTGCATTTTTCTTTTAAATGAAGGTTACGAAATGTCACGGAGCCTTAACAGCATAGCTGGCATAAGTGGAAAAGCGATAGGATTATCCTCAGTTTCTGCGCCCTACAGCTCTCCTAGTCCAGTGAGACGTTCTTGGTCTCCCATCCCATCTATTTTGTAGCATGGATCAGTAGCAGAGAATGGTCTAAAAAGCTTTATTTTCAATTAGCCTATGCTATGTTGCATATAATCCAGGTGACTAAGTCTGAAGATGCAATGTCTCACAGTAGCACCTGCTGGGAATGGTGTTACTACTGATGCTAGGTGACAACACTCCTAAATAGCACTCAGATGACAATAGGCAGGCATTTACGTAGTACTGGTGGGCCATACTTGCTGCATGGTATCAGTACAGAGGACGAAGGGTAGATGCACCAGATAGTTTCCATCCTGGTGCATCCTGCTAGTATATGCTTATTTTGGCTAATGGTGGATCTACTGGCTCTGTATGGAATGGGTTAGGTGTTTAGTCGATGCTGAAACATGCCAACGATGGAAGATTTTGCTTTTCTCAGGATATTTTTGAGCCATAGGAACCCTGCAGGAGTTTGAGCAAACAAGCACAGTAGGATGAAACTTTGCATGGGCGCCTATTTTAAGCTGAAAGCAATACTCAGACACACTGTAGAGAGGTCTCAGTCTGGCTGACTGCATGGAAAAAAAAATCCTGTTGAAGAAGAATATGGCTGCCTCTGCATGTAGCTATGTCACCTTTTCCTCCTTCCTTTAAAACTAAGATGCCGAGCTTGATGTGAAAAGCACAGGGAAGAAGCTCAAGTACTGATTGTATTCTTTACATGCAGATCTTTGCAAAGAAAGTCCAGTCATTGCTAAATATATGCCAACAGAGGCAGTCAGAGTGACCTGACAAGGCGAGATGGAGATGAACATTGATGGCTAATAAACATCTGTGTGGAACTGTGCAGGCATAGAAGACCTTCTCATTTGGACAAAGTTAACTCGCTCCATGCAGGTTTTATGGACAATTCTTCGTGGCTTTGGAGTTGTACTAGAGATGCAGGCTTTTTCTACGGCCAAAATGTAACAAAACTGTAGAAGATTCTTTTTTTTTTATCTTTTTTTTTTTGTTCCATAGCATGAATTGCATGAAGACAAAAATTAAGAAAAAAAAAAAACAAAAACAAAACCCAAGAAACACTGCAAATGTATGATTAAGGAGAAAAAAAGGCAAAGTTATATATTTTCTTTCAAAGCTCTTTACTTTTACATACATTGTTGTAGCCAAAATGTAAAACATTATAAAACTGTACATTTCTTTGCTATGGATCGCTTCTTTTTGTATTCAAGATACAGAGTAATGGTTTTAAAAAGTGCAATGAGGCAGTCATCGGTCATATTGACCACGCCTTCACAGTTCATCACACCAACATGGAAATCAAGAACTTTCAATCCAACTAGAAGTGTATAAATATAAGAAAAACTTTTTCCTGTCTGTTTTCGTTGGCATGCTTGTGACACATGGGACCTTCCTTCGGACCTGACAATAACAGCTGGTCTAGATTTAATTTTCCAGCTCTGGTTATGTTGTATTTTATTGATGTATAGATCCAACGTAAAGACCCTTCATAAATTGTTCATATTAAGTAATCAGTATGAATTTTAAACAAAAGAGGTGTTATTTTAAAACTGGGACTTATAGTACAAAATCAGGAAAATACTCAAGTATAAATGGTCTCCAAGTTTAAGAAACAAGACAACAGCATTGTATGCAATTTAGTACTGAGTAAAATGCATGCACAATGTTATGCAAAACAATTCTAGCATGAAATAAATTTTGTATCATGGTTTCAGTGCCTGCTGTATAGTGTAAAGGGGAATCCTTTTCTGAAGCAATCAGGGGTTTCCAGAGACTTGCTTCTAAAATCTTGAATAAATACAGTGTTCTCAACAGAAATGTAGGAGAAAAGCTTGGTATTGCTTTGGTTCTACAATGCTAATTTTGGTTAGTAGATAATAAATGAAGCCTGCAAACACTTGATACAACTGATGTCTGAAGAATTCACACCATTAGTAATTCTACAAGGGAAGATTAAAAAACCCTATAATTATCTAGGTATCTTCCTTTTCCCTCCCCAACAATAATAAAAGTTTGTCTTTTTAGCTGGTTAAATGAATTCAGTTTTTCTTACTTCTTTGGGGCCTCATCCTTAACTTGTTCTTCACTGAGCCACAGCAGTCCACCTGAAACTCAAAGAAATTCAGGTGTCCGAGTTGCACTTTATTTGCCACACAAAACATGCAGCAGTAAGAACTCAGAAACAATGGGATTAAATTTCATTTTAGATCCTAAAACAGACAACTATGGACTACGCGTCAACAGCATTCTAGTTGCTTGAGCATTTTTGGTAAAGCACTTCTATAAGGAAGGATACACGTTTACCCTCATGTAAGGAACTTCGCAAGATCTGGCAACCTTGTAGACAAGCTACAACATCTGTGACTCCTGATGAGAACGAAAATGTAAAGAATAGTATCCCTATGGTCTGGAGGAAGTAAAGATGAAATCCCCAAAAAAACAGAAGAAACACTCAGGGCTCTGGTAAGTGCTAAATTATAAACAAAAACCCAACTGCAGCTGGACCTTGTCTTTACAAAACTCTACTCCAAAAGGAAAATCAAGGAAGACCTCAAGCTGTGCTTTAGGAATAGCAGAAAGGCTGATAATCTGAATTTGTACATAGTTAGAAAACTCCTTTGTAGTCATTGATGTAGCATTATCTACTTGATTTCTACTTCAGTTAACTATCCTTTCTCCCAGGAACTATTTTTCTCCCACTGTTTCTATGATGTTATTCTCAGCTGATAAATAGGCAATTTCTTACCTCAAGAGGTAAGATCCAGGTTAATCCAGGATCCAAAAGTTGCCTAATGAACAACTTTTCCTCTTATCACGTATTAAGAATCCAGAAATAGATTTATCTGTCCCATTTTTTATTTAACACTAACTTAAGGGCGCAGCATGAAGGCTGCTCAAATTCTCCATTACCATAAGGAATACTAACAATTCAGCCCCGTAAATCCCACGTAGGTCTTCCCCTTCCACTGTGCTTTGCATATATATAAGCCTTAGCTAACACGTTGGGTACACATGCCCTAAGGCAATTGTCGTTCTGTGCAACTTTTTACATCCACCAGCCCAATTTTCAATTAGGTACTCCTCTCTCAGCTTATTCTGATTTGAGGTAACAGTGTCTTTTAGGTGACTTCTATAAACCCTTCAGAAACAGAACAGCACTTCCCATCCACCACCCTTCAGAAGATGCTCTAAAGCCAGAGTTCCCCTTGCACAACAGTGGTAGCTCTGACAACACTGGGAAAGAGGGAGAGAACCGGAAAATCTCAGGAGCTGTTGCACTGAATCCTGACACTGAATCCGAAGAGAAATTTAGCACATCATCCAAGCTGCCTTACACTTAAAGAGCTTTTGCTGAGGTATTACGATTAAAACATTAATTCCTTCAAGCCTGCCCACTCGCACCTCGGGAGGTATATATCTTGATTAAAGCATTAAAACCATACACATGGCTAAATTCTGACCTCAGGCTTGCAATAATGCCACCAACCACTTCTGACTTCACACCATCGTAAGTGTGTGAGCGCAAGAAGCACGTTCTGTAGTTCAGTTACGCTCTACCTGTTTCCTGTTGGAAACGAACATTTGGGTTTCTTCCTCTGCAAACTCAGCTTTCAGCAATGGACCTCCAGCTATAGGACTCTATGCTGGTCCTTGATCTGAACCCACCGGCAACCAGTGGTTTATTACTTGCTAACATTAAAAGCACACCTCAACCACACTTTCTTCACATAGAGCTTTTCCTCTGACTGCATGAAGGCACTCGTTTTTTCTGGACCAACCTCATGTGTGAAACTGTCTCCACGACTACAGTTCCAGAAAGCAAGGATCTGAGAAGTGGTTTCTGCTTTCTCACTGCAACAAAAAATCTAGCTAATACCACTGTGATAACAGACAAGCGCAGCAGCCATTAATCTGGATAAAGTGATTTTTCACATAAATTGCCTTCTCTCTCCTTAAAGTTTCAGGGCCAAAAAGAAAATACATCACTGAAACAAATGCCTGCTAGGACAAATGAGCAGACTGAAATACAGAAGAGAGCAAGCAGGGCTAAGGCAAGGGCATGCAGAAAGGAACTGAGCACAGAGCTGCTTATGAAACAGATATCCTGAGGAAAAAACAAGTGCAGTTATTACCCTGCCACGTTGCATACCCTGCTCATAATTTCAAAACACAGGAGGCTACCTCTCCTTTCCATATAAACCCTGGAAGCAACTGTGTCTCTGAGCTCACACACAAACTAACTTCACTTCATGAAAATGTGCTTAAATTATGCATGTTATTTTTGAGTTGCTCACTTATTTGAGTTGGGGCATAAAATACCTGTCCGTTCAGAAGTCCCAAAGCCTCTGCGCTCATCCAGGACTGTAGGTGCAACATTTCTCTCTTAGCAGAATACAAACGCTTATTTGCAGTCAAGAACAATATTTGGACTCAAATTGAACTTCAAGTTAGAAAATGCATCCAGAACTGCATCTCTTGACTTTGTTCCCTTATCTGACAAAGCAAATACTTCAAAACTGAACATATTTTATCTGCCCCCATGGAAGGATATATCCCCTGGTTCAGGCTGACAAAGCCAGGTTTTGAACTCCAGCATTCACCTGAGCATTTAAAAAACTTCATGCAAGCACATGGGTCCAAGCATCTCCAAGTACTCTCCAAATATTAAGAGCACATGCTCCAAGGCATCCGTTGGTTTCTCTACTGCCCATGGAGCACAGGTTACAGATTCCTTAGTCACCAAAAGGCAAAGTACTGCAGTTGTATTTGCTCAGATACCACTCTAAGGTACCCACAACAGCTTCTGGACCCAAAGGGCTTAGCAGGGTCACACCAGCACAAACAGGAAACACATGGCTTGAGTCCAAGCAAGTAAGTTCAGTAGGAGCCGTGCTTTGCAGTGGTGGTGCCTGTGCAAGTGAGTGACTGGAGAAGACGCGGCAGTAGCACAAGAGGTGGGAAATGAGAAGGGCATAGGATGGGTCTGGAAAATGGGTTATGCAAGTAGGAGGGAGGGGAGCATATGAGGAAACAGCAATCGGCGGTGAGGGAGAAAGAGCAAGGAGAGAGGAAGTCATAGCAGTGAGGCTTACCTAAAAAAACATCAAGGACCACTAGCCTAGAAGGTAGAGCCTTGGCCTGGGACTCAGGAGACAAGAATTTTATTCTCAGCTCTGATGTGGACATGATGGGTTACCCTGGTTGGGGCATTTCAATTTTTTATACCTGAGTTTCTGTTCCTGTGACATTATCCCCTTTTTAAGTGTTCTGAGGTCAAAAGAGGAAAAGCAGGAATAGTTATTGTAATCTATCTACTCAGAATTAAAGCACCAGAGGAGAGAAACGTCTCTCCATTCTTTAAAAGATGCTATGTTTCCTTGTCTGCAGAAGAGCACAATGCCCCTATAGGAATTCATTGTCTTTTGTACTTTAAAGCAGAGGATTATTATGGAAAATTATTTAGCACCCACACAGTTAAAATGTCAGAGCATCATCATTACTGATTGGCAACTCCTCTGCTGCCCTAATTTAGGTACCACATGTCTTCGTGCATTCAAATCAGTAAAAACAAAACAAAAGCTAAACTTGTTTGACATTTGCAGCAAAAAACCTAAAATCATGTCAGAACATTAAAAATCTCCTAATTCTTGGCCCCACTTCTAAATATAAAAAAATGTTAAAAAAAGCAGTTTTATAGCAAAGCAGTCACATACACTTAAAAGATTATAATTTCAGAGAGTAGTGGCATCATATTGAATTGAAATTCTGCCATTTCCATTGGCAAAGCCTTGATCCCTAACCCTGCAGACAGACACCCCCCCCCCAAGATTGCATTATATCTGAATAACAAGGTGGTCCATAGGCAAAGCAATCTGGAACTAGATGAGAAAGATGGAAAAGAACTGAATTGAGAGGCTAGGCAACACAGGAATTTGATTTAGACTCAACCCCCTCACAACGTGCAAAGGCTCATCTGAAAATGAATCGAAACCCGACATGTCACAAAATAAAAATGCCTGAGGAAGTTTTGCAAAATAAATGTCACCTCCAACTTTTCTTATCCCCATAACCAGCTTTTATTCAGGAATAATTACTTTGCTGCTTTTGTTTCTAATCAAGCTGAAAAAAGTGTTCTCCCAGTACTCTAAATTTATGCTTCCTCACTCTCCCACAAGGTAAAATGTGGTTCATCCAGGTCATGATTCAAATACAGAGACCATTTTCGTTGCTGGGTATTTTCAGTCACATACTCTCTTTGCCATGTTCTACAGAGGCACTAATGAGTAACAACTGCCTCTGCATTAATAACAGGTGAATGCAGAGACAACTGACAGACAAATCGTAATGAAATGCACAAACAGCTAAAGAATGTGCCTTACTTCAGGCCCTTCAACCCCTAAATGGGTTACGAAAGAACAGCTTTACACATGCAGTTTCTCCAAATTAACTTCAAAGGCACAGATGGTAAACATCTCCCTTTACAGTTATTTTTTGGGACCTTTATCCAACAGAAGGCCATTTCCATACACCCAGAGCACTTTAATTCAAGCTATTAAATAATTCTTTTTAACATAGAGCAAAATATCTAAGACCAGCATTTATCAGGAATTAAGACTAGCACAAAAGCTAAAAGAAAAAAACCAAAGCATGTACTACCTTTTTTTTTTGCACATAAATCAAGATACTGATACATCGAAAGCTCAAATGTCCAATTATTTTTGTGTCAGCTAGAATTTTGAGCAAATTGAGTGTAAGCTCCACTTTCTATGTGCATTTTAAGTGCAATCAAAACCACACAAGATGATTCTCTACCACAGACTGCATCCATTCCCAGCCTTTGGGAAGCAAGACTTATTTTTCCTCTGCACTATTTCTCTTCTTCCCTTTTCAGAATTTTCAGCTGCTCTGAACTATAAGCTAGCAGTAAAACCACAAGCACAATGCAAATACTGATGAAAAATTCTGGAGCCTTTTTAAAGAAAAAATCTAGCTAAAAGAAAACACACAAGACTTACCGTATGCCATAAAAATATCAAAATTGCTAAGAGAACACAGGGGACTTTTTTGGTGAAAACATAACATCACAATTTAAGCGACAAAGATCTGTCATCATCCTGATTTCTAATACAGGGGAAAAGGAAGTGGAAGTCTCAACATTACTTAAGTCTTGTTTAAATCAGATCCAGACTTCATGGAATTTAATGGAAAAAATAGTAACTATTTGATGAAGTGCTGGACTAGGTCACAGGCCTGATCTAAAGATTTCCGAGACTGGAAGGTGAGGACAGATGTTGCTGTTCCGACTGAAGAGAACTGGAAATTTCAAGATTTGCTATGAATGAGAAAGAAAACCCACTGTAGGCCAATAACTCATATTATTATCAATAAACAGTGGGAGAATGGGAATAATAATATCCAAGAAATAGAATAGCTTGTCCCTCATCTCACTCCCCCCATACCAGCATGCTGGAATGCGGCTATCCTTGTGTGATTATTCAGTCCTCAGGACCTATATCTTGAATCTGCCTTCCCCCTCCGTCCTCCTTTTCCCCAAGGTTTTAGCTGACCATGTCAAGCTCTCTACTGCCATTCATTAAAATGTTTTTCCAGGGTCACCTTTCTCCCATACATTCAAAATGATCTTCATCTGTTTTCCATCCTCATCTTTTAAGTTTTATGACTTCAAAAATGTCATATAAAGCCAAATCAAATCACACTCTTCCCCTCTCCCTCAATTTCCCTGTGCTCAACTAAGTAGTCAAGCAAAACCTCCTGTCACTCATGCAGAAGTGACCTTTATGGCAGCTGCAGATGGCAACAACTAGTTAGCCACCAACAGGACTGACACCATACAGATAGGGGAAGGAAGCCAGTGACATATAAGAAGTGGTGACTGGGCAAACAGGAAGAAATGCAGGACTGATTTTTTTTTTTTAAATGAACATGCTTCAAATACAAGCATTCTAACAGAAAAGCATCAAGTCACTCAGGAAGGCTATGCAAAGTCAAATAACATCAGTGACTGCCAAGTGGTGTAAATAAATCCTCCAAGAGCCAAACTTCTGACACAACACGCACATCTTCCTACCAATATTCTTTAAAATGGAACAGTACTGTCTTGCACAGGTGCATATGGAGGTTGCAGGAGTAACAACTGCAGATCTCCTAGGACTTCAATCAACAGAAGTACTTTCAACACCTTCCTTCTCCCCCTCCACCCAAGAGCCTGAAAGCTGTCTGGAGTGAAGGTCAACAGTTCACAACTCATTCTTTAGCAAAGCTGGAGAATGTCAGCTCATTGGCAAGCTTGCTTATTCTCAGAAAATGGGAGCGGAGAGCAGCTGCGCAGACACTTGCTTACCTTGTTCCACTGGTTTATATATATATATATATATATATTACAAACCTTGTTGGTTTATTTGCATCTGAATGTGAACACAGAATGCTTACGTAAAAGGCTTTCTTTGTTTAGCACTGAAGACCTGTATAAAGAAGTCTGTCTCCATGCACTGCATAAGCATTGGCAAAGCACGATGCTCTGCATTCTGCCTTGCAGAGACTGACCTTCTCAAAGGGGCAACAGTCACTAAGCTCTGGACACCAGCAAGGAAGGAGGTTTCTTCACTCGATCAGGAGCTTTTCACCATGTGCTCCGTTCCCGTAGAAAGCCTTAGCTGATTTTGTACAATGTTTTATTCTGCAAACAAAGCATACTGACATACAAAACAGGACGTTCATTTCTGAATGAATGAGCAACAACTTGTTTTTGACATTCAACCATGTACCACCTACAATGAATTATTATTCACTCTTGATACTACAGCAGCATCTAGAAGTCCTGACTGATGACAAAGCATTTAGTACATCAAGTTCTCAAGACAAGGCATTACTTCACAAAGTTTTCAATCTATATAGGCAAAACAAAGGAGAGAAAATGTAGTTCTCCTCCTTTCAAAGATGAAGATCAGACGCAGATATGAAACACAAGATCAGGACCAGGAACAAACCAAAGTATTCCTTCCTTTCCTCGTTATCACCCCAAATCATTCTTTGCATTTCCAAAAGTATGTTCACGTTACAGATGTGAAAAAGTGAACAACATTTCAGATAACCAAGTCGCATTTATTTGCGGAATAATTTATTGTATTCCTCTGAAACGAGCTGCAGCAGCACCATACACAATCAAAATATGCTCGGTACAGTAACCCCTATGTTACAGGGCACACATACTAGCTGTGATTAATCAAGGAACAGAATTATTTAGAGGGTATGATTACTGAAACAAGATAGCATGTTTATTTGGTACACAGATTTTGGAGGAAAACAAAAGGTAGAAACTGCAGACAGAACTGCCAAAAATAGCACGAGAAACTGTTCAGTCCATGTAAGAGAGAGGCTGTGGTATCTAGAACATGGCATTGAGGAGAGTCAATAAATAGCAACTGAAGTAAAAAGTGCAAGAGGTCACAGCCTGGAACACTATATTGCCATGAAGAACCACAACCAACACGTGGGTTAAAAAAACACTTCACAATAGAAGTCTCAATTCTGCACTTTTTGCAGAAAACCCATTTGATTACTCTTACAGATTCTTTCAGTATCTGTAATACAGTTGTTATAATCAGCTTTCATAGTCAGTTCAAGTTTCTCATCCATTGAATAGAAAACAAAAAGGCCTTTGAAAATTAGGCCATGAACTATAACTGTTGTAAAACTGAGGGGAGAAAAAACCCTTGCAGCCCATGTTACCACCTTAATTCCTTCCCCCTCATGTAAGCTGATACATCATTAGAAAGTCTTCCTGTTCTATTTCCTAAGAGCCCTTCTCTGAGTATTTTGTAATTCTGTAAGTCTTCTTCCCCAGCAAGCCTGCTTTAAAAATTAAACCACTGTTTAGTAACAGTAGGTCTCATTAAAAGGTGCATTTACCACACAGTAGTATTCTCTATATTTAGAGCTTGAAATACATCAAATACCACAGCAAACGTAACTATCGTGGGCGGTAAACTTCCAGTTTAATGGCATCCACTGTACTTATGTGAAAAACAGTTTTATAAATAGCTTCCAAAATCCTGCTCAACATAGGCAGCTAATAATATCTGAAGATAATTTACACTTTTTCATTTCTCCTACCAAAACAAGTGTTAGGCCTATGTTCTCTGCCAAGCACTCACCTGGAACAAGTACTGTGGGCATGCTCTGAACAGTAACTCAGCTGGGCTGCGACACAGACGTGAGAGCTAATCTGACATTATCAGGAGCATTCTGGTCTGCCATTTAGGCTGAAGAACTTGGAAAAACTTCCTGTTTAGACTTTGATGTCTTCCTATTAAAAGGCAGCTGGAAGCACAGGAGCTATGTCGGATCAAACTCCTCAACAGGTACAACTGACTTACGCTCTTTGACAAGAACTCTTCTACTGTTTCCAAGAGCTCTTAAAATTTTTTCTTCCCTAAGCAGTAGCTTCAGAAACTTCAGGTTTGTATTGCAAGTTAATGATAATTCATGCGGATCTGCACCCCTGTAAATCTATAATAAATTGAAGTCTGGCACAGAAGATAGTTTCTCAGAAATATTGTTCCTTTCACAATTTAATCAAGATATAGCTAATTCAGAAGGATCTCATTTTCCCCCTTTTGCCAGCCTTCTAAATGATCTCTTTTTTTTTTATGTTAAATCCTGATCTTCTGTTTGAAGTGTGTGTATGCATCTATTTATGTTCACTGGCATTTCTCTGTGATGTAAACTGGATTTTCTGAGATGCTGGGAGCTCACAACTCTAGCAGAAGTTGGCAGGCGCAACACATGCTCATCATGACGTAAAGATACAATAATAAAAGATCAGGAGCCCTATGTCTCCACCTTCTCAGACCATTACCTTAGACTGAATTTATACATAATGATAAGCGATTAAGCAGTTGGTTTCTTCCTCAAAGACGTCTCAGAAGAACAGGAAAAAGTCATTCTTTCTTCAATGGTATTTCATCAAGACAAAATGTTGGTTATTCTGAGTGTGGGTAAGAAAGTCAATTCCTGTGAAAAGGACCCATGAAACAATTTTCAAAATATTATAGTTTTCTATGCATACACATTTCTTTTAGTCTTAGGCAAAACTTCTGCACTTTGCAACTACTGTGTTAATCATGGGCAATCCTCTTGTAGCACTTCTGAGCTACGCAATCCAAAGTTGTCCATCCACATCCAAATGCTATAATTTCAGGTGTGCTGAGTCTAATGGGGAGTTTGACAAAGAGCCATGGAGTGTCCTGCCCCACATCCGATTAAGGTCTGCTTTGCGTAACCAAGAGCTTTGACTGGTTTCGGGACATGAACATTTGCTTCTGTGCCATCACCACACATCCCATGTTCGTTCCATCCCCAAGAGAAGCACAGGCCACCTAAAAGAGAGGATACAAAATATAGATTAAAGACAACAGAAACACAACAGCTTTGGTTAGTTTTGGGGATCAGATTCATCATGTCATCTTCTAACCAGGTTCTAAGAAATTCTGCTAGGGTAGGGAAAAATGTTCTGGTTCTCTTGAAAATGTAAATAAACCAGAAAGAATTATTCTTTTTCTTGATCCATATTGTTAACAACATAAGAGAGATTAAAATAACAAGCCATTTGAAAATCACTTAGTAAATACATGGTCCAGTATTTATACAGAGCCCACAGAAATCTCTCCACATTTAAAGGACCTTCCCTGAAATGATGTGGAATCCTTGTCTTTCAAGTTCCCCCTGGTAAGCAAAATTATCACAAAGCAAGCCCAGTGAGTTTAATCATTCACAGCATAATCTGTAGGACTGGGGAACACACAGTCACAGAGTAGCCAAATTACATTTAATTCCTACTTTCATATTCACATCTTATCTTTTTCCTTTAAATACAAGTCTCTGACAACTTGCCTTACTCTTAATCATCCTACCTCTTCTGCTTGCTTTGACGTAATTTCACTGCTTTTGTTATCTTTATTTTCCCTCATTATTATTTATTTTTGTAACTCCTACACTTTTATATCCCAAAACATGATCCATGTATTATTATTATCCCATAGTACTCTTTCTTGAAGCACAATATGTAAATTTTGTTCTACAAATGGCTGACATGGTAAAAAATACACCAAAACCCCCTCTTATTCTGAACTACAAGAGATATTTCTTCCCTATTTTCTTTTCATTATTTGGCTGTCACAGACTGTGCCTGTGAATTTTTGTAATAAAAAAGAAAGCCATCCTGCAATATAATCATGTTTCTGATGCTATTGTTATTTTTGAAAAGCAGCAGGTATTAACAGCATGAAGTATCATTCTGGCATCCAAATAATGAGAAGAAAAATGCCAAAATTCGCAAAACCCAGCCCCAATCATAATTCTAAAACAATTTTACTTTTCAAAATTCAGAAACAGATTATTGCAAAGGTAGCAGGACCATCTTTCTTTCCTGCAAAACCAGTAACATGTCATTGTCATCTGCTTTCTTTACATATTAGTATATTAAAGTTCTCCTTTTCCGTAATTAAATGTAAACATTACTAAAGTCAGATGTAATTAAACAACGACCTTTAATTTTCTTGACAATCATTAAGGCAATGGAACACAACAAAATGCCACTAGAATGTCACAGCAGGCTAGGTACATCTCATCTAATACAGCAGTTCTCATATTCTTATCTTAGAAGGCACCAGATTTTCTCAGGACTACGCATACGCAATACTGACAGCCCAACTTGTATCACAAATGTACATACATGTGCTGCAGAAAAGTAATAAAAAGTAAATGTGCAACATATCTCATTTAAATATCAACAGATCAGAACATCCAAGAGGTTAATTGGAATTTTTTTTCTAAGGTTCCAGGTAAAAATATTTATGTAAATATTAGCAAGCAGGAAAAAGACATCACAAACTGAGACTAAAGACACATTACAGAACAGTTATTCGGGGGCAGGCAGCGGGGGGGGGGAAAGCAAGCCACCTGCACGTAAGAAAAGGTATTATTTTGCACAGCTAATATGTGGAACCTGCAGAGTAAGCCTACTTAGAGCAGGAAAACTTCCAATTTTAATGAAAAGTGAGTATAATATGCCCTTACATTAATAAGATGACTGTGGTAATCTTTTTGTTACTAGACCTGTTCAATTAGTAAAACAACTTGCATGTTTGTATGGAGACTCACTACATTTGACTAAAGGATTTTTTTTTTTTTCATCCTGTCTCATCAGGACAAGAGAGAGGAAACCAGAAAGTTTTTGGTCACCTTGAATTACAAACCGCTCAATGGAACATTAATGGCATAATGAATATTTAAAGAAACAGCACAGTAGGACATTAGCCTCCCAAATTGATAAATATATCTAGTCAAACATCTTTGGGGGGGAAAAAAAAAAAATCACAGAAAAATTTACAAGTGAGGAAACCCCCAGACAAGAACATCTCCCCTAAAATAGGGATCGCTGAGACTTTGCCATCCTTTACTTCTCCAAGGCCAACAAATAGATCATCTTACATGACTTCAGTGAGCTCCAAGGTTAGTGAAATGGGCCAAGAGTGAAAACTGGCACAAGAAAAATAGAGAATAACTAGGATTTATGAATGGTCTTAAAAAAGGCCTCGTACATATACAAAGACCCAGGCAGAAATCTGAAGAGATGAAAGGGCAGTTGACAGACACAGAACGATCGGCCACAGAAATGATTCTCATCACCACCAAGCTAGAAGCCAGGAAAGCTAAAAGGCAGAGAATTACTGTTGTGAAAATAAAAGGTATAGTATACCACATCTGCCTGCAGAAGATTTAGAGAAAGGTTTGTACATAAAAAAAGGCAGATGCTAAGTTTGTGTCAGAGAAAACAGAATTTGCAGAAAACGGGGTCTATTTTTTTGTATCAAAACTTGGAGGAGGGCTGGGCAAAATGTCTGTGGTCACATTGGCCAGAAGGGAAACAAGTAGCTATGTGAATCACTCGCACAGAAGTTGAAGTCAATGACTATTGAAGATAATGAACCACCTTTTAAAAAAATGACATAGAAAGAATAGCTGCAGAGTTAAGGAAAGGCCTTCATTAAGGGGAACTAATGTCTAGCCTCTGGACAAAGGGCACCGTTTCATTTCAATTCTTTTTCCTTCCCCCACTCTGCTTTTTTTTTTCCCTGCTTGCTTTCCTTTTGATTGCTTCTATCCACAGTTTATTGCCGATAAAAATCTTAACAGAGCCCCAGCAGCACTTCATGCTTTCACAAGAAAATTCAATTTTTATGCCTGTGCCAGACCCTCCCAGGATGAAAGACCATTAGAACGATGTGTATTAATACAGGTACAAATTGCTTCTAACTACATTTAAAACAAGCATTGTAGCGTGTTCTCAAACCAAATGATTTGTTCTTAGTGACGCGAGGAGGGAAAGTTGCTCCATGTCACTGGTTAAATGAAACAGCATAATACATCACATTCACGTTTTCCCTTTTAAAACATAAATGCTCAAAGTACAAATGAAACCACAGAACTCACATAGCAACACAGCATAATCCCAAGGGAATTTCACTTGAGTTCACACGCACACTAATGAAAGTCTGGAGTAAGACTAAGCAGATTTCCCCCCCACCCCCAAACATAAAATATACAAAGAGTGGAGAGAAAAAAAAGAAACCTTGTAACAAATCTGTCTGGTTTGGTCACACAAAACGAGAAGGGGCTACTGCCCTCCTTCTATTTGCAATAATTATCTAGGCTCTTTTCAAAGTAACTGACGTGACAACTGCAATCCACAGTTGATTAAAGTGGAGAAAAGTACTTCTAAGTAAAATAAAGCTGCAGCATATTGCACAGAAGACAGGATTCTGGGGAAAGGAGAGGATTTAGAGTTGCTCCTCATTGCTGAGTACTCTGTTCTTCAGATGAGAAGAATCAATGTTAGCAAATAAGATGCTCCAGGTAAGATTCACTGCACTTAATTCCAGCCACTTAGCTATAGAATGTTATCCTCCAGTTTTCCTCGAGAGGAATGGAGTCATCTACATCTCTCCAAAAGGCAATTCATCTATTCCAAACACTGGTGTCAAAATCAAATCTGTCTCACTCTGGTGACTACAGAGGGAGACCAAGTGATTGTTGTAGCCTAGGCATATCAGTTTCAAACAGCTGAAGACAGGTTATGATAAATCACATCCTTACACTCGGTCCGAAGGTAAAGCAAGGAAAACTGGAAACAAGGAAGCTATAAACATCACTGCAGCATAGTTTCAGGCTACAAACAGTCTGCTTCTAAACCAGCCTGTGCCCTGGAGGCTTATCACTGAAATCTTTAAAAGCTTGTCTCTTCTGCTTCTCCTCTCCCACTCTTCCAACCACACAAAGAAAGATAATTCGGCTTTAAAAACAATCCAAGTATATCTTGAAGCCAAGCTATTGATCAGACACCTTCACGTTTTAGGGATTCATTGAAATGTTTTAGCACAGCTCTATTGTATAGGCTCTGTGCTCTTCGCAATATTCCACAATACCTCAAATTATTATTATTTTTTTTAAACCTTAAATTAATGCTACTCTACACATGGTTATAGATAAAGTTACAGTAGGCAAGAGATCAGCTCAGGGCAAGTCAAGTGACTTTAAACAGCATCAGGACTGGACCACGAACAAAATTCAGGTGTCTCTGCTATCCCCCCTTGACTATTTGAAAGCATTCAAAACATCACAAGGAGCAATGTAACACTACACAGAAACAGATTTAGACCATATTCCTCCCAAGGAGTTGTAAAAGACAAGTGAGTCTTCCTATGTTTTCAGGACATCTGGCAATGCAGGGTGTCACGTAAAATAAAAGGAAAGAAATATCCCTCTTTTGTATTTTTGTTAGCAACAGTTCTGTCCTTAGCACAAAAGACTTGCAATTTTAGAATACAAGAAACAGGGTTGATACCACTTGTTTTGTGCAGAAAAACATGGAAACGTATCAGTAACTAAAAGGGAAGTATAAGCATTCTGTAAAATCCTATTAAAGGCAAAGTTTGGTAAGTGGAATCTAAGATTACATGATTCATTGGTCATCATAAGATGACCAAGACATTATATGGTACCTCCAAAAGCAGAAAAAACAACTGAGAGATTTACATAGTGCCAGTTTTATTACAGAGCTACATTTATAATCACATTTTCAAGGAGCAAGCTGTTGTGTGCTCCAGGCAACCTATCCAATCACTGCTGGAGATGCTCAGGACCACAACCCTCAGAAATGCGCATCTGACTTTACAGCGACTAAACTGGATAAAAGTGCCACTAACACAATATACAGACAGGAATCAACACACATTTTTTTATATTAAGTACAAAGTCATCGTGCTAAAGACATGCTGATTTCAATGTTAGCCTCCTGTCAACAACCTGTCCTCACTCCACCTTTACATCATTAGTAGCTCTCCCCAGCAGCAGACCTAGACCATTCAGTCGCCTCCCCAGCAGAGGTTTTACACAAGTGAAAAAACAGATTACTTGGGGTCACGTGTCTGTGGTTTGTCCTGGTACCTGAAAAGAACAGCTTCCAATGGCCTCAAACAGCTACTCATAACAAATGCATGAAGCCTGCATGACACGGACTTCTCTGACTTGGTGCTCTAAACTAGTATCGTATGTGAATTATTATTTTTTTTACAGCAGAAGCACTGTCTTGTTAGTCGGACCCTCTCTCTGCCTATACTTCTATAATACAGCGGGGCCTTCAAACTGGGTTTCAAGGCCAACTGTCAAAATACCCAATTACAATATACAACTAACTATTGAAGAGAGTCAGAAAATCAACAACGCCTTGTATAGCTTAGGGAGCCACGGTGGTATGCAGAGTATGTAAAATGGAGCAATAAGGCTACACATCTCCTTTTAAATTAATTTCATTTGGGAAAGTCTGATTTCTCATTTTTTCTTCAATATCAGTATCTACCCTACGAATGGCAAACAGAAAAGCAGTACAGAGCACATCTAATCCTCATTTCCATAGCATACAAATAGCTGAGAGTTACAAAATAGGAAGGGAAAAGAATTATGTTTATGATAATATAATTTCCAAGTGCGCAGTGAAGGGCAATGTAGCACATCTGGCACATCTGGGGAGGAAGTCCAACATACAGCAACGCAGAGAAGTAGGGGAAGATACAGTAAGAATGGCACTTACCAACAAAAGCCTTTGCAGTTTCATTCAAACATGCTGTACATTTTCCTATGCATTGTTTTAAGCATCAGGCAAATAACTGAGCCTGTTCACTAGAGGTAGTACTATCTTGCTAATATACAAATGACAACAGAAATTTTGTTCTGTTCTCACAGGGTACTTCAAAGCAGGAGGTGAATGGCTCACCACACAAATTAACATGCATCTATTTAAAATAATCATTCCACATTACACCAATCAAGCCATGGTTTAGGTTACCATTCAGGCTAGTTTGTGATGGAATTTATTTTTTCCTTCTCAGTTATGCATTACCATCTTGAAGACAAAAACATGAGGAAGACATTCACAAAACTATATTCCAGGATTTAAAAACATCATACTTGCAGAATACAGATTTCTCAGGCCATTGCACCTTTACAGTTTGCGTGGCAAAACTGAAGTCCTGTAAGAGGGAGATGTTTGCTTTGCTGTGCGTAGGTGCACAAGGAGAGAAATATATTGCAAGGATTAACCGTTCACATTTCTGTTTTCACAGGGAAACACAAATGGTACTTATTATGACTAAAGCTCATGGGTGCTGCACAGGGTTTTCCTTTTGGTTTTACTGAAACTTGTCAATTCCTTCCCAACAGGAAAGCATCTCCAGCTCAACACAGAACCAAACCTGGGCTCACGACTTTGTGCAAGACTGAATGTATCCGGTCCACGGACAATACATGAGGATTATATCATACATGAAGCAGCTGCAGTGCAGAGAGGATTAAGCATTAAAGATGCTTTTTTTTACACCTGTAGAAGACAAGAAAATCTTTAAATTTTGCTCTCAAGTACAGGCCAAAAACATCTGACAGAAATTAGTTAATGAAGAGATTTGTCTTGAGGCTCTGAACACAGCACTGATGTCTGCTCCATCAGAATACCAGGCATGGCAGAGAGTGACATTCATTCAGAACTTACAACCCTGCCTCTCAAAATGACAGGTATTAAATGTGTCACAGTGCTTTAACTTTGTATTACCAGAACTAGACAATCATGATCTCATTACAGAGCCAGAGACGACAGTCTCATGACCCTCTGTATGATGTGAAACGGAACATACAGAAAATACCTTATACTAAGTGCTTGATAAGAGATTGTCCGTGCAAAATAAAACAGATGAAGCAGTACGTGAAGGCACAACTAGAAGGGTGCAAGTCATTCCAGTGTCCCATGGGACCATATGGTGCCATAGCCATTTGCACCCATGCATTCTTGGTATAAAGCATTACCGTTTCAAATTTAAACACACTTTAAACTGACATAAATGATTATACAAAGAAAAGGAGGCAGTAGTCGCAATTCATTGTGACCTAGAACATTATATCAAAGACCTAGATTTGAAGGCCACCTTCAGCACAGGCCTAGGAAAAGTAATAGATGATGAAAAGTTCAGTGATGAATGCAGAAGCAAGAATCTGACAAACCCCTCACGCTGCATTACAGTACTACATGTAGGTTTCAAAGCACAAAGCAAATAATACAGCAGGACAAGGTACAGACAACAAGGTGAGCAGCAGCATGCAGGTGAATGGTGCTTCCTCCTATTGTTGGCTGCAATCAGAAACAAGAGACCCCTCTGGGCTCTCAGGAACCCTCTCCTCAAGAAAGAGCAGCTAGGTTGGAAAAGAATATTTTGGAAACGCTTTGGTGCTTAACACACTTTATACAGCAACTCTTTGCATCATACATTGGTCTATTTACAAATACATAGTTTTAAGGTGATCATGCAGACCAGACTATGTATGGCTGCCAGTCCTTGGCAACTTATAAAAAAAATACTTATAATACAACAAAAGGTAAAAAGATATTCCATGTAGTCACATTTACCTACAATTGCCTCTTATCTGACTGCTATTCCCTTCCCCTGAAGGGCTCTTTGCACTGAACAAGAGTAAGTATTTCATTCTGCGTTTTGTTTCTGAAGGTGTCCTTTTCTGCAGAACACAATTCTCTAACTCAGAAGCAAGAAGTGAAATGTGTAAGCCTTCCATATGGACATCTTCTGTAACATTGCTTTGTGTTTAAATGGGCTTTAGTTTGGACTTCTCCCCTTTCATTTTCCCTTATCAATTGCAAGGCTACATTTTAGTCAAGTTTCAAGACACATGACACGAACGTGCATTACTGTTGAGGGAAGTATAAAAAACCTGCTTGTTTTAAACAAGTGAGAGCTTTTTCCCCATGCTTAACAAGTAATCTGAGCTGAAGTCCAGAAGTCATAAGCTAAAGTGTTAGAAACGCAAAGAGAAAATTAAGGAAACAAGTGGTCACTGAGTTTCTCAGTTTCCTAGCTTTTCTCATATTGCCTTAGAACAAAAGTAGTTGCAACTCAGCAGTGACATTATTAGGATGCCTTACTTTGCAAAATTTCAAGTTGTAATCTTAGTGTAACACAACGCCTCAGATGATGGCTCCCCTGCAAGCATCACAGTGCAGTTTTAACAGTGACAGCACTGTAGTACAGGCGTACCCATGAGAGCTTTAAATCACCGAGCTTGATACGAGCTATAGCAAAGCTATAGTTGGAGAGAGCTCAGGATGAACTAACCCTCCTTTCTGGGCAGGATTGCAGATTATGTTTCCTCTGTGTCGCAACTGTTGTACTTGAGTTAATCTACTTGTATTTGTTTCAAGTGTGCCTATACCACACTGTACTGTAGTGCAAGTGCACATCTAATAAAACTCCTATGGGTCATGTGCTTTGTCTGTCTGAGTTTTTGTGCCTATTGTTATAGGGATCCTTATACTCGCCACTGTGTTGGGGTCTAAATAGAGTAGCGATCTACTCAGACACAACGATGGTTAGGTCATTCAAGCACCGAGAAAAGGAGCAAAAAATAAATGACTTGGTAACATCCTCAAGTTAAAACTGCTGCCACTTAAAAGCATCATTCCCCTCTACATCATCTAACATAGTTCTGTGAACTTACGGAATCCCTTTCAAAGAAGAAAATAGAAAGATAGTTGTCAGAGCTGTGATAAAAGATGAAAGCAAGCAAAAATAAAAAAACCCCCACGATTCAGACTTCAAACACAGACCTTAAAGATATTTACTTCAAGTGGGTGCACCAAAGGCAAGTCATGTTTGCTCAAAGGGGCAGATGAAACACAATGTTTTTACCTGAGGTTGGCTCAGCAGGGCTGGGCTTGTGTTAACTTTCAATTGCAAGTAAACCAGTAGCTGAATACTGAAGAAAAACACTTTAAACAAAAAATAATCCCCAAACAAACTGCAAAGTAATACCACCACAAATTGCACCCTCATTCCCATCTACATGGCTAAGCCATTTCTCTGATTTCAGAGAGGGTTTTCAGGGTCTACTGCAAAGCAGAATCCAAGCGTTTTAGCTGTTCCCATCTCTTAAGGGTTAGGAAAAGATCAGAAACTTTAGCCATATCACCCAGTCAAGAAACTTACGCAAAGTAATGAGCCAAAAAATGTTTACCAGAGGGGAGAGACAAATTTTCTTTCCTTTCCCAGGTAACTAATAGCCAGGAAGACCACATTTCTACCTTCAGCCTCCTCTGTGGGTCAGAAGTCCGTGCACTTACTCTTCACACCACTCCTGCCTAGTCTTCCCTAGAAGTGAGCAAGACTGGGAAAGAAACAAAGGCAGAATTTGGGACGCCATTGGGTGGCACCATTTGAGTTGTTCTCATTAGGAAAGGCAAACAACATCTCTGCTGCAGAGGGTTCAAGATACATTCTGGGGACACCTCACCACTTTGCCTCTATTGGTGTAAGATGCACCTCATTCTGAACTGGGGTCATCTCCTGAAGTAGAAGGAATGTATCAAGTCAGTCCTCGGAAGAAGGCAAGCAGGAAAGAGTGTCCTGAGACAAAAACCTCCTGCAGTTAATATTGCAGAGATGTTTTCGGAAAGTTTCTGTTCTAGTACATTTTTCTGGACCCTGGCAGAATAGCCATAGTGAAAACAGTATTCATGCATCAAGTGCTGGGATCTGAGGTTGGAAAGTAAAATCTGTCTTTGGCACAGTGACAGGAAGGACAGCTGATGGGCAGAGGGATTCAGAGGCACCATTCCAGCTCCAGAAGGTCAGAGGACCAGAATGGACAGCGCAAGCTGGGTCCCTGAGATGCCGTTTGGCACTATCCCATCTGATCCTCTGCATAACCTCAGGGAGAATGGGGAACTGGCTGGAATGAAGACAGGAATATCTGGCATCGTTTTGGAAGGATGATTATCTGCCAGAGACCTGGGAGAACAAAGTACTCTTCAGAATTAAAAAAAAAACAAACCAAACCAAAACCAAAACATAACCACAAAAAACCCCAACAAAACCCCACAACTCTTATCTCTGAAGAATTCTTAATTTGGTCAAATATTCTAAGAGCTTTGTTCTTCCTCACTTTGGAGGAAGTGGAAACACTGGAAGTATGGGGTCTCCTTCACATGTTGTCCTCACTGTTCTTTCCTGTGTCCACGCAGAAAGCTAGTTTCTTCCATCTTATAGTTGGCACTAGGCTAATCACAGAGCAGGAGCAGCTACAGAAAGAACCAAACATGAAGTCAACAAACTCAGACAACATTGAGATGTCGCCTTAAATAACTTTAAAACTGTTTTTATCTGACTCTGCTTCAAAGGTCTTGTGATAACTTTAAGCCTGCTGAATATCAATAATGAAAATATTTCTTGTACAGTACAGCCAAGAAATCTTTACTCTTCAAGGTCACATATAAGAGAATTGTCTCTATTCATGGGTGAACCAAAATGCCATTCTCTTGACTCTGGAAGCTTCTTAAATCTACACAGGAATAGGTGAAGCAAGAATAAGAATTTTAAATGTCTAATCAACTTTGCAGAAGTGAATCATGTTCCAAAAAAATCAAACACTTAAAAATGCTATATTTCCCCAAATTAGAGCCTTTTTTTCATGATTATCAGCATTTTAAAGCTCTCCACATAACTTTCAATACAGAAAGGTTAAAAATAAAGACCATGCTTTCAGACCTTGCATTAGTAGCAACACACAACACGATTTCTCTTTCTGCACACATTCCTCGGCAGAGGATCACTATTGGTTTGGAGTACCTCAGTTTCTGGAAGTGGGATCCAATCCCCTAGGCCCAAAACATCTATGGTGCATCATATGCACATGTATGTACATATGTATCAATCCTTCACCCAGACACCTAACTCATTTCACACTCAAGAGACAAACAAGCACTTTCAGAGCAGGCTTCAACTCATCCAAAGCAAATACAGATATCTGACTAGCTGAGACATAGTTTAAAGTTAAAGCAGACAAATCTTGCCCTAGCTGCCCAGTCCAAGCTGCTTTACAAACTTCTTTTCAGAAAACTTNTCATCCAAGGCAAATACAGATATCTGACTAGCTGAGACACAGTTTAAAGTTAAAGCAGACAAATCTTGCCCTAGCTGCCCAGTCCAAGCTGCTTTACAAACTTCTTTTCAGAAAACTTTTGAGCTTCCTGAAAAATTAGATATTTCAAATCGGAAACCCAATAAGATTTCAAGTGCCCCCAAAATCTTTAAACAATTTTGAGAATATAGAAGTAAACTAATTTTCAAAAATGTCATGTAAACACAGACAACTCAAAATGTTGTCCAGTTAACAAAACCATCTATAGCACAATGATCAGCACTGCATTAGGTGCCACTTCAGTAATACCATGCTCCATCTTTATAGTTTTATTGCATCTTTGCTATCTAGTTGGTTCAAATACATACTACAGGAAAGGACAAGCGGCAAAGTCTTGATTCAAGGCGGTTAAGTTGTGTATGATTAAATTTAAAGGGCACTTCATAAGTTTATTCAGCTACCTGAGGGATTAAGTTTGTTCCCAATTTCTGCACGAGAATGCCTACTACTATGGAGGAAAAACATTACCCTTCAGTAATTTCTTGGGAAACAGAAATTATTTTTATGTCCTTTATTGCTTAGAACTGTCTTTGAATCACTGTGTTGAAACCCGGTTCCATTAATTTCAGCAGCTCTGATTTTCAACACCTTCTCTCCTAGTCAATGTGTCCTGCTGAAAGGTTGTTGATGGAACTGTTTACTTTCCAGCACTAAAGGCTATCCTTTTCAGAAATTTCTTAGGAGATCCTTCTAATTAATTAGTCTACAGTTCCCACACTACTTTATCTCATTCTTTTTTTAATTAGGTTGTGGGAGTTTTTTGTTTGGTTTGGGGTTTTTTGTTTTAGAAAGCTCCCCAAAGCTCTTGCAGGCAGAAATATTTTTTGCTCTGTCTGTAAGAGATGCTTTTTGGATGTTTTTGCTACTGAGAAATTTTTTGGCTCTCCAGAGGACGATTAAACAATTACAACTTTGTATTAATTCCAAAGCATAGTTCTAACTTTTGAAGACTTCATTTGGCTATCATGATACTGACCACAACTTTTCATCCACAAAGCAACGTAAGTCAAGTTCAGCCTCATGTCAGCATGCACTGGCTAGGCCCGAGCGCAGTGCCAGGAGGTGCAAAAATGACTTAGCTGACAATGTGATTGGGTAACCAGTTCTCCTTCAGGCTGACTAAATGGATGGATTCAAAGCTGCTTCTCCAACTGGTAATCAGCAAAGGTCTTAACAGCATTTAAGCAGTGAAGGCAGCCTTGATGGGAATGGCAAGGGGACCAATTGCTTCGCCTCTAAATGAGAAAAGAAGCCTTGAGGAAAAAAGTTTCACTGTAGTTGAGAGCAAAAACCTTAGTCAAGTCTAATTCCTTCATTTCCAGCTACCAGTTTCTGTTATTAACGCTTTGCTCCTCTTAGCCCTGAGACTCTAAACCTTCTCATTACAGAGGGAGAATTACCCTGCACAAAGCAAAAATAAAGTCCTCCGTCCTGAGCTCTGAAGGGATCTGGTCAGACCTTCCCTCCCACAAATGGCAGAAACCATAACAAACAGCAGCAGACAGTGGGGGACTAAACCTCTGAGGGCTGCCTGCATTACTGGCCAAAGGCTACTCACCGACTCAGCTGTTTTTACAATTTCCCACCTCGTCTTGACTATTTTAGCTATTTTTATTATTACCTCTTTAGGCCAGGGAACATCTTTTACTGTCTCTACTACATGGCCTGACCTCACCTTGAGCACATGGATGTTGTGTAATGAAAAAACTCCAAAAATCTCTGTTTTATTTAATCATCCATGGGATTAGATTCGCATTGCTCTGTAAGTCTGGAACTTAAGAAAAAAGCGAATAAAAATCCTACAGTGAAGACATTATTGGGTCCTGGAATTTTGGCTCATCTGTATATTTAGAACATACTAGAAAAATGAACATTCAAATTTAACATAAGATGAAACATCACGCACTTACTTAACTGTCCTTTCTCACATGGTGACTGACATGAAATAAACCCGTCCTACTTTATAAAGTCATAAAAAGAACTCAAGGAAGAAAATTGTGAAGGTAAAGACACCTTTTTATAGGCCTCCTTTACAGAGCAATTCCATAGGAAAATGATCCTCAGTGCTTTTGTTTCCCCATCTGCAGATGAGGCAAGACTTTAAAAGTCTACAGTTTATAGCAATAATTCATACCAAATCCTTAAGTTAGTGGCCATATAGGAAAAAGAAAAGAAAAAATATGTAATGAAGGTAGAATTCAGTTAAGTAAGTTCAGTACAGAGAAGTCACGTGAAAAGCCATTTTAGGGTTCCTGAATGTACGTGAAATCCATTGAGACAAAAAGCTATTCCTAGGAGTCAGTGCTTATTTCAACGTTTGTGCTGTAGAGACCCTGAGGATTAAGTTAAGCACTGAATTTTGGAGTCAGGAGAACAGCATTCAGTGAGCGTGACATTTCTGTCTGTATGGAGGGGTTTAAAAGGCAACTTATTCCCTCGTTTCCTGGAGCTGAGATATGCTATGAACTGAGATTCTTTTTAGTTCGTTTTGGTACTTATTGCTTATCTTCCATTTTCTGCATCCAGCACCTTTTTGCCCCCCAAAAGATGTCTTTTGTCCCCTTTCCATGCTGTCCTCATCCATAAAACATTTCTGCAGCCTCTGCATGATGACAGAATCAGCTGCAAAGACAGCAGAGCAACCTAGAATTTGCTCTGTACCTGCATGCCAGTACTGTCTCTTTCAATCTTTCTCTGTCAATAAAGGATTTTATGGAATTGCAGGTGGTTTACTTTCTGTGCAGGAAGCTAAGCACTGCACCATGTAACTATAGCAACAACTACTGTGAAAGCTCTCGATTTTTATTGACACGCCTCACATAACCTCATGGAAAAATTTATACAAATGGAGAAACAGAAAATTTAACATCCCGAAGGCCAAAGGAAAATATTGTGGTGATCTGCAGCTTTATGCATTGCTGAAATATTTCCCCTCTGTAATTTGCTTCTTTTACTGTATAGTGGTAACTCTATAATAGCATTTTAAAATTCACAGTTTAAACAGTAATTTAAGCCTCTACAATGCCAAAAGAGAAGATATGCATGCAGTCAGCTCAGAAAACACTGTAGCACATTGCTGCATTTGACAAAGATTCATCACTGGGTAACTGACATTACACAAATGGAGAGAAGAAACAAGGTGCACGCATTTTTTCATTGGAAGTAATAAGCATTTGCATAGGGATATACTGAACTACTCATCTCTTACAGACAAAAGATGCACCTTTCTGAAAGGTATTTCTCTATCCAAAGGATACACTTTTAAAAGGAGTTTCCTGTGCTCACAGCAGCTGAGAACTGTGTGAAAATGATACTGAGATGCTCTGCCCCAGTGTTAGAAATCTATTACTTGATAGATAAGTTTGACATTCTATATCCAATAAAATAGTGTCAAGCTCGCAGAAAAATACGTATATGCCGCAGCCTGAAATGGCCTCAACTATCCTGGAAAGCTACCAAATCACTTATATTGAGCTTGAAAATGCCACCTCTAAATGCGCTTCCACTGCCACGATCCACAGTGCTGGGAAATTGGTCCTTGCTAACGCCACCATTTATAGCCTTAACCTTTACTACGTTACTTCAATTCTCTCCAACAGCTCAAACAATATGAATGAAAAACACTTCCAAAGATTTTAACAATAATCACCAGACCGAGAACTATTCCTGCTAAAATCTTGACCTTATTAACAGAGTGCATTTGCATGGTCACAGGAACAGCCATTTTTGCAGTCAACGAGTCAGACCAAAATACTCCAGCCCGGTTGCCAGTTATTTCCCATTTTCAGCTCTGCTGCCATGATTTATTTCTCTAAAAAAGCACAATAATCCCAACCACTTTTTTATTCTAATGCTCATCCAAAATAAAAATATTTAATAGCAAGGTTCAGGGAAAACTACTGAGCTGGTAATATAGCTTTTCGGAATCTAATACTCTTGCAGTACACAATGCAATCTAGGCTGCCTGGAAAGGAAGAAAATTATGTGTTGCTATGGAAACAGGAAGGCACATGTTTAGGTTGCTCATCTCTGAAGAGCTGCCTTACCAATATCTTTAAAGCCTGCTAATAAAATTTTAATCAATAATTAGAATAAAGTGAATTTCACCTCCTGTTTGACAGCAGAATCTTGGTTCGGACCTTGTCAAGCTCTTCTAATGTTCCCTGCATCCAGCTATGCCCTACCACATTAAGAATGAATTTATGCACAAACAAAAATGTCCACACACGCTTATTTTGTTCAGCTACTTAAAACTGTTATTCCACCCAGCAACAGATACCAGATTCTCAATTTAAAACCTTGTGCATGTAGGAATGTGCTTTTTAATTTAGTAATTCATGCACTATACCTCCCCCTTCAAACCCTCCCCCCCAAAACCCCAACAAAAATCAACCCTTCAGTTATTACCAGCTTAAGGCCATCAACCAGGGATATGCCCATTGAGAATGTGACAATTACCCCAGTACTGGAGTTATCACTCACCGATTCCCCTAAACATCTGCTATTTCCTAGAAATGATAGATTCCATCTTACCCTGATTTACCTGCAGGCGGATCTTCCAAAACACTGGGGCTCACACAAAGTAAAAATGCATTTCCAGACAGCCAAACATAAACCAGGCCAAGTTATTTGCTGGCAAACCCCCACTTGTTTCACCATTATAATAGCAGAGAATCTGGCTCCAAACATGCAGTCAATTATCTGTACAGGTAACTATGTTTGTACATCTATTTGTTATTACACTGGGAAATCAATAAGCAAGACTTCGTTAAACGCTATTTATTAATCTATTAACTCATCCTTTATCAATAAGTACAATGTTAAGAATATCAAAGTATGCTAATCAACAGTTAACAAGCTTTGTATTCTGGATCACAAAACTGTAACGCAAAGCTGAAAAGACAAGAAACCCATACTGTGAACAAAAGAGGTGCATAACAAGTATTTTTTTAATATAGTTGTACATTATAAACAATTTTTTTAAAAAATGTCAATTAACTTGTATTAACATGTACAAAATTTCTCTGTTTCAGTATTCCTGATAGAAGGACCCCAGTGGTCCACTCTGACGGGAAGAAAACCAACTCCTGTACCTACCAACCATGAATCTTTACTGCACTGAGATCTTGAACCAGAATATTAGAAATGCCAATGTCAGAAGAGATATGAGTGACAACAGGAGCAATATGTCCTTTAAAGAGGACACACTTGCCTGGTTTCAGATTCAGAGAATTAGAGTAGGGGTGATCTTCCACACCCTTCTCCCAGAATACGCCAGCACTTTCAAGAATATGGTAGTGTCTCTATCTGCCAGTATATTTGGGCCCAAAGTCTTCTAGAAAAACCCTGACACTAATCGCCTGTTCAACTGTACAAGATTTTTAAGGTGCTATTTTTAAATTAAACTTGGAATACACCAATTTCCTCAAAAAAGAGGAACAACACTCCCCTTTCCTTTTCCTGGCTTTGTAATTAATATGAAGACATGCTAATTGCAGACACAACCCTCCTCCAAATGAGGATCCCACCGTGTAGGCACCATGCAGTAGCTATATAGATAGCTTCAGCTTGCAACTGAAGTTGGAGATGTTTGCATTTTTCATGACAGCACTAAAGCATTTGAAAAAATCCAAAACCTTTTAGGACCAGCACTTCCCAAAAGGTACGTAATTGCACTTTACCCACCTTGCGAATGCTTAGCACATTCGGAAATCCATTTTGAAATTCTGTTTTGTTTTTATAACAGAACACACAATATGAGATGAATAGTAAATTAGGACAATTTACCTTTACAAATCTTATTTAACCAAGTCTTATAAAAATGTATTCCATCACAACTCTTCAGAATAAACATTCAGTTCTTGATGGAATATATTTATCCAGAAACTTAAAGGAACTAAAATTGTTTTGATTTTCCATCCTAAATAGTTCTATTTTTGAATATAGACATATTTTTGATATATCACTGGAAAGTCTGTTTTTTCAAGAGAAGACAAAAATGACAAAGTTTTTTTAAAAAAACGGGCGGGTTGTGTTGGTTTTTTTAAGGCTACAATATTTTCTAGTTGTTTTCATTTTCAATGCACATGTTTCTTCCTCTACGGTATCCACCAAGAAATTTAAAAGGATTTATTTGCTTACAGCTAAACAAATGATACTCACATTACAAAACTTCTGGCATACAATGCTGACATTATTTAACCACCTTCTCTTAGGAGACATCTTATACTAGGGGCAGCAGGCTGGGACAGAGTCACACACTGTCTGGAAAGGCTCACACACAGTACACACATATTGTTCCTTCTCCAACAACTCAAAAAAACCCCTGAAAACAATTATTACCTAATTTTATCAGCAGGGTAAAATACAACCAAATGTCTGAGTATTTTGCTAAATAAGTATGTTAATTTACCACTTCAGCAATAAAAAACAGGATCTCAGCAATACAGTTCCCCTTAGGCTCAGAGGATTAATAGGACAGCATTTTATTCCTCTTTGTTTTTAGGGCTTGGCTGCTCCCTGGGCATCTGCGCTGGCTACCAAACTGTTTTCAAATGTCCTTCCATCCAGGCATCTCTCTCCTGAGTGTCAGTCACAGTTACGAATCACAAAATAAATGCTTCAGATGCAACAGTGCTAGCTCTGGCTTTCAACAGAAAATTTTGGAGACAAACACCTTATGGAAAACAGAGAACGTCAGAGTGACATTAGGAGTACAGTGCCCCCAGCCTCCGTTCCTTAGAAGGAAACCTTCCTGGTCATGACACTTTAGCTACTTCATATGGCTTTTACTGCCTAAAAGTCAGCGTGTGGCTTCAGCACTCTCCTCCTTCCCATGTCTGTATTTTAAACCCAATTTTTTGTTGAGAACTTTCATGGATCTCAGACAGGAACAGCCCCTCAGGACATGGAATGATTTAGGCTCGACCTCTGGAGGTCACGTGGTCCAGGCCTCTGCTTGAGGGCTTACCACTACACTACTCCTCGGCCTTGAAACTCCTGCACTGCTGTGATACACTTTGCACCAGCACTGTATGCAGAGAAACAGCTGGGTGCAACTGGGTAATCTGAGGCAGCTTAATGTTTGCTCATCTCAACCAAATTTCCCATTTTTCCAAACTCGTAGGATCTTGCTTTTCCTCCTCCAGCACGTCTCTGCAGACAACAATCCTCATTCTTTGCTGAGAAATTCAATCTGACTCTGCAAAAAATCCTACGCTCTAGCCAGCTCCCGAATTGTGTCATTTTCAAAGAGGGTTGGGTTTTCAGCTTTTTTTGGTTGTTGGGTTCTTCCCCACCCCGCAAATTTAGAAAGCACATACAAAGCTAATTTCTGCAGATGAAGTAAGCTGTACCACATGAAGCAGGCAGATTGGCTTTCTCATTGGACACTGAACGGTTGCTATGATTCAGACATTATGCTTTAATATTTAAATTTCCACAAGCTATAGGTATGCTGATACAAGAACAAACATCAGAAGGTTGATCTATGCTGAAATCCATCTCAGAAAAAGGTCAACAAAACACTTTGAAATCAGATTCTATTTCTGTCTATTGGAATTTGACAGAGTTCAATTGCTTGAGCACGAAAAGATTGCCAAAGAGGAATCCAACAGTACAGTGCAGCTTTCAAACAAACATGAGGAGACATTATACTGTCGTTTCCGTCGTCGTTCATGGAAAATGTAAGAAAAAGCAAATTGCTTTATTTATATTGGACTCATTTGTCCTGATTTTTATTTTCAAAGTACTCTTTTTACACAGATTCACATTTATTTACTGCTTGAATTTTGCAATAGCGCCATACCACTTAACTCCACCCAGGTAATTTACTCTGTAGTGTTATTTTTGCTTTCTCTAAAATTTGGCAGACTTGGCAAACGGGGAGATTTGACAAGTTCCCTATAGCTCAGGGCATCAGAACCGTGAGGCCTCAAGGTGCTTGGGTTTGTTTTGGGGATGATTATTTTCCCTTTCTTTCTTACGGAAGGAATCTTTATGCTGATCCTGGTCTTAAACACTGCACCCTGAACAGTGTGACAACTGGGAAAAACAAGATCTACAGTGTCAGCCACTTACATGTGTTCTCACGTAGTCACCATCTGTTTGGTAGTCCCAGAAGTCAGCAGCTCGTATCACAAAAAGCACTGTCATATTAAACGCCCTGCTGACACAGGGATCACGGAGTGAGGGACTGAGCCCACTAGCTGCTGACCCATCAGATTATGGCCTCAAAATGTACCAGCAAACAACCACTAAAAGATAGTCCTTCAAGGTCTTTTCCTTCTCTTCCTTTTCCTGATGACAGGCTTCCCAATTATGATGCAACTGCTGCAGCTCACATTGTATAAAATTGCGAAACAACTGCAATTTTACAAACTCGCAAGTCCACAAATGTCTCTTATCACATGTGTTTGCAAAACTGAGTTTACATTGACAGAAAGAAAAAAACATACAAACAAAGGCTATACTTGTCAAAATAATTTGCCCTTTATTCAGTACAGCAACTAATGGTTACGTGAGTCAAATGGGACTGAGAAACCATTTGAACAACCAAAGGGATTGTCTTCTGGGCTCTTATTGAGCATCAATCTAAAACATTGCTGTAAGGTAGGATGTAGTTTGCTTTCTCCATCTGAACTGGCCTATGTACGTGTGTGTGGGGAAGCTCTGGCCTTGGTACTCTGACCATCCCTATGGCTTAAACAACACAGTGGACCCTGCATGACCACATCACTTGAGCTCTGATCCTGAGAGAAAAAAAAAATCTCTGATGACCAACCTGCCAGCACATGATCACAACACAAGTAGTCCCAGTGAAGGACTTCGGACTGGCACGTGCGAAACACAGTAACAAAAATTTCTGTCTTCTCAAATGGGAAGATCAACAAGCTCAAAAGGGATAACCTGCTCACTCCTCTATATGTGCACATATGCACAAAATATAAATATAGATTTAAATCAAAATATGGACCTATCAAACCATTATTGCTTGGTATAGCATCTTATATATCCTCAAAAGAAACTAGAAATTCTTCACATCTGTGCTATTTGTGACATTTTAGGCTTCTACTTTGAAATTTTATCATGTCAATTTCTTTCCCAGGAATAAGAGGGCTTCACAACCTCCAGCTTCATGCTCAGGTTGATCTTGCCAGCAGAGACGATGATGTAGTGTTTGCATTGCATAATGCCTTTCTGCAGATTAGCAGTTGTCTGTTTTTACAGAAATATATCAACTATTTTATGCTACGTATACATACATCTTTTTTCTAAGGCTAGTTCTGAAGCACTTAAATCTGCTCATAAATGTAGAATGAAAATTTTCCTAGGCATGCAGTTCCTCTGCTAGCAACTACTATTTCACAGCTGAACTCTCCCATTCTCCCTTTCCTGCCTTGTAAAAAAAGCCATGTAGCAGACTACTCATTAGAGGTATCACCTAATGTAACTGTTTCAGTAATGAGACCCTTGTTTCAAAAAAAAAAAGTAGCCCAGCAACTTGCAGAAGTGTCAGCATGGAGACGTAGGCAAAGAACCCTGGAAAAGCCTCCAAGATTCTTCTGCCAAGTTTTACATTTTGATCACTGAGCTCTCAGCTCCTAAGCAGGCCATGATAGCAGACATCTCATGCAGTCTCAATTTATTGTGACCTAAAGGTCATACCAGAACAGTAGTAATACTACTTTTCTTTTGGTAGTAGCAAAAGGATCCCTGCCAGGACTACCAGACACTGTCCAGCCCTGTGTTCCCAATACCCATCAATAGAACATAACTGAATAATGATGGCAAAAGCTGATCATTAGTAATGTAGAATCCACTTTCATGTTAATACAGCAAAAAAGCCACTGCACTTCATGCTGACAAAAGGACTGGGTTGCCAGGGCGCTCAGATCAGGCCGAGACCACCACAGGAACAGTGTCATGTTTCTCCAGAGAGCTGCCCTGTGCCATGTGAAATCTTTCACTGCCTTGTGCGCTGGCCTGCCCTCCAGGCATTGCTGCTGTTCCCCTAACTTTCCTTTCTAAGGTAAATCTGAGCCTCGATCATGGAACCGCTTTTGGAGCTATGCAGAGAACACAAAGAAACACAATCTGAGATGCTGAAATCCAAAGGAGACAAGACAACCCAAGCGTAGGCAGACAGAGGCACTGAAGTGGTTAGGGGCAGCCAAAGCAGCTTCACAATTAGACCTCCCTGGCTGGAGCCAGACATGCACAGGACTGACAATGAGCAAGAGCAAGTTTAACAACATAATATCAGCTAAAAGCAGCAGCAGGAGATGAGCAGGCTTTCTTCGCACTGCAGGGGATCAGAGATAATTCAAAAAACAGAGGCAGATTCAATTTGATATAGTAAATTAAAGGGAAAGCAAGAGAAAAATTGGGGTCAATCTGGTATGCACATGACATTCTCACTGACAAACAAGTAGACAAGACTGTTACATTTCAGAGGTCTCCAGAAATGAGCAGCACCCAGAAGCTCAGCAGATGGCCTTGAAAAAACGGCCTGTTCACTTCAGAGCCCCAGTGGGAGCTGAGCCCTTTCAAAATAACTGCAACAGTCTCTAGCTATCTAGCAACCACCAGCAAAAGAGGTGAATTTGCTTTCACAGCATTTCCTCTGGTTCATTCCAAGTTTTGCCTGCTCATTTGTGCATCTTCTATTAAAAATAAATACCATTCTTTTTTTCCCAACTGGTCTTGCAGTTAGCAGCAGGGGAGGAAAAGAGTGCAAACAAAAGCATTCAGTAATTCAGCCTCAGAAACACATCTGAATCTGCAGGTCCAGGGCTCTGACACACCAGCACTGAAAAAGCCTGCTGCTTCCCTTGACATTCAAGGACAGCGGGGTACATTGGTCTGTGCATTTGTATTCCCTGGCACTGCAATGGCCTGGCCTTTCTCCTCACTCCCCGAAGTGCAGACATCGTCTCATCATTGGAGAGACGACCTGTGAGCAAACTGCATTGCAGCCTGCATTGGCTGGGAACTGAGCCCAAGGTGAGGGAAACAACATGTAACAGAGCTACACGAGCAACAGACATGTACAGCTCTTGACATGCCTGGATGTCAAGATATATACTCTCTTTGCTGCAGTAAGGACTCACCAGCAGACGTATAATGTCGCTGCAATCTCCAGAAACACCCTTTGTCTCTGCTATATATGAAAGTACCAGAGTTTGGGCTTGTTTGCTTTGAAAAAATAATGGAGAGAGAGAGAAAGGGATTTACTGGTAGCAAAATATTTTCCTGTGCCTACTGCAAATCTGGTATCTCTCACTACAAATACAGAAAAGAAAGTATCTGGGAGAGAGAAGATAAGGCTTTGGTAACAGTCTAATTTTCATTTGGAAGTGAAGAGAGCCCTCATTCAGAAAAAAGGCAGATGAGATAAAGATAAGATCAGAGATGGTGAAAAGGCATTCATAAAGGGCAAGAGGGAAAGGGGAAGGAAATCAATCACAAGTACAGACAAGATCAAACGGCAGCATACCAGTAACAGCCGTATTTCCTTGGGGAAAAAAGCTGCAGGATGAAGAGGCAGTACAGCACCATGCTGTGAGGAGTGCTGCTCTCCGCACCCACTGCATAGGAGAGAGTTGTTCTTTCTCCATAGCAACAAGATACTTAAAAGCCAATCTGAAGACTAGCTTAAAAACAAAACACAACATGTATCGATTTATTATCTCTATTTTAAGCCTCAGCTGTGAAGTACACAGGGTAGCATTTGTTTAGCCTTAGAAAGCATCTTCACGGAAAGCTCACTTCCCCTATACCTCCCTGTCTCAGAACCAGCCCCTGGTGAGAAGCAAACTGTGGCACTTAAACACTCTCCCTACTGGGAGGGATTAGGTAATGCCAGATACATTAGGCACAGCAGCACCACTCTTTTCAGTGGTGTCCAGTGACAGGACAAGGGGTAACAGGCACAAACTGGGACACAGGCAGCTCCACCTGAACACGAAGAACAACTTCTTTACCATGAGGGTGCCAGAGCCCTGGCACAGGCTGCCCAGAGAGGCTGTAGGGTCTCCTTCTCTGCAGATATTCAAACCCACCTGGACGCGTTCCTGTGCCCCCTGCTCTGGGGGCACCTGCTTTAGCAGGGGGGTTGGACTGGGGGATCTCCAGAGGGCCCTGCCCGCCCCTGCCGTGCTGGGATTCTGTGATTCTAAGGTGCTCACAGCTGAAGCCTATCGGCTGCTGCCTTTTGCAGGGACTGCAGGAAAGCATCAGTATTTCCCAACTCTTCACACATGAGTCGGGAAGGGAGGGAGTCACAGTCTTTTGCTGCAAAAAAAAAATAGATACAATAATAGTAATAATTTTAAAACCTCAAAACTTTCTGTTTAGTGGTTACCAGCTCAAGTCACTGTTTACAAGGGCTCGGGATATGCTCATATCCTGACCTTGAAGTCTACTTAAACCTGCTTGGAAACAGCTCTGCTCAGGTACCTGAATGACTTCAATAAAGCCATTATGCTGACTGCATTGGCAGAGCTCTGGGAACATTACAGATCTCGTCTCCTCCTCAAAGGCACCAATGGAGCCTGCACAGTAAATTCCAGAATGCACCAGGATTATTTAAGCAGCTCATCAAGTTTTGGGTGAACGGGTTGTACCAAAAAAGCTGCAGAACAGCTAGGGTTTCAGTCTTGGTCCTGGGTTAGCTTAGCTGCTGAGATTAGCTCCCTCATGGAAGGGGGCAATAGGAAAAAAAAAAAGCTATCAAGTCACAGTTCTTTAACCACAAATATCACAGCTATGTTTTGGTAGTTAATTATTCCAAACAGCTAAAACTGCATCTTTACTTGCCAGCTCCAAATAAGAATCTTGATAAAACAACAAACCTTCCATTACACCCTCCTTTATTTTACTTCCCCAGTAATGAAAAGAGCTGGAGCAGAAAAGCTTACTCAGAATAATTACTGCCCAGTCCAGGTACCACTCAGTTAACTTTAAGATCTGCCGATGGGAATTTCTACTCTTTTCCTGCAAGGAGCAAGTGTGCAGCAGTATTAGAGTTATCTAGAACAAACACAGCTGTACACAACACAGAGTAGCACTGTCTGTTCTCAGCTAGGAGTGCTTTACAAATAGCTACACAGGTAAGGGTAGCGCAAACAAGGCAACCCTCCCGCATTCAGTGTCTCTCAGGGCATGGCATTGCAGGCTACGAAGGACAGACTGGTGCGGAGACGTAAACTGTTTATGCAGCACCTAAGCAGGGAGACCCTTGTCCAGTGGAAGAGCAAAAAACACACTGAGGGTTTGGAAACACAAGCTAAAACTCCTAACTGGCACTGAATACCGAAGAACTGGTGGGAATGGAGTATGATGAGGCAGAGCAAACACAGAAAGCTGTTGATTACATACAAGCATGCCAAAAACATGGTACACTCCGCCAATTTTGTTTGTTTTAAGGTTTCCTTTCCAGTGCAAAATATTATTTTATTTGCATGTCCAGAGAACTACGTGGAAAGAAAAGCCTGTTTTAAGATTATCCAAAGACATATTTCCAGTGTCTGCCATGAAAGCCACCTTTTGAATTTCATATTAATATTAAACACAGTTCTAGCTTAGATTCACACATGAGTCATAAGTTTAAAAAAAAAACACCACTGTACTCAGCAACTTTGCCTTGGCTCAGCAATGTAATCTCACAGACTTTATCCGTACATCTGCTAAATCAAGAATTCCAGAAAAATCTGATCTGTCCAACCATTTCTTCTATGGCTAATGTATTTGAATGAATATTTTGGATTTAAAATAACAGAAATTTTCAATCAGCCAATGCTTGGCCATTATATTTATTAGCAAAAAAATTCTTACGGATCTTGGTTTTTCAATTCCTTGTGCAACATTTTATTCAAGAATAAAATACTAATTTTAAGTCACTGACTCAATTTACTCTAACTTTTGAAAAAAATTACTTTACCTGACTAGAAAAGATTTCCAAAAGAGCTTCATAGAAAGGCTAAGAGTAATTTTCATCTGCACAGATTATGAAGCAGAACAAAAAGTATGAATCAGCTTGTCCTCATAAAAACACATTTGCCAACTAAAGTCTGTTTCCTGTACAATTCATTACAAATGCAGAAATATTTCTTTTAATAAGTGGTTCCAAAGGCTGCCAGGAGCAAGTCTGTGGAATGCATAAGAAGTTGTTCTGGTTTCTTCCGCGTAGCTTATCTTACTGAACTCAAAAAGAGCTTTTTAGGAGCCTAAGAAGCAACACAGCTAAAATATATGGCACTTTTTTTTTTTTTTGACAACCAGAGTGGAACACAGTGACATTTATTAGTCTTTAGATAAGAGCTTATGGTAGCCTGAGAAAAGTGCTGTTTCTGTACAGTCAAGTCTTACCCCAGGCACAGAAAATTCTCTTGCATCAGAGACACAGAGATGCTCACCCCGACCTCCATTCCTATGTTCTAAAGCGCTCTCCTACATGCAAGCAGGCCTGAAGATAACACTTAACCCCTCAAATGTACTTCAAAATGCTGTGGGACTGCAATGCAGAGAGCAGCAGGCAACCCTGGTGAGCTGCCCTGGAAGGGCTGTGTTACGCTGTCGGCAGCAGGCAGCTCCTGTACATGGCCAGTTCCATACCCTGCTACGTCCCATCGTTTGCATTACAGCTGAAAGGTGACAAGGACACCGATGGCAGGGCAGTCTCCTGCCCATCTGAGGTGGTCAGAGGATGTTGCTCCTGGGTGCTTGTAGGCAAAAACATCGCATCCACAAGGAAACCAAAAACGCAGCTCATTACACACCAAAGTCCTGGTCAGATCTTGGAGCACATTCGTAATAAAAGGAGTCTGGAAGACTCTTCAGGATTCTTGCCTCTGCCATCATCACCTCCACCTTGTGAGGCTTCAGCCTCAGCCAGCCCCACGTCTCTCCCACCACTGAGCTAGCTTGGTGGTCACACTGTGATCAAACATGGCATTTAGCGGTGTGCCCTTTCAACGCTGATGTCACTCACGCACGGGTATCCAGCACAGAACAGAAAATCACAAGGCACAGGCTGTAAATCACAAGGGCTTACTCGTTCCATCTTAGGAAGTTTAATTATCCTGATGATGTTATCTTAATTAAATGGTAGTTAATCTAAGTTTATATTTAAACCTGAAATGTGAATATATTTTAAAAACTCTTGATGATAGCAAATCTGAAGAGACAGAGGAAGGAAAGGAAAAATACCAGAGAAAGTAGGGTTGGTTGAATTTGATAAATGCAACCATATTTCTAAATATAGGCAATTACAGCTCAGATGTTACCTTGTTTAGGGTTGTCTAGGTGAATCAGATTTCTAAGGGGGAAATGGGAGGGTCTCCAAACAAAATGTGAAAGCAGATAAGCAAAACATAAAAGGTAAAATTGATGGTAAGAGGGAAAAAAAACCAGCAACTTGTCAAGTCAGATGTTAGCAGAGAATCTTTGAAGAGCCCTGCTGTGTGCATAGGTATTTACAATTTTCTGGCTCACAGAAAACAGTGGTGGTCTTGTAAAAAATTTACAGCAATCTAGCAAGGTGCCATGCATACAAGCCAGAAGCCAGCTTGACAGAGTTAATGGGGAATGATAACCTTTCAAAAGAAGGAAGAAAAAACCAGCTATCCATTTAAGAAATTTGTTTCTTGTTTCTTCAGGGGCAAAGGAAATTTAACACGGACAGCACAGAGAAAAACTCAAAACCAGGAATTACAGCTGTAACTCCTGTTAAGCAGGAGCTCCAGCTGTAACTGGATAAAGAGGACCCTACTAAATGCAGATACCATCACCTCAGCATCTGATCAGTGAGAGACACTAGATGTTCTAATCCTTCAACCTCACCCCACCCCACCAACAGCTAGGATCCTCTCTGGGATTCTGGGGCACAAACCAGAACTCTGGGGACCTCCAGAAAAGGAAAAAACCACACAAGAAGAAATGGTATTGACGGTGTTTGGTGTTACCAGGCATTTCTTCCGTTATTCTATATTTCATCTTGACAATGCCTTTAAAACCCTGGTACGGGGAATACCAGGGCTGCTTTCCACCTTTGCCTGCTCATCAAACAGCACCTAGAACATAGGCTCTGCCCTGTGACCTTCATGCTCACCACCCTGTGCAGCAGTTAAAGAGCCCTGTGTTGGAGCACACCTTCCCCTGCCTTGCAGTGGAAGCCGGGGCCACACTCAGACGTCCCATATGTAAGTAGCATTACTCTGGAGATAGCATGTGATCAAGGCTGGCTGAACAGGTAACAAAATCTGCTCATCAATCCTGACCCCTACACCACAACACACTGCTGCCCCCAGGCCTCATGCTGCCCTCCCAGCAGTCAACGGGCAAGGGCAGGAAGGACTTCCAATACTTCTCCATAATGATTCCCATTTGTTTCTTGCACTAGTCCCTTAAAATTGAGATCTTTTGTCCTTTATCTCTGAAGGACTTAGCTAGAGTGATGACCAAATATTATCGTAAGGTGTGGTAAAATACAATCATACTGTCCTCTTCCTAGCAGGTTGATTTCTACCTGAACATCTACATTTTGCAACCAACATGCTGAACTTGGACTCCCTACTTACAGGCAGACAGGCTGTTTGTGGGCTCCTTTCCTTCGAAGCAGAGCTAGGAAGACCCCGTATCCTCACAAGCCTATCAGTAACATGCACTGAGAGTTTTGCAAGGTAACGTCCTACATCACTCTAAATTTAATTCCAGGCTCCCCAGAGAAGCAAATGCACCTATAACCTTCGCAAGCAATTAAACCTACTGCCCTTGCTAACTTTGGCAATTTCTCCAAGACTTGAATCTTAAGAATTTCGTAATTACTTCTGTTGGCCTTTGTTCTGCCATGAGCTTGAGATAGCACATTTCACTTTCAATAGGTGTCAGAATCAGCTACCAAAAAAGAAGTCTCTTTTTAAAAGAGATTCAATAAAAACAATCGTGCTCCTGTTTTTTCCTTTCGGCAGTATAGACAAGTCTTTACAAAACTAAGATCTCGCTTCTGTGACCTCCACGCTCTCTGAGCCTTTTGTCAATCTTGTTTGCTGCCTTCCTTATTCTCATTTTAGACAGGTTTGAGTTTGCTTTTGGATTTTAAGGAAAGTATTTTTTTACATACACAGATTATTTTTTAAGTGGAAAATCTGTTCCTTGAATCTAGACAAAACAATAATTCTACAATACTCCATATTTTTCATCAAACCATTCACTGAGGAACATCTTACCAACTCACAGCTGTTACATACATGCAGAACTGTGAAGAGGCCCACAGACAGTGAGCAAGATAACAAGGGACATATTTTTTCCTTGCATAAACTGTTTTGAATCTGAGCTAGAAATAGACGTCACACTGAAGTACCCAAAGAAGTGAGCTTAACATTTATACAAACCCTGCAACTAAGGGTTTGCAAACAGAAGTACCATTCCAAAATGAAAACCATAAAAGGGGAATTCATATGCTGGAAAATCATGAATGTTATCTCTTTATGGGCCATTTAAAATATTACCTTGCCTATAAGTACACCAATTACATTAGTTATGAAACTAACTGAAACTGAAAGGAAGAAAAGCTATTGTCCTCCAAGTGTGTCACAGTACTAAGCAAGCCACACTGGGAGAGGAAACCATTCAATTTCTAAAACAGAAGGACAAACATCTCTATCTTCACTAGTGTGTTTGAAAACAAATACCATAACTAAACACAGGAAAGGGAACTAGAATACAGTATGCCAGAAATGCTTAATTAAAAAGTTCATCTCCATGGGGAAGTATGATGGTTCAGTGGTCTATGTGCACGCAGAGATACCACTTGCGTTGATTCACATGTGTGCATGAAAGACAGTACACAAATGAATCCCTAATGTGAGCTCAGAATTAGGTGCAGCCAGAGTCAAGTGAGCATTTTAAAAATTAACTAGCTATTCTTGGTCCTCGATTTGAGACTCATTAAAAGGATTACAGCTTAGGACAGGCCCCTCCTGCCCTTTGAAATGGGGCACCTTCATTGTCCATTGCTAACTCTTGTAACCAAAAAGTGAGAGGTTCCCAAAACTGTTAGTCACTTCTGGAAACAACAACCTGATGAAAGAATAAAGGAAGCCAAATGCAGCTTGTAAACAGAGAGCTACTTGTAATGTTAGTGTGAGTCATTATTATTATTTTGTTTTCTTGATATTCTCATCCAGTCAAAGCCATTATCTCCAATTAAGGAGGCATATTTGGTCTTGGAGATACAGCAACCTTCAGTCATATTACATAACGACTTAAGATCTGCAGAAACCTAGGTAGTTCCTCTAGGAGCATGCACTGGGTTCTTGTACCGTTTACTTGCTGGATGAACACGACGGAAGCTGCCCAAGAAGAAGCAGCACAAGGGAGGAGAGGCAAGTCCCAATGAAATGGTGATGATCAATATGCTGTGGCCGTTAATCTACCAAGAGGCTGTGTGTTAGAGTAGGAAACGCTGCTGAGTTTCAGATTCAAGATCGGTAGGAAAATGAAGTGATAAAGTTAGAATATTTAGGTTCACATAAAGAAAATCAATTGTGAGACTGAGTGCAATTACTGAGCAGATACTCATTATTGTTAATGCCCTGCAAATATTAACTTGGGATATTTCATTACTACTGTTCTGTGTTCCCTCTCAGATGTTGAGCTTTTGTCAATTCAAAGACATTGCTTATTTCAGTTGACTTGAAGGTGATTCTCACCTCCCCCGCTTTCCCCTCAATACACTTGCAGGACAGAATGGAAGGCCACACTGCATTAAATCTTCATCATCCATTTTTAATTGCTGTTGGCAGCAACTATTCTATTTGATCAAGCTGACTGCATAGTGGAGGGATCGGGTCCCGTGCTTATGTGAGCTATTTGACCGTTCTGACTCCTAAGCAGTATCAACTGCTGCTTTACCATCTGCAGATGTTGGAGTGTTGTGCTCCCAAACAAAACTTTGTTAGTACTGGCTGGTTGCTGCTAACTTATCCACAGCACCCTGTACAGGCCTTTGAGTGTTGACAGGATTCTTCAAGAAAATTGCATGGGAACCTATAACCGAGTCATTTGAAAGTGTGCCGCAGCCCCAGTTTAACAATTACAAGCATGCAGGAAGACAGAGCTTTAACTGTTACACATTGGAAATGCAAGACAATAATGAATATCTGAAATTGAAAATGAGCATAGAATGAATGGGCTTCCACAATGGGGACACACCGTTGTTTTGGCTTTTGTTTGCAAACACATTTCTTATAGATTTTAAGCCTATCTGTACAGATGCAGAGATTCCCACAAGTGGTCACCAAAAGAGACTGTTTAATAGCATAGTCTCATTTTTCATGGTCCATTTTGTTCTGACAACTCTACAATTTTAACAATTACAAATCTAAGGTAATTTTAGGTAATGGTCTTACGTCCTACTTGTTCCTCTTCCCTTCAGTCCTCCTGTCACTCTGCGTAAATTCCCAAGATGAAGCAAGCTCCACCTTGAGCTTTGAGAACACAAGATGAGAGCTCATTCTCATCTTGTCCTGTAGGCTGTCACTATCGTGGACTCACCACTGAGTAGCACTGGCTGTAAACTAGCCCTCACGCAGCAGTCAGCATGTGGTTTGTGTGTTCCTACCTGCCCACAGGAGGCATGGATCTTTGTCAGCAGTTTTTCTGGAGAGAAATCCGGTTAACAGCAGCACAAAGCCATCACAACACGTGGCTTGCTCAGGAATTTCTTTCTATTTGAACAAATTAACAGAAAGGGGAGTAGAAATATGCGTTCTTTCTAAAATGTATCATCTTCACATGGAGCAGAGGATTTTTGTTTGTTTTGTTTTTAAATAAAGGGTACTAACTTATTTTGGAGTGTAAAAAGAGGCCATAGCAGAAACTTCAATTTAAAAAAAAAAACATGATAAATCTGGCTTACCTCCCACAAACACAAAGCAAACTGTCATTAAGTTACCCCTCTATGCATACGAATTTAAGTTGAGCCCAGTCTCTCTCCTTTTTTCACACAGGATTAGGTGATAAGCTAGCCAGAAACAGTCCAGAAGAGCTCCAAAACTATTCCTTACATGGCAGATATTTTTGAAAGCTCTATTCTGCCACTGATTTTGGCAGTTGTGAAGAGAATCTGTCCCATTTTTCTGTATCATCTTTTTCCTCACAATACGCTGACTTTGAGGGGGTGCAGCTCTCCTGACATCATTACACACCCTGGAAGTCGAGGCATTATGCCAAGGCCTACATCTTTACCATTTCTGCAGATCCCCGAGTATGACGATAGTAAGAAAACACCTCATAAGCAGTCCAAACTTATAGACAACTCCCAACTGAATAAATATTTTAAAAAGCAACTGACATCAAAACCTACTCAACAGAAGGGAAATGTATGTAGCAACATGCTGCAGTTGCAGTGAAGAGGAGGAAATCACTAAACTTCTGCTATCCTTAGTGCTGACTCACCACATTCTGGCTGCAGGATCCTATATCCTTAAAGATGCTCGAGTTTCTAGAGATGTCCCTAATGCAGTCAAGTGCCTCACTGCACAAACACATCACCTAGAACTTACATAAAAATCTGTGTTCTTGAGTCCTTAAGAAGGTGGCTGATACCGTTTCAGGGGATCAAGACAGCTATTAGGAGAGAGTAGAAAATAACAGGCATTAAACAGGGCTTTTTGTTGCTATGGGCAAGTGAGGTCATATCAAGACTGAGCTGCAAAAAACGATGAATTTGACCCACTTTCTCAGCTTCTGTCTTTCCTGGACTGAAAGTCACGTTCTCTTACTAGTATCCTTGTCCTTCACCCCAAACCAGCAATCAAACTCTTCTCAGCAATCAAACAGCCAGAGGCCTGGGTAACGAAGGCAGCAGCTGGGGAACAGCAGCAACATCTGCCTCTTGCTGCTACATTCCAGCACTGCTCCAAGCCAGAGCACTCAAGAGGTGACTGGGACCTCATACGTTGCAAGTAAGATCTCATCTCAGGTTAGACAGAGAAAAGACAGTCAGGAACAACAGAGTATTCAGCTATAACGAAGCCAAATGAATACTAACAACAACAACAAAAAAAATCACACCCTAGTTCTCATGAATCTGAGCCTTCCTTATAGTGTGAGCATTTCTACATCTGTGTTTGTAAGCTACGTGCGTGCACACATACATGTTAAATATGTTCCCCAAAAGAAGCTTTTACATCTCCAGCCTTAATCCTCTCACTAAGAACAGACCAAATTCTTGATTTTTCAAGGCCAACTGCTAGGCTCATCTGCTGAAACTAACTTTTTGCAATAGGTCTGTTTGCTGAGAGGACAATAGTGGTTTGACTCAAACTCACTCTGATTAGCCTTATGCCAGTGAGAGTCATTCCTGCCTTTGTTCAAATTAGTATGCCTCCTAAATTATGGAGTGAAGGTCACTTAACAGATCCTGGAGCGGGATAAAACTCTGGATAAAAACAGGATAGCACTGTCACTGTATTTATCAGCTTGGTTGAGATCAGTTTCATCCTTTATGTCTTTGCGATGTTTTGCTATTTAAGTATGCGATTACCAAGAGAAAGCTTATTTAATCTACCTGAAAAAGTTTATAAATACTGCAAATCATCAGATGAAAGCTTTAGAAACAAAGCAATATACAAATCTCACCCTTTCTGCTACACCATTTATTTTTCTGCATAATAAACTATCCACAGACATGTATATATATACAGCAATAATCATATTTCACTAGAGAGTGCACTCTACAGTCAGTATCCATAGACAGACTGACAAAGAGTAGCACGGACCATTACTCCAATTTTGGACAGTAGGTGTAAGTGAGAGTTTGACATTGCAGATATCTATCCATAGGCTGAAAATAGAGAAAAAATAAACCACGTAAGAGGAATCACGAGAGATTAGTAATTACAACTTGCTGGCATTGAGTGGAGCCAGGCCAGCTAGCCAGACCAACGCTTCCTACCCAGGCTCCTGTCCATCACATCCCTATGTTTATGGGAGGGTAAGAGTTACCTCATTCACCTTCTTTCCTCACAAGACTTTTTTTTGTATTACATAGGCAGAGATTGTTCTCACAGAAAACACATGAAGTAATGCTGGAAGTGTCAGAGCCCACAGGCAAGAACAGATTTGTCAAAATACCACAGTAGCCTTTTCTGCCACAAAGCTGACTTGGGGATTCACCCACCCCATCTGCTATACAATTACAAGATCAGGGGTCAGCATAAGCCAAAACTGAGGGGGAGAGAAGGAACAACATAGCCCTTGCTATGTAGTCTTTAACAGCTCTGCCTTCTACTTGCAGACACACAACTCAAAGATGTGGGCTAAGAAAGAAAAGGAAGCACATAAGAATTTCCCTGTGCCCTCTCTTCTCAGTTTTAGAAGCATACTTTAGAATGGAATAAATTCTTAATAGCTATATCCATACCACTGTTCTTATGGATCCTGAGCCCATACAGGGACTGCTGCCCTCTGGTTAGAAGGACCAGCAAGGCCATGGAGGTTCTGCTCTGCTGCCTTCCAGGAGACGACCATACCCTGGAACAGCATGTTTAGCTGTAGGCAACAGTGGTGTTAAATGCTTAAGTGGTTCTTCATGCAGTTGAAAGCATACAGATCCTTGGAGAGAGGAGTGTTTGCAGACCACACTGTTTGCAAGCTGTTCAGGAAATTAGTCTTTCCTATAAAAAACAGTGTTCAAACTACAAGCCAAGATGATCAGGATCTCTTCTAAATGATTTGATTTCTTACAGATGTTATTCTTACTTCTCACTGATCTGCATATTTAGACCTCTCATTCTACAAATGTAGTTACAATAGTGTTTGAATGCTGAGTGCTTTATATACACCTAAAGCATTTCAGAAATGAGTCTCCACCTCATTCTTCAACATCTAATTAAGAAGAGGTTTTCCAGTTCCATACCACTATTTTGAAAAAAACGTAACACAGAACATGGCATATATTGCAATACGAAGAAATCTTTTTGTGTCTGAGTAATGAGCATGTGCAGACAAAAGCTAGGTTATCATAGCCTAAGTGAATTTTTCTGCAGTTTGTAAAACTATAGTATGAAATATATCGATATAAAAAGGGAGGGCTGAGCCTACCTAACATTTTCATGTATTTAATTTTGGATGATAAGAACATCTCTAGGAAAAGCTCATCCAGTAATGAAATTTGAATTGAAAAATGACCACCCAGAAGTAAAAGTAGTCATACACAATTAATGAATTCATTCAGCCAGCCAATAAATCAAACCAGCAAACCAGACTCTCTTAATCATGCACAGAAACATTTTTCAGTGCTTCTTATATTGTACTTTGCTCAAGGCCTACATTACCAATTGGTTGTTTCTTTAATTCTTAACCATTTACAATATAGTTTAATGTTATTTAAAATTTAAGTGTCATTCAAGAACACTGTTTAAGAACACAGTGTTCTTTCCAGGTTTCTAATTCTGAATGAAATTAATATCAGAAGATTTACTTTATGGGTCAAAAAAGTCTGTGAATATTCAGCAAGTTAGTAGTGCATGGATAACTTTTAACTTTCCAGAAAGTGTCCTAGCTGTTCCCTTTGTGGGTCAAACTTGATAAAACAGATATCAAACATTTAGAAAGCTATCACTGCCTGAAGCTCTCACGCTTTGTTTCCATCAGGAGCCCATGGAACCCTTGGGTTACACGCTCAAGGATAACTTCTTCAAATTTTGTCAAAGACATTTGAAATTTTTCACTTACTATTCAATATTATGTGCAACAAAGGACTAAATTAAAAGAAACAGTAACTCTGGAAAAGCTCAAAGCAAGACACTACTGAGAAAAGAAATAGCAGCTTGACTTGAGGCTGAAAAAGGGTGTCAAACTTCCTTTGCCTTTCAGTTGCAAATGCCTTTTTCCCCCAAAGCTCATCTACTATCCCCCAAGGCGGGGTGGGAGGCATGGGGGAGGAACAATACAACAGTTTCCTCACCTTCCTCCAGTTTTCACAAAAAAATTAGAACATCCAGATACTGCTTCTGTTGAACTTTGGAACCACATGCTTCAACGCAGGAGCTATGTGTGCTCTTCACAGAAACCCATCATCAAATTAAGGTGGAAGAGACAAAAACCAAGACTGTTCTCCTAGTAAGAATGGATTCTCTGCAAGCTCCAAACGATGCTCCCACTCAAAACTACTGAAATTTAGAGGGCTACTGAAGGACAAAACTGCCTGACATTCCCTGGCCTTCTTGTTTAAACCACACTCCTTGATGCTGAAATCACGTTTATTGTTTTGCTTTTTCCCCTTTGGATACAATGGCTACACACCTGTGTCCTAAACTAGCACCAACTGAGCACAACGGACTGTGCTGATTCTCCAGGCCTTTTCCAACAGCAGGGTCTAGCTACTGCCAATTTCTAGTGCCAGCTTGGTAATGAAAGGTTGCGCGAATTCCTCTCTTCCAGATTTCCACTTTCTCAAGGAGGGCAGTGAGGACAGCCCCTACAAGGTGACTCATGATCAAAACCCTGCCTTCAATTACCATTATTGCAGCTATGATTCCTGAGTGAACTTATTAATCAAAGTCTCTGCACAGCAAGATCTTTAATTTGACATAAATCCTTTCAAGTCACCTCCAAACCTGAAAAAAAAAAATCAATTTTCCTCCTCCCAAACAGTTTCAACAATAGCCAAAACTTTCCCTGCACGCAACAAAATGCACATGTACTCTCATTCATAATTGATATACCATTTCTAAGCCAAGTTTTCAAGAAGTAGTTTCCACCTGCATGCATACACTGCTGCGATCCAGTCTTTAGTCCACACTTACCCAACATTTATCAGTACTGCATGCCAGCACTTGCAAATCCAAACATGAGCCAGGACCCCACCACATCAGCTCCTGTACAAATACAGGAAAAATAAATGCATGCTCTCTGTCCCAAGAAGCCCACAAATAAGAACTCAACTATAAAGGGGACATATCTGTAACTGAACATAAAATCATGTTTAGCAGGTACATTCAGTGATATGTGAATCTGATCACCGAGAGAGCAAAACCAGGTCTAAATGCAAACACAGCACCCTGGTGTTTCTTTAAAGCCTGGGATTATCACTGACACAGATTTTGGCCTGAAGACACGCATACAGATTTTTAAACAAAAATTTTTCCAGGTGTTTTAAAACAGCTAAGTCAACAGACTCACAAAAAATCAGAAGTTAACTACACACATCAAATATCAGCAAGGCAACTTCTCATACTCTGGACAAACCCCTGATACTCGTCAATTAAGATGAAGCACAAAAATAGCTTCTCCCTTCTCTATCTCAAACTACTCCTGGGAGATGGCGAAAGGCAGCTTGGAGCACTGTGCCTGGCTGCTGCTAGCTCTGTTTGGCCCAGCAGATCAGCAGGTCAGTACACAGGAGAGCAGGAAGAGTCCACTAAAGCGCGAAGTACTGTGAAGGCTCAAAAAAGCCCTAACATCCTCAATTCATCTGGCTCCGTACCAGAATAGTAAGAATTAAAAGTGATGAAATATAATTCGGGGTGAGGGAGTGAAACCCCCAACAATGATTTTGTAAAACACTTTATGTCAGGCAAGTCAATAAGCTTGCTGCTCCAGCAGAATTTCCCTGTATATTTTGAGCCTAGCATTGGTTGCACAGTTGCAGACACAACTTTCTTAGCTCAGGCACAGTGAAAACATCAGTTATAAGGGTCCCCTCAGGATACTGTGCCTTTGCTGGGAGGACACGGTCTGCTACCCCTTGCAGCCACACAATGCTGTTCATCTGTTTCTTAGACAAGCTACCTCCTTTAGGCAATACACCTAGGAGTGACATGCAACACCAAAAACACTTATTTGCAGGCACTGCTTTGCCCTGAGAAGAATCAGACCCTAAAGCAAGACAGAGATACATTTTGTATTTTCCAGGTAGCATATTAATTTTGCAGGTCCTGTCACAATGCAATGCTCAGAATCCATTGCTTATGCCACATTGTGGGGCTATGCTTCCTCCTTCTTCTGAGAATCCACCCTCCTGTGACCATATTATGATGGAGAGGGCTGGGACACCGGCATTTCAGCCAACACAGGCAGTCACTACACAAACGAGCTGAAAAGGCAGCAATTAAGGGGGAAGTAGAGGGACAAGTTTTATCCATGACTTGGCCTGAAACTCAGAGACATGGTTTCTATTCCTGGCATTCCTGCCGAACTCCTAGTAGGCAGAGGCAGATCTCATCCCTCTTTCCACACCTCAGTTTCCCCGTTGCTCAAATGTGTGCACATGCACATAAAGCACGAGGGGGAAAAAAAGACTGTTTAAGTATAAACTGGCTTTGGAGATAGTGTCCAAAGTGTGAAAATCTTACGTTTTCCACCTCTGGATTACAATCACATTGTTCAAGTAAACTTTGGAGCTATACTTTTTCTGGGAAGTCTTTGAGCTGAAAGAGGCCTGGGATTTTCAGAGTGATAAGAAAAGTCTTATTTTTTCCACTCAGCTTTTTGGCTAGAAAGACATCCAGAATACAGAAAGCCAGGATTTTCCTTTTGAATAGCACACAGTCAGAACAAACCACATGGCTCCTTTTGCACACCTCCAGGCCAAGGCCATCCAGAAACTTCCCATGAAAACCTTATTTTGGAAAGATTAGATTAAAAGATTGGAGTTGATTAATATATATCCTTCCCTCCGAAGCTCCCAAAGGAGAACGTGTATCATCATCTCCATTTTTCAAATGAAAAAGGGAGGAACACAAGATGAAGCTCATGTGCTTCATGTCAGCTAGAACACCAGGACAGCACCACACACAGGAGCTACTTTTCCTCATACTTTATCTCAGCCTAGTGTTTATGCAAGAGGGTTGGTTTTTTTTCTTAAACACCATTCTAAAGATTCACATAACCCCACTGCTGCTTCAGACATAGTCTCTCTTACCTCTTTTGGTTGCTGGTACCTCAGAGCTTAACAGGGCTGCCATGCGTGCCCAGGTTATGGAAGCAGCAGGGCTGTGAGGTGGATGCTGTGAGGAGAGGGAGCAGCCGGTTCCAGCCGGTTCCAGCACGGCCCCACCTCAGGGCCCGGCCCAGGCTGACAGCTGAGCTGGTGGCACCTCTGGGAAAACATTCTCCAGAAAGGGCCCAGCGCCGCACGGGCAGCGAGGAGTCGGGCACAGAGCGTGAGGAACAGCCCTGCCGGCAGCCAGGCCGGAGCGCGAGGAGGGGAGGGGGAGCTGGGGCCACCGGAGCAGGGATCCCCTCTCTGCCACCCGGGAAGGAGGAGGGAAAGGGAGTGCTATGGCTGGCCCCTGCCCCACGCACCATCACCCTGAGCCTCCCCAGGAACTGGAAATGAGGGAGCAAAGATGAGCCTGGGGTAAAAAAAGGCTGGGGGTGGGGGTGGGTGGCATTTTGATTTGTCTTTGTTTCTCACTATCCAACTCTATTTTATTTGGCAATAAATTAAATTAATTTTCCTTAAGTTGAGTCTGTTTTGCCCACAACGTTATCTCAACCCATGAGCTCTTTCATCTCATTTTCTCCCTCTGTCCTCTTGACGAGGGGGAAGCAGAGCGGCTGTGTGGGCACCTGGCAGCTAGCCAATGTCAACCCACCACGTCAAGTTAGCCTGGTTCACAGGTATGTGTGTCAGGATTGAAGAAAAAATAAAAAAAAAAAAACACAAAGAAACCCCCACCTCTGTCAAAGGCAGCCTCTTTTATATTGGGCACAAAAAGCCCGCTGCATGGCCAGTTTTGTTTCCTGCGTACAGGAACTGCAAGGCCAAGGAGATTATCTTTAAATTTAAAGCTCTACTTACACCTGTCTATAAAGCAGAAATAAACCAGAATTTCTCATAATCTGAAGAGACACTGAGCATTGTCACAGAATCACTGACTTTCCCACCAGACCTTCTACTGTCATATTGCCAGATACTGCAGTTCATTTCTCCTAGCCAGTCTCCATACATCCGCAATAAGCAGAAAATAAATTCCAGAGCAAGGCACTGTAACACACTGCACACAATCAGATTAGTGATACCTACACTAAACATGATTTCACACTAGAGAAAAGAAAGCCATCTTCCCAGCTTATTATTTTGGCGCAAATTGGTTTTTGATTCAGCCATGCTGAGAAAACACAAGGAAATAAACAAAAACAAGAGTTCTCAAAAATTTATTAAAATCAATTAGTTCCTACTGGAGAACAAAAGTCTAAATCATTCTATAAATTTAAAACCACCATTAAATGCTAACAACAAACTGATGGGCCCAGTTACCTTGTAAGTGCAAGCTTTCCATTTTATGGTGTTTAAGGAGCATAGCATAGCACATCACAGATACTGGACAGGTTAGTAATCTACAGGGTGGGAGAATATGAGGAGCGTGGACTGTAATGCTATAAACTCTTAAGAAGAGAAGCTGCAAGTATATGTGGATTTCTCCCCTTGCATGTCTAATAAACGAGCTCCTGGCTCACCGTGCTCTGCTCACCCAAGTTGGCTTGCACATGTGCAATGAACAAACCGAACTGTCGTGAACTCCCAGCTCCCATTACAAGTAGTGTGGACAGAAAGGCCAAACAACTGAGTTTATATCCAATGATATTGAAAAGCTTTCTTTTGCAAAACCAGGTTAACACGGAAAAAAAAAACATTAAAAAAAAATCACTGGCCTTTTCTGTAGAAAGGAAAGTACAGGATAGTGTATTCTTACTAAAAGATGTCCTAAAAGAAGCACATTAAATTACACTGATTATGGAACATGATCAAAAGCCCCCTCGAGTTTCTTAGAGTGTTGCTGAGTGTATCTCCACTGTATTGATCCCACGGGACGTCTTTTTTTTATTTTTAACATGAATTTCAAGTATCAAGTGACATGGCTCTTGGTTATCTGAGGTATGCAGTGCTTATTTGCAATACAGAAACAGATCTTCTCTGTAGAAAAACACAGAAGTTAGAAATGCAAACTACTTAGCTGTTTATTAATCTTTTTTATTCTAGAGGATGACACACAACTAACTTACAATCTTAAAAAAAAGGGTCAAAGACAGTCTGGGCTTACAATTTTTATGCCAGTGATCAATGTTTAGCTTACTTTCCTTATTAATATGATATCAAAGTGATATTATCCAAGGATTTTTAAGTACTATAAAAACTCTATTAGGTGGTGCTTAGTCATACTCCTAACTAGACAGGTCAGAATATTAAATACATTTTGCTAGAATGGGAGATGAAAGTAAGGGAAAATTTAACGGCATCTCTCCCCCATGTCATACAACCATATCTGTGCTTCACAGCGATTAATGCGGGAATGGACAAATGAGCACCAGCACAGGCGTGTACATTCACACAACATTAAGCATCCCCCGGGGAGGTATCTGCTTAGTTCCAATGCAGGAGAAGCGGGCATCCCAGTGCATCTCACCAGGGCTCATTAGGCTCATTAATTCCTGAAGAGAGCTTCAGCAACAGTGCAACTGTACTTTGCTACACGGTGTGACACACTGTTACTGATTCAGCTACAGCCAGGAGTGGAGATCACTTGATCCCTGCTAAGCATTCTTTCTCCAGGGTAAAAAAAAAAAAAAGGCTTTGGGGCCAAAGCTACTGTTTTTCTGCTGTTTTAATGGCTGGCATCAACATGCACTGCTCCGTGACAAGAGCTTATAGGGACTTTGCCACACTGGTAATTAACAGGATCATTTATAATCAGCACACAAACTGGCAAGAGGTGCTTTCCAAGTCTGCTCTGAATTCGCTCTGAAATGTAATTTCAGAGAAATCAAAGGAGTGCGGAAACGCAAAGGTCAAGTAACTTAATACTAAAAAGAGACTTGGACTGCTCTGTGTCACAAGAACTGACTGAACAGATCCCTAGGCAAGCTTCCTCCAAGCGCCCATAGACTCAAAGAAACGGAATAAAGCCGTGTTTAATCTTTGACACCCTGAGAGGAAGACGCTAGCGCTCATCTGCATAAATCACTGAGAAAACAAACTGGTAACAGAAGCAAGCTCAAAAAGCACATAAGAACAGCTAGTAGAGTGGAAACAAAAACAGAGCAAGAACTGCTCGTCACATGGACAGCACCACAACAGAAGATCTCCAGCAGTGCTAAAACCAGCTTTGAGCAACAGCTTCAAAACACCCTGGTCGGTGTTCAGCCTTCCGTGACTCTCTAAGCAAAGTAGTTACTTATATTCTTTCTTTACTAAAATAAAATTTAGCGCTTTTCCTACAGTTGCTTCACAATAAAAACCTTCTAACACTAATCACATGACAGTATTGGATCTCATTTCCCCCATCACAGAGCTTCTATATTGGAGAACAAAAACAAGCCCCACAAGTGAAGGGGAAGACTCTTTGTTTATCAGTCTGCACTACCACATCCCCTGACCTATTTCATTACTAAAAATAGTCCCTCTTAGGTCACTGCTGCAAATTGAATTCTGCTGCTTCATTGCCCACTGCAATCTCACGGAACTGCATGCTGCCTACATACAAAACACTAAGTAGGTTAACTTGTTCACTGCCAGGGATGCGGCCAGTCTTCTCATATGGATAAAAAGACAGACACAAATCATTTCGCCTAAAATAACTGAAATGTTTTCTGCAATGCTGTTTAAGCCCAAACCCAATTATTTATATTGCATTGTGAATATAAACATACAAATGCTTGGCTTGGCTTCTCATGTGCCCATATTTATGATACTTTTTCAATATTTTTCTTGAAAACATGTTTTCAAAGGCATTCAGTGTTACAAGTGCTGGAACAGCAGCCCTAATGACCTCTACTGACAAAACACCTAACAGGAACAACAGCCAAGTCTTTCTCATTAAGTCCCGTCACCAAGATGAGTCTGGAAAGGCACAAGACAAGAGGGAATAAGTCAAAATGTTCTGAGTTAAAAAGACAACACCTTCTTTCAAAAGGCCAAGACCCTGTCTCTGTAAGTCTCAATCCAAAGCATCTCATGATTATCACACCATGAAGCAAGCTGGCAAATTTAGACCCAACACACATAACGCTACTAAAAAGAGAGAGAGTAAGAGGAAGGTGTGAATTCGACAGAGCAAGAACTTATTACAGGATCCTAAGCAGGAGACTGAAATAGGTACTATCGATCACTTCATGCTTAATACTGAACAAACATACAGAATATGCCATGTCCTTGCTATTTTATTTGAGCTAGACAGAATAAGACTAGCATAAGCATGTTTCTCTGGGCTATTATCACATCTTCATTTCATTACTTCAATCCCTTCCCAGTCTTAAGCAAACACACCCAAAACCCAAACACAAAGATCAAAGACAACTGACTGACTTCATGTCAGCTTTTTGGTTAAATCACTGCAAATTCCGCTGGGAATTTCTTAGTATGCAGCAGATACACAAAGAATTGAACGATTCAAATGATTCGTGGCCTCATTAACCTAACTTTACTGTTATTTGGTTGTGAAACCAAGCTTCTCGCTTCCTGCTATTGTAAAGATAACAACTGCCAAATCTGGCCTTTGTTGTCAAAGAGAAAATCCAGTGTCTTCAGGGAACAAAACAGGCTCAGCTCTGCAGTCAGTGTAATTTCCTGAGGTGCCGGAGGCACTGTGGGTCACAACTTGTGCGAGAAACCCATGTCCTCCTCAGCTGATAAAGATGAGCCAAAATACATGCGGCCCATCACTACAAGGAGAGAACCACACAGCCTCTTATCAAGGGTATATAAAGTGCACTCACAGAAGGAAGAGCCTCACCAGCCAAGGTGCCATTGTTTGAAAAGTCGCAGAATACACACTGCAGCCTGGGTCTGCATCTCTGATAATCCTGAGTTCCAGATTTTCAACACCTTTCTCGGGCCTGACTATGGATTAAAAAAAAAAAAAAAAAAAAAGGAGATACTATTTTCTAGCTAGTAGGTCAAGGTGAAGTTGGTCTGTTGATACGTATTTTTCAAAGGTATATTACCCACCTCAGTATTATCAAGTCATAGGGTACAGGTGACACACCGGAGATGCCTGACATATATGGACAATTGTTCTTAGATGAATATGTTCTTTTGTGAAAGGCCTGTTAGTCACCAGAATGGGAGAGAGATGGGTATTAAGTTATTTACAGAATCAAGACATGGAGTCCTTATTACTTTTTATGAGAATAAGGGTGTTTCACAATTTTAGCCTGCATAACTAATGAGTCCTCTCAACAGGATGTTCTTTCAGACCTTTAGTTTATCTGAGATGCTATAGCACTAACTGCCTTTTTATTTCTAATGAGATCGAAAAAGAGAGATAAGTTGGAATGCTTTTAATGCAGTCACAGCACTTCAAAGATACATTACTTCAGTCTCTATTTGAACCCTCCCAGTAATACTTTTGCTGTATAGCACCTTCCTCTGTTAGAAATCCCATTTATAGAAATAAGACTATTCTCAGAGAGATACGATCAAAATATTCTCAGGCCATTTGATAGATTATTCAACAGGTCAGATAACCAACAGGAATGTCAGTTAAGTTAGTATTAGCAAGATAATTAACAACAGTACTCGAGCAGTGATGCTCAATACAAGTGAAAATAAGCTACTTGCACCACTTCTCTACAATCATAGCACATGAAACTAAGATCATTTGCATAAGTATTTAACTACCTAGTTAGCAGTATGGTCAGCAGTGTGGAAGTATCTGACCCTCTTGACTATAGCTAGTACCACACCCAGCAAGTCGAAATTTAGTGTAAGTTTGCAAACCGAGTACTTGACAAAACAAAAACTAGAATGATGTTTTATGAAGCTCTAAAGTGTTCCAAGACCTAGCTAAACTGTTCTTTATGGATCATTAAGATAAAATTAAGATAAAATCTGTGCGGCTTTCCAAGTGCATGGATTTAAAAGTGCACTGGAATCACGCATGCACCACTGCTACTGAATTGTTGTGGAAAGAGTAACAAACATATAATTAATTTTGGGCTAAAGGTCAAAGACAAAATGAAACTAAGTAAGATTTTTTCAAAATGTATTTCAGTCCTAAACCATGCAATTTAGCATTTAAAACTTCAACCAGTTCATCGTTTAGGCTGGGTTCTGCATGTCACTGTCATCTGACTGTGAGGAGCTCCAGAATCAAGTCTTTTGTGTTTCAGCATCTAAGAAAATTTAGGACTGTTACCAACCATCTGTTAAGTCCACACCACTAAGACGTACTAATTAAATGAACTGCCATATCTTAAATTCTATCACAGCAAATTATAAATTATAGAAATATTGGCACAAAGACAAGAGAGGCACTTTGAGACCTGAACAAGCACTCAGATTAGGTGAAGTGGCATGTGGGTACCTAACTCAATAACACATTTTTACACCCACACCCTGCTGTGCCTTCCACGCTTGGTCATTTTTGCAAGTGGTGGGCACCTAAGTCCACCTGCCTGAATGCCCAGGTAAAGCCAGCCACTGGTCACTGCAGCGCTTGGGTATTCTGCAGTTTGATCTTCAGCTCCGAGTTGTGAAGCTGGTCTTGAAACAGAGGTCGGCTGAGCAGAACAGAAGTCGCTCTTCGTGGCCATGAAGTTACACTGGCTTCTCTTCCATGAAAGAAAAATCCTCGAGGTTGAGGACCCCTTGGAGCTAGCACTGCTCAGAATATACATAAGACTACATGAGGCTGTCAGCTCATATTCACACTTCGTGAAAAAAGAATTAGCTGCCATCTCACACTCTGTTTTGAACACCTGCAAACAAATGCTAAACCAGCAGGATACCTCCTTCTGCTGTCAGTGTTATACCTCATGCTCACTCTCTCTCCAGAAGTGCTACTTCAGTGAAGAAGGAAACCCTCCTGTTTCCTAACACCTATGAGAAGACATGTAAAGTTGCTGCATGATATCAGTGCCAAATCACTGGTTGCAAATCTGTCTCATCTGCCTTAGTCTCTAGCAGCTGCAAAATTAAAAATAGCTGTCATAGGCAAACCACAACTGAAGATGAGAGTGTTTGTTGGTTTATTTCAGGCTGATAATGGTGTCACTGTTGACATATTTGGGCTCTGAAAGGAGTGCTAATGAGGAAATGGACAAAATTATAAAGGCAGAATAAGGAACATTCCAAAATAGGAATGGGAAAATTAGCCTCCTTTTAAATTTACATGGAAAATCTGACTAGCCATGACAAAATACTATGCTTATTTGGCTCTTTAGGATGAATTCCTGTTGACTACAAGCAGAGCAATCATTTATAGTAGCATTTTCAGCTCTTAAAAATTCTTACCCTGACCGAATGGGACTATTTCATCAGGTATCAAAATCATGCTATCATTGCCTCCTCATGACTTGAGAAAGACATGGTGAATAAAGAATGGAATAGTATTACTGCAGAATTTACTCTCCTGCTTTTGGTCACTTCCTGGCAAACCCTGACGTTTACAAGATGCTTTCAGTTCTCAGGAGAGGAGCCTTCTGCAAGAATGAGAAATTATATTTTATCTAGTGTAGCAGCAGTACTACCTATNTACTGTAGAATTTACTCTCCTGCTTTTGGTCACTTCCTGGCAAACCCTGACGTTTACAAGATGCTTTCAGTTCTCAGGAGAGGAGCCTTCTGCAAGAATGAGAAATTATATTTTATCTAGTGTAGCAGCAGTACTACCTATGTACGATGTGTATTTTTGCTGTTACACTGCCTATAAAACACTAACATATAATTCTCATTTTGTGAGCCCAACACAGGGTGGGGAGCGTGCACAAAGACTGCCGTGGAATCTGCTTGCTTCATTCATAAAACAGCAGCAGTTGCTATGTAGCTAAATGTTGCGAGAGCGCTATTTGGGAAGGAGGTGGTGTTATTTTCATTAGGTGAATCCCTGTGCGTTAGTCACATATTTGTCAGATTTCCTCTATTACTAATTAGCCATGTAGTCCAACCTTGGGTAACCCGAGGTCAGTCCTGCCTCCTGGGGCTGCGAGCCAGGTTCTTAAATCCTTGGCATGGTAAAGAGCCACTAGTGCAACTGAAATTTCCAAATCGTTTCTGAGCTACAGCTTCCCACCACTGTGCCACAGGGAACAGATATGTCTGAAAGGGCCGGGTTTACTGAGAGGCTGCCCGATATGCAGGAGCAGGAAAACAGCCAACTTTCAATTATCTGCATCCAACCATGAAAGGCATCTCTAGAGGCCTTTCGATAAACATGCTTCTAAAACACACAGAACTAAATGCTGCTAAACAGAAAAGCATCGGGCGTAGTTTAAGTTGATCTACAGGCTCCCAGGTACATTTAATGATCTTAGGAGGCATTACACCATAGCAAAGACTTGAATGTTCAGACATAGCTGAGAAATGGCCATTGACAACATGCCCCATCAAGCTAGATCCTTGCTAGGTCTGTGAAGAGCCCAAAGCTTTGGATTGTGGAGAGGAAATTCTCCTGCTGCCCCAGGAGGGGGGCACTAACATGCACTAACTTCTGAGACTATGCCCTCTGCGTACTGGGAGCAAATCCAGTGCAATGGTCGCACTCAGCCTCAATCTAAGCTGAAACCGTAAATATAAAACCTATGTATGAAATAATACAACTATAAACACAGCTAATCACTGGGACTACGTGGAACCATACTGTTCTTTGGACTTTGCCACATCCCCGGATAACACAGGAACTGACATTTGGACCACAGCGTAACACAGATAATTAAATAAAACTTGCCACTGAAGCTATTTTTCACAGTCGCTTCTGAGCAGATGTTCTGACCACTGTAACATATTTCACCTTTTTAGTTTCGTCACTGCACTTAAATATTGCATTTGAATAGCAGAAATGCTTCCAAAACACATCAGAAGTAAGCAGGATCATCAATGAGATCCACTTACCATGCATTCAGACTGGAAGGAAAACCTTGGTTTAAGATGAGGAGTCCTTTAAGGTACTAGACTTTTGGTGTATTTTGTAACTCACTCATTCGTTACTTACATTTGGGTATGACTGTCCCAGAAGCAAGAAGATACGTAAGGATGAATTTTAAGAGCTTTATGGAGAATAACCAAGATTCGCATACACTGCTTAAGTGCTCATGCAAATGTACCTCATTCTCAGGATTATAAAATGCATGCTGGAAGCCTCACTATGGTCACTTCAGCTATTTGTCTTGAAACTGGCAAAGATACACAAAGTATATGCCTCTTGGAAATTACTTATTCTACCTATCTACCCAGAAGGAAGTGCAGTGTTTCCAACTTTACACAAAGTTTTTACATGCTTCAGACACAACGTCAGTATGTTTCCCTTTTCTTGGTCATCTTTATGATGTCTATTTTAACTTCACGTGATAAAGACAGAAGGCAAATTGGTAGGATGATTCTCAGAGGAGAAATGTCTTCCTGGTTTATCAGGAAACTGAAGCATCTTCTGTGCTTTTTACAAGCCTATTTCCCCCTTCTCCTTTGTTGCTGCTCTTCTGAACCAACCCGTTAATGAATTTGTGCATTCTGGAGGCTTAAGTCTTGCTTATTTACAGACCACTGCTCCTTTTGTGCAACACAGTTTGCGATACTCTGAAGAAATATCCACTACTCTGAATGACTACGGACTCCATCTTCTTTCTGTTGGGCCTTAACTTGCACAAGAGAGCCAGTTCTTGGAGTTTACTTACCATGAAGAACAGCAGCACGAAGGCATGACAGGAAAGCCGAGACTATCCTTAAGATGACTTTCTTTTACCAAAAAAACAACATAGCTAAATATTCTATGCAAAGTGCGAGTCTAAGTCTGGAAGAGAAATCAGAAATGATCCCGAACAGCAACAGACACTCAGCTTTAAGAAGGCATCCAGGCAATACTAATATAAAACTAAAGCCGTCTGGGAAAACACAAGGACACTGAGAAGATGACACCAAACTCACGAGGGTCAAACCAGATGACTTTGCTTTACATCCAGATCAAAAGCTCAGCTGTACTTTTACTGAAACAACTAAATGGGCCATCTTATGCCCTCTGTAAAGGCAATCACCTGCCTTAATCAGAACCTCACACTGTTCCATAGCACACCACAGAGAAATCTGCTCCCCCTCTGTTCAGAAGTGATCCATCTTACTACAACTCATTTGTCACCGAACGGTTTCTTACGAACACTGGTATGAACTTCCCTGTCACTGGGTCACTCTGACTGTCCAAAATACACAGAATAATGCACTTGAACTTTTCAACAGTGACCCACAACTGACACAACTTGGAAGTTCATCAGATATAGTTACACTCAAGACTCTTTGGTAAGAAGGGCAGATAAGTAGCTCTGAGATTAAAGAGTGCAGTGAGACTGAAGTTATTTAACAGTTTCCTTGGAATGCATCATTAAGGAAGGCCTCAAAAATCTCTTGCTCAGATCCTTCTGATAAAGAGCAATAGGGAGCAAGACAACTAAAAGCTACTTTACCCCCTCCTTAAAACAACTACAAATTGGTGAAATCTTAGAACCAGACCCAGAAATACTTGAAAATACTTTCTACTATATTCTAGACTAGCAGCCACTGCTTGGCCTTCCATTAAAACCGGAATTAAAATTATTTTAAGTATTAAAATATTAATATGAAGAAGAAAAAAACTAAGGTACTGCACTGCAGTCCTGAAGCATGAATGAAAAAGAGACAAATGGCATCCAAAAGTTATTCCTGTACGTCTGTTTTCAGACCTTTGCATGTATACAGCTATGTATGTAAATGGTCCCCAAATCTGGGTCAATACATCACGCACATCTACAAGATGATTCAGTTGCTTCCTCTAAGGGTTAAAGTAATAAAGCAACTGCTTGAGCAGGCCTGGTTCTGACATTAGAATCGGCCTAAATAGTTTACAATTATGTAACGAAGGCACTGCAATGTTGATGGAACATAAGAAGCAATTGAGGAGTATTACCATATAATCATCCTGCGTCACCAGAATATGAAAACACTAAAAATTTGAAAAGGAATACCCAAAGCCAGCAACCATTCTGACACACCATAAGGAGCCTGATTACCATCCACTGTGATGAAATTCAGATTGTCTAAGAACTGAAGGAGCTGGGTCTCTAAGGACATGTGTGTACAAAAAATGAATAATCTTAAAACAACTCTAAAAATCTTGGCTGAAATCACTCAGATTCCATGCAAGTGTCACACACCTCATTTACCATGAAAATGTACACCAGAAACATTCCAGAGCAGTAAGACAACTAACACGCACCATGCACGTTTTAAAGCTGCCACACACAAGTTCACTAGTTCTGAAAGAGATCAAGTCTTAAAGTTATACTTACAGTTACAAATTGTTGATGGCAACTGACTAGATTAGAAGTTCATTTCCAGAAAGACTTATTTGGCACAGTTCCACAGCAGCCTTTTAGCTATTGCTCTTGCTAGGGATAGCGTAATAGCTGAACTCCAGCTCTTCTGAGCCACAGAACAGCCACAAAAAACCAACAACAACCCCAAAAAAACCAACAAAACAAAGACAGGCCGATCATTGCACCATACAATCCAAACTTCACTTCCCCAATGTATACTAAAAAAACCCTACATATTTTTGCACTGTTTTGTCAGTAATCTCCTTCAGTGTAGTTTCTCTATAATTACGGATAGAGAGTGTACCTATTAGATGTACCTCAAGCTGAGGGGAAAAAATTTAGCAATTTCCACTTAACGTTTGCTTGCTTAAATTAAAGGAACAAAAACATTTTTTTGAACTTCTCCATCTAGAAACGCCTTTCATTTTTGCACATCACATACAGAATAACAAATGGAGGCGTGTTATACTATAGAAGGCATTTATTTATCAAGTTACAGCTTTGCAGTACTGCGGCATCATCAACATTTTACTGTCTTGGCCAAGTGTTTAACAGCTTACAACATGACTGAAACGACTGTGAGCTTTATTCTATCCAACACTAGTGCAGCTCAGTAGACTATTTTACAGTGCTTCGTAACAGATTGAAAACCAGCTCATCACAAGATAAAATACTTGCTTTGTGCCTGGCTTTTCTTCTGTGGAACGAGTACATGAGAAAACACGTCATCCTGCTGAATAAGTCAGAGAAACTGGAATTCAGGCGACTCTTACCTACAGAGTTTTGCCTATGTAATCCCTCCCATACCTGTCCTACACTTTTGTAAGGAGATCACAAAATATTGACTTAGAATTTTTGCTTAGGGTTTAGGATTGGGGGAAGGAGCACGTATACTAAGACTTTACACTGGACAGTAAAATAAGCTTTCTGCTAGCCAGGGAGTGTGGATCACAGGAACACAGGAAATGAAAAAGCCATCTAATTCACGGCCACATGGACCACAACAAATGTGTGATGAGGGTAAGACGGAGTGCCCACAGTAGGAGGGAGTATGGCACGGTGACTCAAGCAGGACCTCATGGTTTTAGCTCCCTCAGACCCACAACACAGTTCATTCAACACTCTCAGCTGCAGAGTCTACAGGCTCAGCATCTCCAGCAGACAAAGTCACGTTGATTTCTGCTTCCTTTGCCCCGAATACCCAACTGAGTATCTTCCAACGCAATTCCAGGCATAAAGAAAGCATAAGCACATTTACTATCATTATTTTGTAGGCTTCTACATTGTCGTACTTTGAACTATCAAAAACAGTCCTGAAATTCTCTAATCCTTAACTCTTACGGGCAGAGATTCCAGTTGTGGACATGTTTCCTAAGCATTAGGGTGAAACTCAGCACATTTGTTTCTAGTCAGGACAAATTACCAGGTTTGAGCTCCAGCCCTGGGGACTTAAATGAACGCATAAAGTCCCTGTAATAATACAAGTTCATCATTCTTAAGCTTTAACTGCTCACACTGAATTTGCAAGTCAGCATCAGACAGAGCAACCACAAGGTCTTTGCAGAGGGAAACAATCCTCAAAGTTAGAAAGCAACAGCTTCACAAACCATAAGAAAGCTAATAACTGTAAACATACAGAAATACACAGCCTCTGGAGAAGGATACTTCAAAATTAGGTACATCTCATGCTTCAAAGAAGTTACACAGCATCCGTTTCAATTATGATAATTTAATGGTAGCTACCCTAAATACCTAGAGGGGGAAAAAAAAAACAAAACCCAACTCTTGTTTGATTTCTGGCATTTAATTTGCTTGCTGGGGAATCCCTTTGCTTAACAGGTACTCATGCTATTTTCCTTGCAAAGAACGCGTTGCCATGGAGCACGATCATGGGCACTAGTAAGTGATTCTGCTTTCTGCGTCCCCCTTCTTCTTCTGCCTTTTTGAACTGCACAGCATCTTACTACGTATTAGCCTTAACCTTTTGCTAGGTATTCAGGGCAAAACTACAGCAAGCTGTGATTATATTTGTTTTGATTTCAGTGAATGGTCTCATCCAAGAGCTGCTTTTAAACGTCTTTCCCCATTTTTCATTGGCACTTTGCTTTGACAGAATGGAGTTTCCCTTCCTCAGAGTGTGAAGGTGGCAGATGGGAGGAGGAGGAGGATCCAAGCAGACAGAGAAGTATTGCACAAGACTCACACTGAACTCATCAACAGAACAAGATTTCTTTACTACAGTGCTTAAAAAAAATTTAAAGCAGCTGCTTCTTTATTCAACAAATCTACAAGGGCTGTACAGCAGCATTCAGGCTTTTTTATTTTAGGGTATCCAGAATTTACCTAGGAAGAATCTTGCCTTGCAGTTAACTCAATCAACGGTGTACTATCGAGACTGAAGGAATCTGAGTGACAGCAAACCATCATCTACTCCGTCTGTAACTGGCAGGCAACACAAGGCTTGGATGTAAGCAGAATACATTTGGATTCCTGCCTCCTTTCATCCGTAGGTGGCAAAGAGTCTCAGGGTCAAAAAAAAAACCCCTTAAAAATAGGGTGAGTGGTCTTAGAACAGCAAGGATATCAAATTCTGATACATTTAACATTTTTTCTCCTTCGGGCCTACAGAAAAATCTCACATGAGCATTAAGGTTACGACTGGCCAGATGCACCCCTAACACCCCTAATTACTTCCCCATTCTGGCAGAGGGAGACAGGAAGACTTGCATCTGCCTTCTTCCTGCCTGGCATTCCTCTAGAGCGGAGGAACAGAACTGCACTATTGGGACTAAAGGAAGACTCCAGGTTAAACGAGCGTGTCTAAAAGTTGCCTCCAGTATTAATCCTTTCATTACTCACCAAAAATTCTGTAGCAGAGGAGACTAAAGTCATGTTCAATAACCAATCAGATGGTCAGAGGGCTGTCCAATAACTCATGCTAGGGCACACAGACTAGTGAGGGTTTTCCCCTTCCTCTGTACAAAAGTAACACAAACAAAGTACGTACTTTTCTTCCCTAAGTGAACATCTACTTCTAGAAAAAGACCAGAATTACTTATGCACTGGGTCTACATCATAGAGAACCAGTGAGTGCTACAGATTTGTCACACACAACACATCATCCTGCACGTCCAACAGGAAGCACACGTTAACATGACGAATTCATACGCATTTCTGAAAATAAAATCATACGATTTCTGAAATAATTCCATTTGGAAGGGTCAGTTACAGAACTCCCCTTGAAGTAAAGGTCACAGATTTGATCTACTATATTAAATCAGCAGGGAACAGTAACAAATTATTAATTATTTCTATCAAAACTAGGCAACAATTTATTTTACAGGAGTTGCAGGTAAGTATTTATTAAATCAATATCACAAAAAACACACACCAGCAAATGTAACAGCTACCAAGATTCGTTAATACAATGAATTCAGCAGGCTACACTGCAAACAATCCTTACCCCTTGAGCATACATACATCTTTCACCATTAACACATCACACACCAAGCGTCCCATGTGTTCATTTAGAAGTACAACGTGTTGCAGGGCTTTAAAACATACACTTTTCATCTCATTCAATATAAAAAGACCTTGAACTGTTTGGAACTGAAAAAACAGTACCAGAGAAAGCAGTGGGAGGAAACAGTTCAGGGGAAAAAAATACGAAGTGTGTAAGCCAAAGCAAATGCACCTTTCAAGTCAAGCGAGCTCCCTCATCAGAATTAAACTATTATATGGATTTGTGTTGCTTGTCATCCTGCCCATTATCTGAGATGTCTCGACTTAGCAAGATAGCAGCTGGTATCATTGAAAATCAAAAGCACAGGGAACGCAACCTCCAGTTTAATATATTCAACTTCTATAGCAAAGCATCTGCTTATTCGTTCAATCTCTTGGCAACTCAGTTTTGTCACCAAGGTCATGACGTGTTAAATATTTTTTAAAAATAATAGCAAAATGCCCAAAGAAGGGGAAGCGGAGATGCTTAATGATGTATCCTCATAGAATTTCCCCATGTTGTATTAAGTTGCTGTTCTGAGCATCATCCACAAGGAAAAAAAAGAAAGCTCATCAGGTTCAGAATCCTTTCTATTCAAAGTTCTTGAGTGGCAGAAATTCTTTCCTACAGAGAAAAACGGAAACTGAAATCTTCTAGCCATGTACGTCCTTCACTCATCAGAAAAGGATTGTATCTTGCATTACAGAAGGTCTCATTGGCAGTGGTGCTCTGGGGGATACAGAACAGGCTGATTCTCTTTTACAAGGTGAGCATGAGTAGATTTGAGAACAGCTTCTAGATTTCTAAGTCACTAGCACTGCAGGTCACATAATATCAAAACTCTGAGAATCTGCTGTATTTTGCAAAGTTCCCTATAGGAACCCAGGTCTGGGAAAGCCAAAGGAAGGGCCACAGAGAACACTGGCAGTCACTCTCACAGCTGGTATAAGCATTGGAAATGTCACTGCGTCACAGCATCACGTGAGCTGGCCGAAGGTATTTCAAAAAAAGGTACGCAATGGCTGTAACCTCACACTCACAGAACAGCCCAACAGTTTCACCTCTTCCACCTGTTGCCTTGGGCTAGTGCTCCCCATCATCATCACTTTACAGTAATCTAGTAACTTGTTCCAATACAAGGCTACAGACCAGGAATCCCCAAAGAGCAGGGATATAGCAAGACATTAAATCTGCACAAGAGGGAGAGAGGAGAGAGCTAAGCCTACAACATGAATTCCTGGCATCATGTGGAAGCCTTCCTAGAAAACGTTTAGCAAGTCAGTGCTATAATATATACAAGCAATGTTTAAGCTAGAATCAATACATATTATATTTAATCTTCTCAAGGTAATTATTCCATTAGATTTGTAGAGGGAAGGAGTATTTAAGCAAGAACACTTATTAAGCTAGGGAAAATGTCACTATCTCATCTGAAAAAAAAAAAAAAATCTATCAAGAAGGACTCAGGATACTGTTTTTTTAAAACCACTACAGTTTTGAGGGTTTTGTCGCAGTTGTATTGGTTGGGTTTCTTTGTTTTTATGAACATTGACAAGTGTGCTACCATCTCTAGCAAGTTTAGAGCTATCACGATCAGCTATCACATAGGCAATACAGGCATTTTGCTCTGCAAAGACTGATGAGGACCAAGACCTTTACATACAGTAGCAGTCTCTTACTTCATTCAGCTTCCTGCTAACTACAGTTATGTTTGAAATCACGCCATAAACAACTATAACATGCTTGACCTATACCGGTTTGATTTACTTGATCAGCATGAACATATCAACCCTTCTCGCCGCTCCACAAGAAATGTAAAATGTGCTGTGTTAAATGTCTCTTAAAGCCCTGTTCAGTATAGCTTTCAGTCCTTCTCACTTTCTCACTGTTCAAATAAGCCCAACGATCTAAAAATAAAATGAAGCAAAGACATTTCTGAGAAATAATAAAAGTCTTGGTTTAGCCTGGTTGTTCCTCAGAGACTCTGTAAAAAGCACAGGAAAAAGCACAATAGGGAAATGAGTCTCAAAAGCATTTTTTATTTTAATTACTTTGTTACCTCCCTTCCATAAAGAAGTGTTCGAATGAAACAAGTTCAAAAAGCAAAGACAAGTAAAGGGTCATTGTTACAAGTACGCTAACTTCTCATCTTTTGTTTGACTTTTTTGTCCTAATATTTTTTAAAATACTTAACTCTCCAGAGCCAATGGTTTTTAATAAAAATTCTTTGTTTTCACCCTGAAAGCTTGCTCCAGACTTGCAAGTTTGAATGATGGCTTCTTTGTTATTAGCAAGTAAAACAGCCTTGCTTGCCACCTAATACCTCTGGATTTTCTCCACTGCAATTTCCACTACCTTCGAGTTCAAAGTCCTAACTCCTAACGTGGGGAAAGAGGATCTGTCCTTATACAAAGCTGGAGGAACAACTCCCATCTACCTTGGTTTACAAAAGCTTAAGAAGCCTGCTTTGATGCATGCATTTAGTCCTGTGTAATTACAGCCTGCTTTGTAAGCCATGTGAGGGATACACGTATTGTCCCAGAAGTGTCCCTGTTCCATCACCAACCTCGCAATATTTCTCAGCATCATCTCCCAGACCTACGTAACTGTCAGCATCTCTGCCTTCAGCTTTAGTTTTCAAAAGATTTTTCTGACCTTCATAACTAAAAGAGAGTAGTTGAAGAACGTGACCAAAATGCATTGTGAAATCCTAAAACTGGGCAAAGATTACTTTGAAATGTGCGTTTGTGACAAACCCCAACTCATGGTCAAGCCAATCACAAAAGTTCAAAAAATCCCTACTTCAGATGTTTTTACTAAGCAGTAAAAAGTATTTAATGTGGTGTTAGTAAGATACAAAAAATATCAGAAGACAAAAGCTTCAGAAATTATTCAGTTACAGCATATAACTAACTAAGCTAGGTCACACATACTTATTTGTGCACTGACAGAAAAATTTCTTAGTGCTCCATAAAGGAGCTGGATAGCGAGTACACACAAACATGTGGGTGTCAACCCAAGGCTGTATAGGAAGATAATCACTCCTGGAGAGCAACAAATCCCACAGCACAGTAAAAGCACTCCCCAAGCCAGCTTCCTAAATAGAAACCACTTTTCCCTCCCATCAGCCTTTAAGTTGCAAAATTTCTACTCAACCATACACTTAGAAGTTTAAGTGTCGAGGTTGTTACACGTACAGAACCCAGAATTATCAGCACGGCTTTCTTAGGCGTTGCTCAGGAGGGTAGTACTGAAGCCTTAATTTGTTGCACTTCTAAGTGCTTTCAGAGGCTTTGCTGGCCTTGTGCTTTTACTTCAGTGAGCATCTCTCCTTCGTGCTCTAGATGACTCCCTGAAGCCACACATTTGTCCTTCCTTTTGTTTCATTTTACAGCTAACAAATGCTTAATCTTTCTTTGGTGAGCAAGGGTGACTATTTTTGTTACTCCTGTTTGCTTCCTTGAAAATCAAGATAAATATGCCTTAGCTATATCGGATATATTTTTCTTCAACTTTAAAGTAATTGCTGTGCTTAAAGCCTGCGAGTAAACAAATATGACAAAATCTCATTTGTTTTCCAAATACTTCGTATCCTTTCAATGAATCCTCTGACAAAGGATTGCATGCACCTGTACTGCAGCTTCTACTCTCAAGAGTCTTTCCATCTTCCATAATTTTCTAAAACCAGGTGGAACAACTTTTCCTGCTCACCAATACCTGCAAGCAAGAACTCTCTACTCATTCTGCTTCAAGTGAAATTCCTGCTTGGTAGCATTGGCTGGTTGTTCGCTAGCTTCCTATGATAATTATCTCTTCTAACTGCCACTCACAGTTCCAGTTTGATGGTTTTAGCTGTCACCAGGGGTTAATATTGCACACTTGTGTCTTACCCATGTTTTGCAGGTGTCTTGACGCAGCAGAATTATCCCTGTAGATGTGATACGGTATCTCACAGCAAACAACGACAGTTAGTGCACAAGAGCTCAACTCAAGCAAACTGTAAGCTGACACCATGGTAATACGTAAAGCTTAATTAAAACTTTTACAATAACTGTGAACTTTTTATACAGAAAAATAACAGCTTTTATCTTCAGAGCCTAAGCAGCTCTGTATCTGGTAGCCACAGGAAACCACACTGTAAACAATATGACAAGCACTGCATTATTACCTGTTTATATGCTAAATGATACAAATTAAGATAGACACACAGACACCAAGATTAATTATATTTTAAAATTGTCTCTCTGAGGGGATGGAAAGTGATTGCAATTACTATTTGTTGTATATAGCATTAAAAAAAAAAAATCTGGTCCCATGATGCTAGGCAGTGCTAAAATACACTAAGAGGCAGTTTTTATTCCAAAGATTTCACAATCTAAATTGACAAGCCACACAGAGAAAAGAGGAAGATGAACAAATCATTCTGCAGAGTCAAATCACCCAAAACATGCAGCAGTACAGTGACAAAGCCGGGAAGAGAAGGTAGCTGTAACACCTAGACTTCATTTGAGTCCCAGATGATGCAGTACAGCCAGATAGTAGCCTAAACTCTGGAGTTTCGTTCTAGGGGGTCAATGCGACACCCCCACACACACACCTTTTTTTTTTTGTGAATCTAGTTAGCTCTTCACAGCAAAATATCCTCCCTTTCCTACAAGGAGTGGCCACTGACTTTAGACAATTTGGTTGATTCAGAACTTTCTTTAACTCCATTAGAAGGCTTTTCCAAATGCTCAAATTAGCATTTCCTCATTTCTCTCCTCATCACCTTACACCCACAAATTCATAAAATAGTTGGCAGCTTGGCTTTCCATTAGGCCTTGGAAAAGAAGCTCAAAGAGATCAGAGGATCACATTTCGTGAGGGCAGCTTGCTGAAAATAACAAAAATCAGACATTTGAAATTGATTTTCAGCTTCTGCCTTACCAGAGGAACAATTAGTTTGCCTGGAGCATGAAATAGTCTATGGAAAAGTAACACAAAGCTAAAAGACATTTGAACAGCACTGTTAGGGCTCACCGTATCTAAACATGACAGGAAAATTGTAATGTCAGATCTGTATCTAGCTCTGTAGAAAGCACTCAGACAGGTGCTCCAGTTAATTATATGAGCAAGGCTGCTTTTTTATAATGAATATAACCAAAGCAGTTTGTATTTCGAAGAGCTGTTTTAACAGTCAAAGCCACATTAAGAGCTAAATGACATACAAAATGGCTCTGCCAGAGGACAAATTTAGAAGGCCGACATACAACCCCCATGAAAATGACAACAGTGATGGTTATTCGAAGTCCTGCCAGGTGCCCTTTAATAAGCAGAGAATGTGATTAGTGCTGCAATGCAAAGAGACAGCGTGCTGCAACACGACTCCATGCTGGTCTGCCAGGAAACCTTTACAATAGAGACCCTGGCTGCACGGGGATTTTTCATGCATAATAAATAAAGCACTAGCCTAGCAGACTGAGGCTCCTTGCTGAACACCAGTGCCCTCCACTGCGTATGCAGAAGATTCCCCCAAATACTACAGTAATATGAAAAGCAAGAGAGAGAATTTATGATTTTTCTCTTTATGACAGACTGCTGAGTCCCCCGGGACGGAATGTCAGGCACATGACTACATCTGCTGCTTCGCAGGACTGCTGAGAACATCTAAATAATACTGTCAGCATAACGCACAGATCCATCCATCAGCATGCACAGTCTCCTCTCCCTATTGGTGCTCACTCTGCCATAGAAACATGCCTTTCATAATCTGTCCTAGTCCTTCCACCACTGACGCTTTATACAATAGTTTGGTTGGATAATGGCACTTCACTAAAAGAATGTGACCTCGTTAATTAAGAGGTACTGGCTCCCACGTAATAACCCTTCAGCTTCCTTATTACAAAATGTGGAACCAAAGTGTTTGGGATGCCATAAACACCACCACCATTTCAGGATATGCATCATCAGCTCCCTAAGTTTGGGATCACTTTGATCGCGTTTGTTTTCCAGCTCATAAGACCATAAAGATCAAATTTTAACAGGTCACAGAATAATAATTCTTTTACTGCCCCTCTAACACTGCTGCACAGGGTAGTTCAGAGCAGGAACACAGGAAGTTCCACCTGAACATGAGGAGGAACTTCTTTACTGTGAGGGTGACAGAGCACTGGCACAGGCTGCCCAGGGAGGCTGTGGAGTCTCCTTCTCTGGAGATATTCAAAACCCACCTGGACGCATTCCTGTGCAACCTGCTCTAGGCTAACGTGCTTTAGCAGGGGGGTTGGACTAGATGATCTCTAGAGGTCCCTTCCAACCCCTGCCATTCTATGATTCTATGATTCTATGATTTGAAGCACAACCTGCCATTTGAGTGGAGGACTGTTTTATCCTAATTTCCTCTACAAAGACTATTCTTCCATTAAATTTAGTATTATTGTTTACTCTCCAACTGCATGAATTGCAGCATCAGAGGGATGTGAATGCCCATGTCACGCTATTCAGACCAGTGTTTGCACATGAGCCACAGAGAAGACAGAATCTTGAAACATATGACATGTTCTAAAATAGAACAAACAAAAAAGGCAACAGGAGACAAGTCTAACCCTTTTCTGGAAGGGCCTATTACTTTACAGAAAGTTGAGAAGTAATTTTAAAAATGTTGTATGAAAATGCCGTTGCATTTAAGACACTGAAATGGGGCTCAACACAATCAGACAGGGACCCGTCTCCTCATATGTCACTTGTGCTTCTGTGCGCAAAAGACGCTTATGGTTCGGTGGCCAGCTTGGGCATTTTGATTTTTGTTATTGTTGTAACATTAATTACATGGTGCCCTCAGCACTACCATTACTCACAGGGGAAAAGCGGTGCTAAGTAGCTAACCTAAAAAGAAAAAAGTTCAAAGGAGACAGAGACAAGTATCAAGGGAGGAACTGCACAACAATAACCACAAAGCCCAGCTTCTTCTTGGGAACACTGCTGCACCACCATCACCTGCACCAACAGTGCCCCTGCGGTGTGGGTCACTACACAGTGGTATCAAACCCAGGATTTGTAGACTCACTGAAGAAGGTTTCAAATCGTCCATGCAAGAAAATAACACAGCCCTGAGCAGAAGTGATAATTCACCATGCTGACTGTGAAAGCGCAAGGGAAAAGCCATTTGCACTATCTGAAGCAGCCGCACACCCAAACATTTCTCCCCTTCAAAACACCACACCAGAAAATGTTTACTTGAAAGGTCCATGTCTTTCTCTTTCAAACACACAAAATACTTAATGTGTCCAAGTTACCCATTACGTTAGCAGAAAAATCACCCATTAGATTTGGTATCAGCCACTTCACTACTGCACAGATCAGGTAAGAAATAACTGCTTATTAAGGTACAGCCAAGAGGACCCAAATTCCCCTTTGAAGGCTGCTCTAAAGATGGACTTCAACTGAAGCTGAAAAGCTTTTAAAACAAGCACTTCTCCCTACACATCCTCCAGTATCTTTCTTTTAGAAGATTTTTAGTGGTTTATACAGGTTGAGAAAATGACTAAAAGCAAGACCAGAAAGGGATATTATGCTTTACCAAGGTTTGGGGGAGCCAGACTATAGAAGCGTCACTCTTGTAATGATTATTATTTTTTTTAAACTACTTCAAGTAGGCTTGAATAAAATTTCTGGGTTTAATTTTTATTTTGATAAGATATTGGCATCTGGAGGCTCTTCAACGTATTCTGCTGTGTGCCCTGTGGCTGCAGCACAGCCAAGACATGCATAAGTTTGACAGCAACTCTACCTCTGCATAGTTAATATTGCTTGATTATTTAAGTTGTAGCATTGCATGAGCTGCGTGTGGCATGCTAAGCGTTCTCTTAAAGGGTAACTATTCCCTTTTTTTTTTAAAAAAGGAGAGGATCAAAGTCTTAGTGGGAAGCAGGCAGGAGCCTGATAAGAGTCTTCTTCATAAATACCATTTTTAAATCACATGCTTTTTAGGGTAAGAATCAAACCTCCTTACTTTTTCAGTGTTGAAAACACTATAGACTCCCAAACCTGGAAAAGCTCAACTTTGTCACAGTTCTTTAGCTTCACTACGTATTTCAATCATTCAAAGATTCTGTCTTAATATCATGAAGTTCAGCGCTACGCAGCGCAGCTATCGTACTCGGGTTGAAAAGCCAGCGTTTGTTGTGCTCAGTAAGTACGTACACAGTTTTCAGCGTTGGAAAATGTTTTTCAGATGTGAGATGCTATGCAACATTTATTAAATAACTGTTCTTTTTTTCCTATCAAAAATAGGCTGGCTCAGATGATAATTAACCTTTGATTGAACCAAAAAGTACAAAGTTTTTTTCTTATTAGGCTGGGATTTTTGTTTTCAAGTGAAAGGTCGTACAAATATGAAAAATATTGTAATAGTTGACAATTTTAGAATTAGTATCACAGGACAACCCCACACCAAAACAAAAAAAGTGTTTTCACCAAAGCTAGAAGTGAAGATATTTACACTTCTTCATGTACTAATTATTACTTTTAAAGTTAAGAAACGTAGGTATATTTGGAGACATCCCACACCTCCTCTTCCTATATATCAAACATTTACTTCATGATCAAATGAAAACTGAATTTCTTCCAATTTACCCATGAAAAAGGAGTCAGTGCCACCACAGTGAAGGAACAGCCAAATTTTGCACTGACTTCAGTAGAAGAAAGCAAGAGAAGAGAATTCAAGTAACTGAACCGTACTCATGGATGTAGACTATATAAAGTAACATGAAAAAACTAACTGCTTCCTAGCCCTACAAATCAGTTTGTATCATCAGCAAGATGACTGGAACACAACTTCAGCATTTGTGAAGTGAATCACAAATCTAGCCTCTCTGTCTTTAAAAAGTTTCTATTTAAAAGATGATGCAACAAAAAAGACAAACACATTTGTATACAAAATCAGAAATATGACTTGAATATTATACTGTAAAGACTTGCTTTGTCATTTATCTTTCATATCAAGCTTGAGTTATTTCAGTCTAAAAGTCAATCACTTAAGCATTTACCAAATAAGAAAGAAACTGATGATATAGCTGTCCCAAATAAACTCTGCTTGAATGATAAGTTATTAGAAAGTATAATCGAGCACACATTTACGGAAATCTGTGTGATATCTTTAAGGAGTATAACAGTTGACAGCTTTGAATTGAGAGTGACAATTCATTGGAGAAATCCTACCACAGAATGTTCTAAAGAGTCAACCTTTTAAAAGCGCACGTAAAAATTCATTTCAGGAATAAAATGTATCGTAGTTCTTTAGTTCAAAAAAAAGTAACATCACATCTCTGTTGTCCTTAAAATAAAATCGACTAGCTTCCAGCACTAATAAATTTTCCCACTGAATTCAATAAGTGTGTAGCACACAGCTTAGATAGGCATATGATGCTCTTTACATACTCACAGGTCTTAGTTTACTGTAATTTACTTCTAGAATTTCTTTCCCCATCCATTTTTCCCAGAGATTTCTGCCTAGAAGGCAGAAACCTTAAAAGGACATAAGGAGAGAGAAGGTTGTTCAAACTCAATGCTTTGCTTTCAAGCATGCTGGGGGAATCTGCTAGCAGTACACTTTTACTTCATCAATTCAGCAAGAAACACAACATGATTCTTCAGATTGCTCTTCAGACGACATTCAGAAGCACCAGCCCGACAATTCATACAGGCATGTGACACTGAAGAAGTAGGGAGAAAGTAAAGGGAAAAATCTTTTCTTAAAGCCAGCCATAAACTAAGCAGAACTTAACAAGTCTGCTACAAAGTTTAATTGTAGAAGGATAATAAGAAAATATACAACAGTATACATGGCCACTTAATGAAACTGATAAGACACCAAGCTAAAACAAATACCTTAAAAATTATGACATAGAATGCAGGTTGGATACCAAATAGCTGGTTTCTTCACACCGGTCATACCACACAAGAAAATCAAGGAAATGCTTTACTTAACATCTCAACACATCAGTCATGGCTATCAAAAACGTCTACGTGGATGGAGTGCTGGACTGAAACTTCATTTCCAGCTCTGATTAGCATAGAATTGCTTTCTTCATCTCTCTCTCACCCTAACAGGGATAATTATGCTGACCTCCTTTATAAAGCACCAGAAAATCTACAGTTTAAAATGTTCTTACACGTGTCATTATAAATAGCAGCAATCATGTATCAAACTCCATTTATCAACTCGTCACATGAAAGCAAGAATCTGATTGTTCCTGGAATTAATACACAGAATTCAGGTTTTCCACTGATATTAGCTTCCTAGTACTTTCATCATTATTACAACAGTTGCATTATACCAAGATGCACTAAAGAACCTGACTACCATTGACTGACATTTTCAAGATTTTCCAAGCTTTGAATATCAAAAGACTCCAGATTTTATTTTTTTTCTTTCATTGAAATTTTTCATGTTAAAGAAAGATACTTCTGACCAGTTTCAATGCTGGCAGCTAGACGCTACTCTGAATCTGCAGCTTGAATTATTGCAATGGCTCCATTCTAAAACAGGCTGTAGCACTTTGCAAATGTATTTTGCTGTTAGATCCATCAACTCTCTCCTTACAGGGCTGGTCAACAAGGGCACCTTTTCATCACCACCACTTATGTAACCAGTTTCTCCTCTTCTTTCCTTCACATCTACATGTTACTTTCCCCCTTTCAGCTGCACACAATGCCCTTAGTCACTGAGCTATCTTTGATGTGCACGTTTTTCTTTCATCTTGTGCTACTTAAAAATGAAAAAAAGGTGAGAGGATTTGATATAGAATTAAGCTACTTACCAACTACTGCCAGATTATGCTCTGAGCCACAAGCGACCTGAAAAAGAAGCATGAATGAATAAAAGACAACCCGCTTACCAGTAGGAAGACAACCACAATTATGACAGGAAATGAAAAATTAACCTGAAACAAATAAGTACCATTTGTAGGATGCAAAATAAAGGTTGAAGTGCTCTCACTTGTAAATTAAATTTCATCTGTAGTCTCACTTGGGGGCTTGGTCGCAGGGTGGTATGATTGTTTGTTTTGTTAATAAACAGGCATTTTCTTTTCAAAATGCAGTCACCACTGACATTTCAATGCTTCGGAGCAAGACTGGCCACAATTCCGCAAAAACATCACACCCGTGACAACATCCACTGGATGCGACAAGACTATTCATGGGCAGAGAGCAAACGCATATTAAGCCTTTGCAAGGTCAGAGCCATACAGAGACAGTTGGGAATCAAAAGGGCGATGAATATCTCCGGTTCTCTTATCTATACTGTTTTTACAGATGATCCCTGTAAAACTGCACAAAGCATACAGGCCTCAGCGTGATAAACCTGAAGTGATATTATTCTTATGGTTATTTGTCTAGAATGGAGGAAAAATACCACAGAACTCAACTGTTCTATTAGCAGCAGGCTAATTTAATTTTTAAAAGCTGCAGGAAAACAAGAAACCAATGCAAACATTTTGTCCCAAGCTCATTAGTGATGGAAGTCAGTTACAAATTTCTTTCAAAGAAACTCATAGTCAGTATATTTTTCTTTCTTCTTTGCAGCTGCTGTGAACATGTCAGATGTTTAAGTTGTTTTAGCATATATCGTGTAGTATTATTCACTAAGCTTTCACAAGTTCTTCACAAACGATGGCAACACAAGCACCACCAGCAGCCTGCTGCCCTACTGCAAGGGCTTGTTTCTCCTATGGAATTCTTTTGCAATGTCACTGCCGGCATAATTGTCCAACATAATACAGACATAATCTTACTCTGCTGAGTGCCTTCAAGTTTTAATTTAAAACACAAGCAATGCCCTCAAAAACTTGTATCCTGTTCACTGTCTTACACCTAAGCTGCCAATTACATGTATTACTGAGCTGGAGAAAATTAACAAGCACATTGTTCTACTTCTTAAAAGTAGAATGATAATATATAAACCAGAAGTATATGAAAAATGGAAGTCCATACTATCAAAATTTTATATGGTTTTGTGTGTGCATAACTTCTTGGTTTTTATGGCCAGAGAAACTGCTGCAATCACCTCAATGTCTGCGTAACATAAAACCATAGAAGTTAACCGACCAGTCCTCATACTCAGCTCACTGTGCTTGAGCATTTACTGGAGAAGAGATACCCAAGACTGACATGCAGGCCAGCTTAAGCGATTGTGTTACAAACACTGCAATCGCTACCGATCACAACATACCTGCACCACAACTCTGACATGAAAACATTTGGTCAATGCCATCGTAACACAACAGTGGCAGGGAAGGCAAAACAGACTCTTTAGGATGGAGGTGCTTAGCCAAGACATCAAAGCATCTGGGAAACCAGCGCAAGAAAAATAATTTGAGTCACAGCACACTCCAGGACGGACTCATCTTCAGAAAAATCAAAACAAAGCAGCAGGAAAAGCAATGCCTTTGCAAGAGCACTAGCAGGACTGCATCAAGTCTTCTATTCCACAATACGGCAGGCAGGCAAAGCTTTAAGCCCTGTTACAAGGCATAAATCATCCCCATATCCCGTGTCGTTATCCTCACCACATGTCAGAGCCCTGCACGGGAGCAGGGCTGGTTCCTAATGTCTCTTCACTGGCTAACACTCCCCACCAGTGCTTCTCGAGCTTAAAGGCTGATGCCATGGAAACAAGATCCACACATGGAAACACACACAAACGCTTTCAGGAAAAAGCAAATTCTGCATCTTCAACAAATGCTGAAAATCTGAGATACTGAAGCTGCTGCTAATAAAATATATAAATTTTATCTGAGGTGCGAATAATCCTATCTCAGCTACTTCCCTATGAAATATGCTAACACAGGCACTGATTCAAAAGCATTGGTACAAAAGAATTGCTCAGGCTGGTGGCTCGTACTTACTGCCAGGATCCCCTTCAGAAACACAACATTTTTAAAATTCAAAAAAAACCACCCAAACAAGATATTGTTTAGAATGTAAAACACCCCCTGACAAATAAGCATTTTCATCATATATCTAATAGCAGCAGCTATAGAGCCTGCAAACCAGATAAAAGAACACTGGCGACCTCAGAAAGCCTTGTAGTCTACTCATGTAGCTGTTACTCTGCCCACCGCTCAGAGCCACCCGCTAGCCAGCTTAGCCGGCTGTAAGGGCGTCCAGCAAACCGCACTGGGTACCACCAGACCAGGAACTGGTGTATTACACAGACTCGCCAGCTCCTGGGAGTTGACCCCATGATGGCCACTCACGGCCAACATGTTGTGCAGACGTCCTCACTGCAGCTCTGCAGCCTGATGGGGTACAAGCTACTGCGAAGCACGAATGACAAGTGCTGCTGCACCTGTTTTGGTCGGGTAAAAGCCACCTCGGTGAAGTGCCAGCTTTGCCAACAATGACTGAAATCAAACAAAATCACAGGCTGCTGAAGGCAGTGTCCTGGATTCACCTTCAATGGCTCCAGGCAATAACAGCACACGCCACATTCCAGCAGCAGTACTGTGCTCCAAAGATGACTTTGCTAGATTGAGAGCACAAGGTTCACCACCTCTGCCTTATCGCAGGGTGCCACCACCCAACAACACAGACTGACTTTGTAGGAACCCCCAAATAAAAAAATGCCCTTAGGGGACTCAAAGCTAGCTTTCCGAAACGACAGCTTTATTCACCATCCATGTTGATCGCTACAGGTTACACCACCCACCCGCAGGACTCCTGCTGGCCTGCACACCTATGACTCTAAAGCGCAGAAGGGACCACACCACAAAGGTAAAGCAAGCTTGCCACTACTTAGTGAGCAGGGCTGCCTTGCAGATATTTCATAACATTGTTTTTATGATAAGCTTTGAAATGCGACACCCTCTTTTCTTCATGACTCCCCACAACAGGCAACAATCAGCCAAGAACGCATAATTTGCTGGTACAAGTAGGGACCAGCCAGAGAACAGCATTGCTGAACAGATGTTTTATGCTTACATTAGATGTAATAAGCTCTGCAGTCAGTGCAGGTCACTGGGAGAAGCCTGGTATTTTCTGCAGCGATCATAATTTTCTGGCTACTTCTCTTCTGTCCCCACCCGCAGCATGCTGCAGAGAAATCAAATTCCAACAGACATCTGCGTGCTCCCAATGGATGAGTACATTCAAGGGTACTTATAGACACACAATAATGCTCTCTAATTGGGCAATATTTTTACATTCTGTTTTAATCGAAAAGAAAAAAAATCACCAATCTTAAAGACAAATCAGTGACTGCTAGTCTGTGAGCCTAAAGAAACATGACCCCCTACACAGAAACAATTCATATTAAAGTTTCTTCTCTGTTTAGAAGAAAATTTGAGAAGAATTGTGCAAGGACACTGTGATCCCTATATAAATGATCTCAAAGCACTTAACAGCGCCTATGAGGCAGGAAAAGAATGCTTAGGGACCATTTTACTCCGAACTCATTTACCTTATTATCCGTGCGCTTTCAACCATACATAAATTGTTTGTCTCTTCCCTTAAACTGTGTGTTAGCAAGTTGTTTTCTACCTGGCAATGGCTGCAGTTCAGATCCATCCATCCAGATTTAACACATGGTGAGAAGCAGCCAAGGGCCCGGCATTTTATTAATCATAAGAAGTCAGGACATAAACTGCATGGATGGTGAGGAAAGACCTTAGCACAGCAACCACTAACGCTGGGCAAAACACCAACATCTTTCTGCAGCCTGCACATATGCCTGTGGCCCAGCCCTAACAAAAATTAATTGATTGACTGTAAATACAAAATAGAGAAAATATTTCACTTAAGATTAAAATAATTTTATATGTTTAAAATATTATATCAAGTATTAAAATTTTTAAAACATGTTTTACATATATACATTCATATGTATGTGTGTGTATATATAAGGAAATGTGTGCATACGTAATATATGTATGCATATTAGGAAGAGACAATTATCTGCTCAAGATGATGTCATCAGGGAAGAAGGTTCAGAGGAGAGGTTAGGGTAAATACAGTGCCTCCTTCTTACAGCCGGGGTAGGGATCTTTCTGAAGAACAGCTTTTCCTCCTTTTGCTCCCCATAGTCCTACGAGGTAAGAAAGTATTGTTCTCTTCTTTGTAGACAGTAAACAAACATACATAGGATAAAACTCATGCGGATATTCAGACGTACAATCTCACATTGATTTCAAAAGGCAATCAGGAAACAAAATATCATTTGGCAACCATCCCCGAAGGGACTTTGGAGCACTATAACAAAACAAGTCCGACAAAGCGTATAAAAATCCAAGTTTCAGGCTAGTACCTTGACCACAATGCTATTTCTTTTCCTTCTGTACTCCCAGGGCTCTGACTGAGGATTTGTTGTGCAACCCATCAGGAAAAAGATCGAGTCAGAACTGCAGGCAAAGCAGCCTAATGCTGCAGTAGAGGCGAGAGGACAGTACGGGCGGCTGCAAGGAAGAGGCAAGGGGAGCTGAACTCTCTAGGGGGATTGCAGAATGAAAATTCACAAGCATCTGAACATCAGGGTGCTTAGCCAGAACAACAAAAGGACCTCAACACCATTTATTTTCAGGTTCACTGCCCTATCAGCGCAGGTCAATTCCCTACAGGCAATTACTTCCCAAAACATTCAAGGATACAGAGGCTTCCATCACTTCTCAGAGATAAGAGCACGACATACAAAACAGGTTTCTAAGGACAAATGAAGATACGGTGTTTAAGGAGTTGCATCCAGATTCTAGTCACTACCATTTCTAACTTTTCAATTGCGCATAAGCATAGCTCTTAGGAGGGGGCGAGGGAAGGAAACCATTAAAAGGGTGGGCACATAAGCACTTTTACCTAGGACTTTATATTTGCCTTTAGCCATGGCATCTCATGTGTTTTGACAAATTTCCCTGTAAGAAAATTGCCAGGGCCAGAAGACAGCAAATTTTATTCCTTCTGGGATCAGAAGTCCTAAGGGAAGGAGACGAGCGGGCCGAGAGACTGCAGATCAAAGCTTACATAAGACAGGGGAATCTTCTTTCCCAAAGCTGTTCTTCCATGCCCTTGATTAATGTATCGTAACAATGATTTGTACTGTTTGACACACTCTGCCCAGCTACATTTGTATGCAGAATTCTACTGATGTGAAAAAATAAAATAAAAGCAATCTAATTAGCAAAGCTGTCCTGCTTCCAATGATCCTTCACTAGGAACTCTGTGTTCCTCTTCTGGATCATTTGACTCCTGATTGATACGAAAGCAGCTTGCTAACCTAGTCACATTCCTTGGCGAGCACAAGACTAAGTGCAGTTTAATGCACCACATGTTAGCAGCAACCCGGTACAACCTCACCAAGAACACCACATTAAATTTGTTCCTAGCTGTTGGCTGTATCAACTAAAAAGTGAGAGGCCCAGTGACCTATAGCTCACAAGCCATATTCTGTTTTTTCATCAATCTAATAACCTAATCTACTTAAGGTGGATTTTTTTGTTGTTGTGTGATTGCCTTTTTAGTTTGTATGTAGTTTTACTTTTCACTACAGCAAGAAAACTACCAACAGAATTTAAACTGAAGCCTGTGTAGTAGGGTCTGGAAGAAAACATTCCTCCTCGAGACACACCTGACCAAAAGTTAACGTGTTATACAAGTGGACCTTTGCAAAGCATGGAGGAAGAGAGGAAGCATTAAGACATTGGGTAAGCTTTCAAAAGATAGATTTTATAGCTCTCTATAGCTTCTAGAGTTATGACCTATGCCCTCCCTGCCTGAAACTAATCAAAGCCTGCTTCACTAGCAGTGCAAGACACAAAATGCAGCATTTTCCTTGCTTCTCCACCCATCGTTTCAGAGTCTTATCTCCAGCAATCAATATCCTGCCCTGCCAATTGTCTTACAGTCACCAAAAAGCCAGCTGGCCAACGCCAAGATCTTGCCTTTACACCCTCTGTGCCATTAAATGACGTAAGTCCCTGCACACATTCCCTCTCTATGACACTAACCAGATATGAGAAACTGCCATGCTGTCCACCGACTCACTGAGCAACACGTTTCCAAGAACAGCTTCTTGTACATAACACAGATGCAGTCACACTTCTCTGATTCAGTTGGTGCAGCTTGGGACTCAAGCACTTGCAGGAGATGGAAACAGTTGTAATTCCAAAGCAAAGCAACACAAAAAACACCACACAAACATACACCCCTCAAAAAAAACCCCAAAATCCATACAAAAAAAACAACCAATCTTTTAACATCAGGTAGGAAGAACCACAAGCACATAAAGCTATCATTAAAGAGATCAGGCACAGCAGATTAAAATAAAAGGAGGAAAGAAAAGCTAACTGTTAAAGCAGTTTTAACATACTGTTTGCCTCAAATTGAGGATGGACGAATTGAGATGTCAATACAAAGTGAGATCCACGTCCACCAACAAAAAAAAGTTGCTGAGATTCCAGTAAGGAACCTCAGTGGGATTACGTTTCAGTAGAATGACAAGAACATAGCCAAGACAAGTGTCTTTACAAGTCAGCATGGTCAGCTGGCTCTTCTCCATTGCCTGAAGATTTTCCAATCAGTTCTTGTATCCCGCTTCAGGCAGTTCCCTTCCTTCCTTGCAGTTCAGAAAGCATTAGCATCTTTCATTCCAGGAAAATCAAGCTCTGTCACTTTCATATCCCTCAGCCTCACGAGTCGGTCAAGATTTTCCATTTCTGCAACCAAGACCTGAGCCACAAACCAATTTTTGCTTATCCTTTCATCGTTTCTAAAATGAACCAAGTCATGGTCATTCAATCCCAGTTTGTCTCCCGTAACAAGATCCCCATTCAATCTTCAGTATTTTGTGGAAATTAAGACTAAAGTATCCCTTTTGATTGATAAAGAAATCATCAATCACATCAGCCCTGACTGTTACTGTGTATGCACCCCCAAACCTGTATCTGTACAGTGCAAATCCCACAAGACCACAAGCCTCACTAACATTAGACGTCCCTATCCACATCCAAATATGAACTAGAGGAATGGGGTCTTCAGCAGATGCAGTGTTTTACCCAAGGGAACATCTTCACCTTTTTCTCAAAATGATTTTGATTTAGATTGTTTCACCCACAACTCCCAGCTCCTTACAGTCTCAGTGCCCCTCACTCCTAAGTTAAACGAGAGGCACTAAGATGAACACCTTACAAACTACTTGGGCATGTTTTGGGGACTACAACTAGTTTGCTCTTTATTTGAGGCCACAAACACCACTTCGACAGAAGAAACAAAAGAAATCAAGACCACAGAAGCAAAAAGTTTCAAAGCCTCTATGTACACTGATGTACCATCAACACACACATCCTCACCATCAGATTATTCTCATGTTTTCAGATCAAGAATTGCAGTGCAACAGAAAAAGTAGTATCTGTCTTTTCTTCCTATGCTATTTGACATGCAAACAGCAAGAAAAATGTTCATTATAGCATATAAATCTCATCGTTACCTATCTGAATGTGATAATTTCTAGTACTGTGAACTTAATGAAATGGTTCTATTAAATAATGATTGCAGGCAAACATTCTGTCAAAGTACATGTTATTATCCAACATTTTATAGGCTTAGAATAAAAGCCATGACAGCAAGCATTATTTGGCAACAAAACATCAAATTCTACTTAAACAACTATTTCCAAGGTCCTTTTGTGGATGTGTAACTGCAGTTTTAAGGTTTTCAACAGAATCTGGGCTTCACATCTCTTTCCTTGTGGCAAAACAATCCATCACTTTTCATCCATTTGGAATATTTTCTGGAATATTCAGTGAAGCTGGAGAGAATCACAGAGCAATCGAATGTACATATCATGGGAGCTCAGCTCTCCCCTAACTGTGGTGTTATTGCAAGCCATCTCACTACAGTTCTTCTACACTAAAAAAAAAAAATGCAGAGAACTCAGTATACACAGCCTGCAAGATTACACAACAGCACAAAGCCTTGAAATTTCGTAGAACTGAAAGGAAAAATAACACTTCTTATAAAGTTCATATCCTCAACCAATTGACTGTCTGGGTATTCTATTTGGATATTGTGAACAGGCAGACACTGTCTCTAAAAAACTCTCTTAAAGGAGATAAGTACTGGTAGCACAGCCATGGCTGGGGCCGTACTGCCTCAAGACAGAAGCCATCACCTGATCAGCCCTGTCCAACCATACTGCTCAGAGGGAACCGGCCTCACTGATGTGAGGTCTGACTTTGGCGACTCTCTATAACCCTTCTTTTTAGGGCATGTAGTTTTTTGGAACCTCCTTACACTATTTTCTTCTTTTACACGCTTTTCCCCTACACGACCCTTCATTAAAAATTGCATCCAAAACATCTGGCAGTATTATCAAAAGACTATTATCAATGATGTCATTAAGGAATACTACTTTTACTTTAAAGTGCAGAGGCTTTTTTGCTTCTTCCAGCAATAAATTCAGATTTATGATAGAATTTTGAATGTCTCAATTCTTCGACACCCAGCACGGGGATGTGGGAAGACTAATTTTCAGAGAAATTACTAAATGTTCTAAGGAAGCTCTCACGCACAATCAGACTGACCTTTCATTTCACTGCTAGCCCTGTTTACCTCAGTGAGCGCTGCTCCGTAAACCGGCAGTACACAAATACATTGTCACTGAAGAGAATAAATATACTACTTAATCTCCAAAACATTTTATGTACTTCAAAAGAAACGAGCAGGTTACTGGAAGTACAGAACCACTACTATGTAATATAATAAGTGTCCCTCAATGGACCCAATGCCTTTGGGAAATATTTAAGATAACGATCAGCTGTTCAAGAACGCAAATTTTTGTCTCATTTCCAGCACAACGCTCACTGTGTCTCCCTCTTCCACATATATGCACGTAAAAACAAAGAAGCTATCAACTTAATTTGTAGTAAAAAATCCACTAGCAAGTTAAGAACTCCTCCTAAAATATGACAAAATAAACATCAGAGTAAAAAAAAAAAAAAACCCACACATTTTTCATACACCAACTACCTCAACCTGAGGACAGAATTTTCTTGGTTCATTTACTTTCCAGCAGAGCTGCAGGCATGCAACTTCCATAAGGGTTAGCCTTGTATAAAAACATCAAGCCATGAATTTTGCTGACTGCCCGCTCCTTTACCTCTCCAAATAAATAATGCTTATGCCTTCAGGGTGTCATGTAACTCTGCTCTTCAGTGTCGGATTGTCTGCTTCTGCAGCACTTAGTAACAGTACAGCTCCCTGCAGCAAGCTTGCTGGAAATAAATAAAACGTAAACTTGCTAAGACTCCAATGAAAAGATGACTAGAAAAGCTCTTCTGGATAAATAAGGATATCATTTGTAAGGACTCAAATAGAGACTGAGCCTTAATGCTAGTCACAAAGGGAGAATTAGGAAAAAAACATGTCTGAAGTGACTACACAGCTGATAAAAGGGCGTTTTTATTAAAAAATATGAATTATCATAAAGCCTTCAAAATTCTAACTTGAACTTTTTGAATAAGACTATAGCCAGAGCGTATTCTGCCAAAAAATCATCCACTAGCTCAGGAAAACAGCTGTAGGACAAGAGTAGACAGAAGAAAAAGTCACAGACCCTTGCTGTTGCTCCACTGGAGTGAGGTCAGAACTGCAGCCGGCCGACGCCAGGCTAGCCAGGCAGCCCACCAACAGGCCTCCAGCTATTCACATTCAGGAGAACCATTCATTCATCTCAGCTAGGTTATTCTTTAAAACCACATATTCGTTCCAGTTTATTTTGACCTAGCAGCTGCCTAATGACAAGACATTTCTATTACGCACCATCTCTCACGCACAATACCCACTCCCTTCTCTCTCTCTGTAGGCTTTGCTACCTTTGAGGTGTGATTCTTTCACACCAGTACTAGCACATCAGTTTCAGATTACCTTTTCTTGTCTTGTTTTCTCAGGGAACATGTCAGCCAGCTCAAGTTCAAAGGCTCCCAGTCTTGCCAGGGCACCAAACGCCACAGGGGCGGAGTAAGCTATGTGACCCACCTCACAAGCCAAAGGATGCACTGACTGCTCATGTAAATCACATTATCGAACAATTTTGCTTGTGACCCATTTCTAAACATGACGGTATTTTTGCAGTTTGAAAGAATGAAGCAGATAATATAACCACTACAACGCCATTCAAGTCTAATTTCACGTGAAGAGTGGTTTCCCAAGACCAACTAAATGCATGCTAATTTATCCACAGAATTTGCCTATCCGTGTTGTGACCAGTGCCTACAGGAAAACAAAAAAACCCAACCTTTTGTCCCCAAAATCTCATACAATAACACTCTCTGCTCAGTAATCCATTACTGGGAACGGATATCATCCAACATCGATCATCTGCAGTTGATGCCACAGAAGCACTAAGCACTCACTAGCAATTTTTTGGCGCCGCCATAGGCTGAAAAACCGATCTTTCTTTCTCAGGAGCAAATAATTCCTCGAATAAGATGAGGTGTAGCTGTAGAACTATAAATGTCAATGCTTTAACCAGTACAAACAGACTACAGCCTTGGAAGCATAACCAGTTGAGGACACACTTGCTCCAGCGAGCCCGGTCCCACAAGTCAGGAGATTTCCACTACAACATAAGGAACGGAGTTAAAGCCCCACAAACAGTCTGAGAAACACAAAGCCCAATTTCTGAACTGTAGTTATAACNCAGACTACAGCCTTGGAACCATAACCAGTTGAGGACACACTTGCTCCAGCGAGCCCGGTCCCACAAGTCAGGAGATTTCCACTACAACATAAGGAACGGAGTTAAAGCCCCACAAACAGTCTGAGAAACACAAAGCCCAATTTCTGAACTGTAGTTATAACAGGCAAATCCAAATACAGCATTTTGGCAAAAATTACTGGTAAATATTTTTCTTATGTATGGGATCTTAACCAAACAAGTTCTTACAAATTTAAGCTTAAGTCCACACAAAATCCATATTTTTACATTTTCTTAAAGCTAAGTGAATAACGCTATTATAGCAGTATTGCACAACGGTGCCAGACTGGCATGAAGCATAGGAAATATCTTCCTCTGTGAACTGGCTCACCAGAATTTTATTCCGCTCTCCCTGCTACAGTTATAGATGGATTGCATTTGACTGCAAGAGATTTATGCCCAATAATTATTTCTCCCTTTTATTTCCAAATACTGCCACAGACAGAGCTATATCTTCTGGAATGAAAAAGTAAAACAGCTTTAATAGAACAAATTTTGAAAAGCTTTCCTTGCTTACATCCACTTGCACACTGACTGCAAATACATGTAATTCACACTGTGGCAAGCCTTGTTTGTTTTTTGGGGAATGGTCCTGTTTTCAGCTTAGTGGAATCCCTGGTTCCATCTGTTACAGACATCACACACATTATGGAAAACGGCCTACAAAGGAAGTAGGATGGATAGTGAATTCATTTAGAGTTCTTCAAATTAAGGGGTTGTGAATGAATCAAAACTCCAGAAGCAGCTAATTAAACTTGAGGAATGGGCAAGACTAAGACAGATAAAATTTACTGTGATCAGGTATAGCATAATAAATCTTTCTGGGTACCAAAAAGACTCATTTCAACTGTTCACATATACAGATATAATCTAAATTAGTTGGAACCTTTCAGGGGAACCTTCTAGCATCACTGTGGACGACTCACCAGAAATCACTGTTCAATGTGTAACAGTAACCCAACAAGCAAGAAATTAGGCCAGTTTAGAGAGAGACACAGTATTGTCATCTTTTCACAGAGACCAATTACATTTTACAGCTTCGTTCTGATACTGTCAGGAAAAAAGGATAAGTACCCATAAAAAGAAAGACCAAATGTCTTAACCTAACAAAAGCAACAGGAATATGTAAAAAAGAGCCCCAGTCCCACTGAAGATCAAATCATTTATTCCTCAGAACAGAGGAAACTAACAGCAGAATGCCAATATTTCAAAAATCAAGACTTATACAAAAGCCCAGTTAGGAGTAACTTATATGACTACTCCTAGTAGTAGCAAAATGAGCCCTCTTCATTCCAGGAAGAGGACTTCAGTTCAACTCACCACAACCCTATCCATGAGCCTAATCCCACCATGCCCATTCTGTTTTCATACTACTAGGACCAAAGAGATTCTGCTGAGAGGGCTCCACAGCACTATGGCAGACCAAACCAATGCTGTGCCCAGAAGAAGAGTATTTTGGAATGGAATAACCAAGAAGGGAACGACACATCATTATCCCTTTTCTTTCAAAAGCAAAACTCACTTCTTTCATGATAACATATCCTACTTTGCCAAAGGAAGGACACAAGAGCTGATTTGTTTTGCACATGAAGTATTAAGGCTCTTACTGAAATGTTAACTTAAAATCTACCATGACATCAAATTAAAAAGAGACAGTTGCAGGTCTGTTGGTTTTCTTACGTGAAGAAAATGCTTATCTAGAAGAGACACTGTTTTTATACAGGATATTTTGATTTAGATATTGCCAGCTATAAAAAAAAAAGTGAAAAAAACCAAACAACCTTTAAGTACCCCAGAACAACTTCCCATGATTTTTGATTACCCTCGTTGTACATATGAGCTCCTCCTCCTCCATCTTCTCATTTACCCATGTTGTGACCCCATCATATCATTCCTCCTTTAATTACTTATCAATAGCAATCAAGATAGGCCTCATCTTCCCGAGGCTAGATTACATTCCTTCCATATTTCAGTTTACGGTTTTGCTTTTTCTCCAATCTTTTTCATAGGTTTCAAGCTTGTTCAAATCAATCCCACACTGGACGCAACACAAAGCAGCAGAGGCTCAGCACACCTTCCCAACAAGCACGCAGCTTGATATTCAGACACTTGAGAACAGAATTAATCTTTCTGGGGCACACCGTAACACCACAGACCAAACACAGCTGATGTCCACCTCAGACCACACATTTTTCAAAGGCGCTCCTACCTGATGAGAGGTGAATTCCTCCTCCTGTTGCTACAACCTGCATTCTGGCTCCTAATACGTATGACACTACACTCAGCAAAGCTGACCTGCCTACTGTCTGCCCTCCTGAACTAGACTAACAGTCCAGATTTTTTTTTTTTTTATACTAGTGACTCCACTAGAAAGGCACATATTTGATAGAGACTTCAATGCACAGTGATACTTCTAGGACCTCTTACAGTGAGTCTGTAATTTTTTTAATGGATTTTTCATTTTTTAATGGTTGTTATTCTCAAGTTGTACCTTCGTAACTTCCTGATCAGAATGTCGTACACTGTCTAGCCAAGTGCCTGACAGAAATCCAAGTATATTACATCGGCATTTGAAAAATCTAAGTGTTACATCTGCATTTGACATTGATACATTTATCAAATTTTCATCTCATAAAAAATAGGCATCACATTACTTTGACAGGATATATTTTCCATAGCCACATACTCACTGCAAGCAACTATATTATCATCCTTAAAACCTTCATTGATCAAAATTCACGTCAGCCACACCATTATTTTGGCCAAGGCAAATACCAGGCTGACAGGCCTGTAATTATTTGAGTCATCTTGTTAAACTTTTTAAAATATCGGCAAGGCATTGTCTTTCAACCAGTCTTCTGAAACTTCCCCAATGTTCTGGAAAAAACAATTTGGCCATCTCTCTTAAAACTCTGAAATTAAAATGTTCAACCTTGATTTTTAAAATTCTGCATCTAGAGGCTGAGTAAATGCCGGTATAAGGAAGGGACTCTCATCACTGTATGATACTTCCGTGTTTTCCCCAAATGCAAAATAGAAATTATTACTAATGTAAAATTTGCCTTGCCAGGATTTGATGTTTTGCCAATAGACATATTTAAGATGTTTTAGTATTGACAGTGCATAGTCTCCTATATTTGCCTTCGATAGCAAACACCCAATTATTGTAGCTTTTCTCCTATCCCTATTATATGGAGCTGGTCATCCTGTGATGCGGTGGCTCACGGCAGGCTGCAGCCAGTTCCTTATACTATGTTTTGCTTCAGGGGAGTGGAGAGGATTTCCCACCTGTTCGACACCCCTTAAAGATACAAGGCCTCTTATTTCCTACTTGTTAATGACTGAGGAACAGGCAATGCAGTTTTTAATATAAAATGCTGCTTTCACACCTATGCGTCTATTTGAATCTTCCTAAATAAATTGTAACCATAGACATTGACATTGCAATCACACAACTTTTTCCATAAGGTTTCATACTGAAATATTTTGTTGCACCATGGCTTAAAGGAGAGTATTTTATTCTTTGATACAGGCTACAAGAGAGCTGCTTAACCTGAACAAGGTGGAGAGGGTAGAGATACTGTCAGCGACTTCCTGCATTAATTCATCTATCTTCCTGCTACTCAGTAAGATTACAACATTCCCACATGCACAGAAGTCAGGGTCCCATCCTCCTACTGTTAAATCACATTTTTCCTTTAATTCTCACAGGGTGGCTCTGTAACAGCACACAGGAACCATCAAGGCAGACAAGACAATTTTTCAAATAACATTATGAGCAGTATTATATACTCGTTATAAAAAAGAATCAAAATAACTCCTAAAGACAGGAACACATTCTTTAATTAATACCTAGGGAGTCACTGTGAAATACACTGATCACAAATCCCTTTACAAGACCTGTTTTCCTTTCAATTTGTAAAATATTGCTTAAATAATATGCGAGTTTAAAATTTCGGCTTCATCTGATTCAACAGTCTATGCTCCTAGATAGAATACAGAGTTACAGAAACTATGAAGGATGGAGCTTTAACATATTTTATGAAAGTAGCAGCATTTTTGCAACAGATGAAAAGTACTACAGGCTATATTCAAGTCAGCAATCCACCAGATCTCACCATTAAGTACAACACACACATGCACCTCATGCGTTTGTAATTCAAAGTGGCATCCCTCTTTAGACAGAAGTCAAGAGGCAGCACTCCTCCCCGTTTCAGAACTTTTCGGAAATCTGGTGAACTCATTTAACCTAAAGCGACATACGCAGTGCAGCCAAGACCAAGAATAACAGTAAGGAAACCCCTTCCTGGATATTCTCAAACCTGATTAAACTGAAGCATCACTGCATGACAGCTAAACCCCACCTCACCTGCCAGGAGTACTCAGGCCATAAACTTCAGGAGTGCTTTACTCTCCACAATGAAGGTCATTGTATGCGAAAGATTGAGAACTACTCCTCGTGCGTCCTGTGAAAGACATGAAGTGTACATGCTCATGCCTATACGCGATGCTTACAAGTTGGCAAATGCCATGAGTGTTGGAGTTTGCCAGTAGCCACAGTTTTTGCCATTCTGGCTTGAGAGCTTTCCAGTCAACGCACCATTCCTGGACACAAGAGCGCTAGCTTGAGACCATAATCTCTTCAACATCCACCGATGCACACAGGCTTAACTCCTTTGCCCAGCCTCACCAATATCTGCTCTAAATAGAAGCTAACTCCCTTTAATGGAGGTGACATCTGTACAGCATGGCTGTCCTGCTATTACAATTTAAAATAACAATGAGAATTGAAGCATGTCACTTCCAATGACTCCAAATGCATTTAACCACTGCACTCAGGAAGTGGAAAAAAAAGAACAATACCTGATTTTCAATATATTGGAGTATCATCTTCTGCGGCAGACTTCACCTCAAATATCTGAAGCGTTCCAAAGTACACAGCATCACTTCACTCCCAGCTACTCCACCAAAAACAACCTGGAATGGCAGTTTTAAGCAACTTGCCTTTTCAACCTAGCAATGAAATACTGTGGTACTTACTGGATAAGGAAGAGCTTGGCTAGTCATGATACCATTAGAACGTGAAAAATACTTGGACTAAATAGCTTACTTTTATTTTGAATGTTAGATTATCCAAGAAAAAACTTTTTATCTGTGAGTAAATTCCTGTTACATTAATACGTTCATTTCTTTTCAAATCACTACGCCTTTGTCCTCCGCATACAGCATGCAACCATGTTTATCATAGAAAGCCTGAAAACTTTTTTTCCAAGAGCTTGCATCTCTTTCAGGTTTCTCGAAAAAGTATTTTGCAGGACTACTGCTTGAGATGGAAGTAACCCATTTCCAAGCTCAGAGGATCAAAATATTCTGTAATTCAGATGCTGAGCATCACTCAACATACATGCTGGAAGATTCTGCCCATTCATTCGTTGTTGAATTCTTCACCTCACCTTGTGTGAAGTGAAGCAAAGCAACTGCAAATGCCACAAAGACAAAATAATCTTTACTACACACATTCATGGACTACTGGACTACTTTTCCTTTTTCCCTTCACTGTCCGCTTTCAACTCTGCTGTCTCCTGCTTTTCTTTCTGTGTGCACTACAGGCATTCTGACACAAAAGGCATCTTGCATCCCTTGGCAAGTACTGCAGCTCACAAGTAGAACTACTTAGCTAAGCTATTGGGGAAAGAACATGTAATAAACCAGCAAATGGGGTGTGTGTGTCTGAGATCACCCATAAGGAAAAACAAGGCAGTAAAATACTCTGCAGATTTCCCTGGTTGACTTTACACCATAGTCTGCAAAGGTAAAAAGATCTCCTAAAACTGAAAGGGATCAAGGACTGAAAGTAAAGGGGAGTGCAAAGTGTCTCTTTTCCCCTCCTACCTTTGAAAATTATCAGGCTTTTTAAAACTACACATATATTGCTTCCCCATTTCCGCCCCACTCGCCAAATCCTTGATTAAAGACCAACAAATCTTGTATGCAGGAGAAACCAGACTACAGCTGCTAATTCACCCATACAGAGGAACATATTTAGCATATCCTTGAATTTATCATTATTAGAAACATATGTAAGTCCATACTTAGAAGCTAAGTTTCTATTTTGGACCCTCCTGAGTACAGAAGGCACTGCTAATTTTAAAACAAACAAAAATATGAACAAGCTCAGAACTACGTTGCACCTTTAAAAAAAATAAATTTAGTATATGACTGATCTATAGAGTGCAGAAGTTATGCTGCTTAAAATAATTTTTAAAGGAATGATTTTCCACATGCTTTTCTACACAGGCTCCCTCTTGACTAAAAGGGAGCTCAGAAACATCAAAGGCTAAGTTGCTCATGAGACTGCCTGAAGGAAAAGGTTCTTTCAGGTCAGCATGAAGGGTAAGGACATTCACCTCAGCCTCAGCAGTTAAGGAAATTGTTTCCATCTCTACAGGCATCAGTCTCTTGAAAACTGAAGGAACAATGTATTCAAAACAAACATGAATGAAAAGTTGACCAGATTGAAAAGAAGACTAAAAATACACTTGGATAACAAAAGAGTCTTTTGGAGGGGAAAAAAATGAGTAGCTAGGCAATGCATTAAAATCATTTTCCTGGCTTCCATTCAGATGCTGTCCAAGCACAGTTTCATTGTTTGGCATGTCGCTTGCATCTCCTCACGTCACTTTCATTCTCTCACTCAGTAACCTACAGATAAAAATAAATATACAGAGCCCTGTTCTGGGATTCAGCAATATTAACCCAGTAGCCAGCAGCAAGAACTGGGGCCTTCTTGATTCATAAAGAATTTTTAAAGCCCCTGTGAACTGCAAAGTGTAGGGAGGGTGAAAGCTCGCATCAAACTGAGGCACATGGCTCTTCCAGGTTCACTTACAAAGCAGGACGTGTTCATTATCCGTGGTGAGAGCGGCTCACCAGCCTATTGCGTCTACATGTTCCCACAGGAAGAAGGTGCAATGGAGGAAAGGGAATGCTGAATCTGAAATCCATTTAATCAGCCNAAACTGAGGCACATGGCTCTTTCAGGTTCACTTACAAAGCAGGACGTGTTCATTATCCGTGGTGAGAGCGGCTCACCAGCCTATTGCGTCTACATGTTCCCACAGGAAGAAGGTGCAATGGAGGAAAGGGAATGCTGAATCTGAAATCCATTTAATCAGCCTAATACATTTTAGATTAATTACAGAAAATTATTTCCCACTTCACTTCCACATCAATGCAATTTTTTGTTTCTCAGGCCTCTTTAATGCACAATGCTGGTCTCCCTTGGTCATCTGCCACTAAAACACTGCCAGCACAGAATAGGAGTGCCCACACCTCAAACTGTTTCGCAGAATAAATATGAAGAAAGAATCTTGCTGCCTTCAGACCTACCGAAAATGGGAGCAGGGAGGCACTTTCAAAGGCACTGCTTTTCCACACTGCAGTATCTAGGAGCCAGACCCCCCTGAACGCACACAGCACACACACAATCGACACAGTTGCCCTAGCAACAGCATTGCAGGGAAATTTTTCCATAAAGCTTCTCGCTTTCTACTAAGGTTACTTTCAGATTACCGCTTAGCACAGAGATCTGTACGGACCAGACAACATTTGCATCCGTCTTGAACAAGCCTGCATGAAATGATGTGATGGCCACATCACAGGGAAGAATAAGGCACTCCACAAGTCTACCAGGAAACCCGGCTCTCAAACCACCCAGCACACCCACCTGACAGCGACAGCTTGCAAGCTAATGCATTGTCACCTCACAACAGAATAAAACTGTGATCTGTTGTAATCAAATGTTCTTTAATCTTTCGTTTGTTTTCTCAAAAATTGCTAGCTATGAGTAAAGATCTACAGCATGCTTCTGCCACAATTTTTCTGTGCAACAGGAGACTTACATTTCTAGTACGGATCACCACCTCAAAAAACACCCCAAGTAGAAAACAAAAAATAAAACCAGAAAACATCTAAGCTGCTTATTTTTACACATACTTTTATCCTTTCACTAACATCGTTAAAAGGCAGTGAAAGTATGTGGTGCAGCATGTGCCTTCAAAAAAAAATCTGGTCACAAAAAAAAAATCACTTGAGTGATTTGCAAGTTTAAACTATGCCAGTGAGTTAGTTTACCTCATTTCATTCGGTCCCTCTAGCTTTTCAGATAAATACATTCGTTCCTTTCCCCTCAGGGATGCAAGAAATTTTCTCACACAAACATTTAATCTGTGATCAATTGTCATTCCCAAAGAAAAAATAAAGAGTAAGGAATTGCTCAAAACATAAAACAAACACCACTCAAGAAAATACTTCCTCATCAGCTCTTTCTACTTAAAGGAGGAACAATTTTAAACTTTGGCCTTTTCAAGTTTTTGGCTCGCAATCTCTTTTGACCGGAGAGCTGCAAAAGTCACTCCCCGCATAACCAAAGGGCAAGACAGAACTGTTTTGCAACTTACTCACGGGATACAAATATCAAAAACGAGAAGTAGTTGGCAAAGAATCAAAATTAATCAAATTAAATAGGATTGTTTCTAAATTTATGTCATCATCTATAAAGACATATTTCAAGAACATACTGTTATGATAAACAATAGATAATTTCATCATCAATTGTCTACATATAGTTCCAACCAAATGGCTGTCCCACCACACCAGACAGCTACATTAGAAAAGGATGCTTCAGGCTCCACTAGAAGACAGGCAGTTCAGAAAGTGTCTGCTACTGAGAACTCCAGAGACCCAATTATACATCCAAATCTTGATAGTTTGGGGAAAAGAATGTTAGCTCTGATGAGTTGTAGAAAACCTTCAGATTTCTTGTCCCTCTGTTAATAAAGGATATTGCACAACAGATACTAACTTTACCTCTGGAATTACAGTCAAGCACACGACAAAAGGAGCACCTGCAACAATTTAAACAGGACCAAGCTGAGTCCTCCACCACACAAAGCCATGACTGGGTATCCTAACAGAGATGCCATCACTTAAAATTAAAACTATTCCTGTTGCAGGAATAATTTGGGTAAAGGTCTCCAGCTTGAATTAAGAAAATATGAGTAAATAATCACACTCGTCCCTGTGCTCTTAAAAACTTACAAATACAGCAGCGTAAGATAGAACCAAATCTCAGAAGCAATATTAGAGAGGACACACAAAACAACCGCTTTAAGAAGCCTCCACTCACCTCAATGGAGGGGGATTGCTGGGGAACTCAGGAAAGAACTATTATTTTCTTTTTCTTTTCAGAGATTTAGCTTTTTGTTTTTCCTGCTGTCCTTCAAAGTGGGTTCTGCAAGGACTCCCAGCCCTCAGAGCTGCATAAAAAGACTATTCAAGACTCTCCTGGGGTAAATCAGACAGGTGTCCACATATTGTAAAGATAATTTCTCATTTCAAAACAGCATTCTTGGGATGCTCCAAATCAAAGGAGTAGAGCTTCATGCAAAAGGGAAGAATGATGTAACAGAAAATGCCTGGGACCACAATTCGAAGAACATAGCTCTAGTCCCAGATCAGTCAGAGTCCAGAGTTAGCTTGGGCAAACCAACCGAGCTGGTGCCTCTGCTCCCTGGCTGTGGAACGCCAGCAGCACAGCTTCTTAAGCGTTTCCGTCTAAGGCACTTGGGCAGTGCCACGGCAATCACCCAAGGAGAATCTATACAGATCAGAAGCAATTAGTTCCTAAACATTCATTTGGAAGGACCTAATAAATAGCTTAATAACGGCACCTTTTTTTTCCTTTTTTAAAGAATCAAACCTTTTCTATGTTTTCAGCCACTCATTTACAGATAGAGGTGACAAGGTTTAAGGCTCTTTCACTATCATTTATGAAAATAATACTAAAGTAATGTCCACTTTCAAAACTGCCAACCGTTTTGATCAAGGCCTTACAATTCACTTACAGTTCCAGTCTACATCAAGCGCAGCAATCTTCTCTGTCCTTCTTTTTAAAGTGCCTTCTCATGATCACCACTTTTACCAACCTCACAAGCTACTCCCAACTGAAGATGTTCCACCCAGGAAAAAAAAAAAAACCAAACAACACAACCAAAAACAACCCATGAGCTGCTGAATGAATTTTAAATGAGCTATTTTTAACATCAAAAATTGAACCATGGTTATTAACAATTCTTTGTTAAAGGACCATTTTTATAATTCCACTTCTCTGTTCATCTGAAAGGTTTTGTGCACTGTCAAAAATGAGCTCAGTATGAAATCAAATACAAAGCTTCAGGATAGAAAAAGGTCCCAGAGGAAATTCATGTTAAAGCAGCATAACACAACCAAGTACTAAACTTGGTTTGGTTTTGTTGCTGTTTTTAGAAATCACAGGCACTGAGACTTTTAATTAAGGCCTACTATGGAAAAAATAACCTACCTCTTACAACAAATACATCTTTAAGGAATAAAACTAGAAGGAGACAAAGCAAAAACTATGTAGGCAGAAGATAAGTCTTGGCAGGGCTGGGAGAAGGGGAAGATGGTAGCCTTTTGTTATGTACATTTACAGTGGTCTTAACACTACAAGCATGAGAAAAATCTAAATGAAATTTCTGGGGGAGTA
>VZSC01012475.1:128766-143769 GCA_013398225.1 Steatornis caripensis
GGGAGTAAAAAAAAAACCCAAACCTCATCATCTGCAGAGGTATTGATGATAAGAGAAGAAACTCAATTTGAAAGGAGGACTGTTGTGATTTCCAATTAGAAGAACAGGAATAGCCTTACCTTATTTCAAATACTGTAGAATATTAACAGTAAATGTGAAATCATGAAACCGGGGATTTGCATATTAAGTTATCTACTGCATTTAAATATATCAGAAATTCTTTTCTTCTGAGAAGAGAATAAGTAGCTTGATTCCCCTTCTCCTCAGTGAACTTCTGACCAAGATTTAGGACTGTCTGGAAGTCTTTCGCCTCCAGCCTAAATAAGACAGTGTTCCTCATCACTCAAACACACATCCTAAAAGCAAAACACAAGGAAGAGAAAACATTAGCTTATAACAGAAGCCTGCCACTCCTACTCACATATTTATAGCACCAGGGTTGAGCATAAGGGTAGTAGAACTTAAAAGAACAATAAGAATATTAAAGGACTCGGAAGTCAAGTAGTCAGAAGTGGTAGCACACTAGGCGCAAGGGAAAACGTAGTCTAACAATGCAATTATTATACTGTCTGTGAAAGCCATCTGTGCGTTAAGAAAGTGTCCAAACCAAACGATGATCAAGTACTGTCAATACAGCTTAACACGGCAGTTTTGAAGAGTAAGAGTTCCCATCCAGAGTTGGAGGGAAAGGATTGTATGTTAGTTACAGGAGAAATTCCAACTCCATGGGGCCTGAAATTAGGCATTACATCAAAAAAAAAATTGTGATTGGCCATACAGCTTTTCAGACAGACTGCTTTAGTTGCAAGGTCAGAAACACCAAGTACACAACATCTGAAGCACTGGAAACACCGTCATCTCCATTAGTAGCTACAGCTAAATTATTTTAAGATATTCTTTGGCCAACACAGCGTTATGGTAAGTGTTCTTCTGATGAGTTTTTGCTGAGAACAAGGGTTTGCATCTCTGAATTCAGACTGGTGCAAAGTTTCTTGAGGAATTTATTATTTTTAGTATGGATTTTTCAAGTTTTTCACTGGTGGTCTTTAAGTCACCAATATTATATTTTTAAATTGAAATACAATATTTGGTAGACCAGTATGGTTTTTTTTTTTAAGATATAAAAATAAGATAAATATACAATTTTTTACTACAATAAGAAAAGCAAGGGAGAAATTTACATAACCCAGCATGAAGCATGATCTTAAACTAAAACCCAGTTGTAAACTCGGGAATTTAGCATGGGAATTTCCAAAGCCAGACATCAAAAGTGCCTTTTCTTTTTCTTAAAATTTAGATTAAATGAATCTGAAAATTTCTTTTCAGAGGCTAGCTCTTGAAGAGCCACTTGCAGCACTCTAATATATGAAAGAATATTGAGTGTACTTCTCTCAGCAATCAGAAGGGTGTATCCACACATTCATTCTTACATTCACATACGTATTACGCAATTTGTGTCACCCCAGTCCCAGGCAGCACATTTCATGGAGACTAGGCTTTTCATAAGGGGTGGTGGCTGGGACTCAGAAGACCCAGGTGCAGTGACTCATGCATGCCAAGCTTCAAGCCTCATCTCAGGAAGTACAACCTTGCTGTGGGTTGCTAAAAGGAAAGCCAGAGAATAGGTCAGGCTTTCTCCTTATGGGCAGCATTCGCCAGCTGTCAGGATTGAACAGGATGAACACACTGTTCACCTTCATGGCAAGCCTAGAGAGGTTAATTTAAAAAAAAAAAAAAAAGTCACAAGAAACCCGCACACCTCCTTTAAAGATGCAGAGTTCTGAAGAGAACCCCTCTACAGGTCTGCTTGCAGAATTCTCAAGGGATCTAGCCTTTCCAGAAGGAAAGCCAAAGATTTTATTTTTTTTAAATGAGGGCTGATTAAAATTTGATACAGTTAAATAACATATCTAGCAGCTCAAATAGCCTACTTTTAAAAATGATGGTAAGTTGAAATTGCAAGACAAGCAGCATCTTTAAAAATCAGCTTCTTTAGGTGTCTAAAACAGTGCAATGGAGTATGATTTATGCCAGAGTTTTAAAAAATTGGGCTACTGCCTGCTCATTCCTATCCAGACTGTCAGAACGCACTGCCCAAGTGTGATCAGGTTTGGGTGCCTTTCATTATAACAGTTCGATTTTAAAATGAAGTTTCTGTTCAAAAAAGTTTGACCAAGCTAGTAATCGTAATCACCAAAATGCTGCTCAGAAACAGGACAAGCAGCTGAAGTCCAGAAAGTGGGCAAAGACCACGTGCAGTCTCACCTTCTCCTCTGGTTACCACATTAGCTCCATATCCACGATTAAAAGCAAAACAAAATAGGAACTAAGAGGAAAAGCCTTGAGGGCTTAGCAACACCTTTACTTGGTATTTAAGCGTAAACAGCACGTAACGCACTATGTGATCTTGTCCACGGCCTGTGGTACACGCTGTAAGCTGTCTTCTGGAGATGAAGTCATTTCCCTTTGGAGTGAAAGCCAGGGAATGCTGTCATTGCTACAGTCAGCACATGCTTGCTTACTCCTCTGTGTTTATGCTCACTGTTTCAAGGCGTGTGACCTGGAATAGCTGTCAGCACTATATAAATGCAGAATCAGGTAAGCTAGAAAAATCTGTTGAATTCAATATGTGAAAGAAGGGCAGAACGAGAACTGTGAGATGTTTAATCAATTCCCAGAGCAGCTGATTCTGAAAAGCAGCAGTGACACAGAACACTGCCCATTTCAGTAATTCGCACTGGGAAATTCACAGGATTTATCTGCAATGACCATAGCTGGGAGGGGAGTTCTTTATTTTGATTGCTCTACTGAATTATCAGAGTAGAACTGGTCTCGGATTTAAATGTAAAACTAACCCTGCGAGAGTCCATGATTTTTCATACATTCAGTTCCCTAAACTGTCTATGCCTCTACAGTAACTGAAGGTGTCTCAGTCTGAGGCAATTATTCTCCTGTCTTTCAAACGCTATTAATGTTATCATTCATGTATTATACAGAAATTACGGCACTGAGGATGACTCTTGGAGTATCCAAGTTGCTTACAAACCAAAGCCTTGTTCCCAAAAGCATTCTTCAATAGCATTCTATGTGCATCTCAGAATAAAACACAGACCCTTCAGTGGTCTGAGCACACCGCACAACTGATGTGCCTATACTCACAATGAGAAGTTTGAGAGTTACTGGCAGAATAGCCATTTGCCCTGTCTTCACACTGTACCAATGAGGATGTACTACTTCTGCATAACCATTCAAGCCAAAATTAATGAAAGTAGATTGAAGATACATGATCACGACCTCTGCATTGCTCTGCTTTCGCAGCATACCATGGCTGTGTCTTGTCTCCCTCTTTCATCATGTCTCAGGGATTCAAAGCTTAAGACAGACAGGGCAGCAAGTCATAAGCCACCTTCTTTCTCCTCCGTTTTTTTATTTTAACCTAATGAATGGCAATCTTTCCACTTAAGTCAAAAAGTGTTTGGATTTCCACCATTCACCAATGAAGTGGAAGCTTCAATGGAAGCTGAGAATACGAACCTTGCAGGCTTTGGCACCTAACGTCTGAAGGCCTCTGAACCCAATACTCTTCCTTTTTCTGTATTAATAATGGATTCATACTCCAAAAGATTCCTGAGAAACATTCTCTTTTAGTATGGAACTTTCCCAATTGAAAAATAGACAACCATCTTTCTGGTTTTCCTTGCTACTCTTACGTCTCAAATCTCAAGTAAATCTCAAAAATAAAACAAAATGAAAAGTATNTTCCTGAAAAACATTCTCTTTTAGTATGGAACTTTCCCAATTGAAAAATAGACAACCATCTTTCTGGTTTTCCTTGCTACTCTTACGTCTCAAATCTCAAGTAAATCTCAAAAATAAAACAAAATGAAAAGTATTCCTTCCCACATAAACCAAATATAATCAAAAAAACTATGCCTAAGGATAAAGTACATATTTATTTTTTCTATTAAATTACTGTTCCCTGCTTCACATCTCTTCTTATAGTCAGGACACAGATGAGCATACAGTATACCAAAAGACTTATAAAATGGACTATTTTGAGCAACAGTAATTAAGCTCCACAGAGACAAAGGCAGGCAGCAGAGGAAACAAAAGAACATTAAAATTATCTTTTTTGGTTGCTTTCACCATTCCCTCTTACAATCGAACAAAAATTCTTATAACTACTCTTTTGGGATGGTTTTTTTTCCCTCCCTTTCTTCTGTGTTTATCATTCAATCTATGTAGTTTCCACTTTTCTGGTAATTTTGACAGGTCCCACCGGTTGCTTAGAGATGCTTCATTTTTTTTATTGCTCCCTTTCTGTTTGTACTGTAATTTTATTCTGAATGTCATCTCCAGTAAGACTAGATTTGCAAGCGAAGCAAGACACGCTTGGAAAAAGCCTTTTTAAGCAACCGCGCCAAGGTCTACAGAGCAGCNTTTATTCTGAATGTCACCTCCAGTAAGACTAGATTTGCAAGCGAAGCAAGACACGCTTGGAAAAAGCCTTTTTAAGCAACCGCGCCAAGGTCTACAGAGCAGCATACTACATGTCTTTCTCTCCTACATCTGAAAAGCATACGAAAGATGCCTTAGCAACATTTCACACCGTTTCACACGAAACAGCAAGCATGTCTCTCGTAGTCTATCTTACAGGACAGGATAGTTTCGACCTCTAAAGGTAAACGAATGTTTTTGTGGACATTTTTGTGCAGAGAAAAAGTAAAATGAGCACTGCTAAAATCACCCAGCAAAACAAGCATGTATAGTGGGGGAGAGAAGGGAGAATAAAAGCAGCAGCATCTCTAGCTCCCAGACATGCCCACTATCCTAACCACATCCTCAGCCAAACTCCTCTTCTATGTTTTGTAAGACAGTGCCATGCTGTGGACACTCTGCTCCATTGCTACTGCGCTCTGCAGTCTCTGCAGGTACAGTAGGCCTGTTTCCTGACCCACTTTCTTCACCAATCTCTATTTAGCTCTACGCTAGTGATGCTCCTGGCATGACAATCAGATACTGCAGCCTGCAGTGCAGTTCATTACAACACATTCGCAAGCTCCTAGTAAATTCAATGGAAAAGTACTGTATCAATGAAGCCTAATTAAACTGAAGTCATTTTCATAAACTTACATCAAACACAACAACAACAAAAAAAGTGTTCAAGAGATTTAAAAGATGCATTTTAACTTTAAATCTACTAAATCTGCTAGTTAAATTCAAAAGATCTTGTCTACTCGAGCGCTACGAAAGGAAAAAGCTATTGAGCTAATACCTCTGGATTACCTAATCAACCTTACAACTCGTGCCACTTAAAACCTGCCACAATTCCTCCCACTGTCATTTATTTCTCACTAGAGAAGGTCTCCACACCTCAGTGTCCGGTGAAACTGTACACTTAATCTCACTATAGCTATTAAAATTATCTTCTTACATGCACTAGAACCAAATTCCTCCCTTGGACACAGCCACCTGCAATTGACTTTAGATTTTACTTGCACATACATGTGTGAAGGTAAAATTTGGTTTGGGACATTCACCGTTCTACCAGACAGGTAGGACTGTTCTGGCTCCAAAGTTAAGATCTAATACGCAGATATGTCTGAGACCAAGTAAGTGGAAGTCGATAATATTCCATTTATCTGGGGTGGAAAAAAACCCCACCCCCTCTCCCGAAAAACCAACAAGTCATCTCCCTTCCTTTATAGGGAAATACTGTAACAAATGGCCATAACCTGGGCCTCAGTTAAAAAATCCAGTTGCCAAGCCCATAGGTTATATGGTAGTAATTCACCATACTACAAATCTACTTCCTTCCTGGGCACTTAACTCTGGAGTTCTGCAGCAAATATAGCCAATGCAGGAACACCATATGTATGTGAATTGTGTCACTAATATTTGGCATGTAGAAGGCACTGAGATATAAAATACCTAAGGGTCTTACCAACTCTCTCTTTCACCAGGCATTTTTTCTATTCCGTGGAATTTTTTTGTACTTGTAAAACTCAGGTCCTTATCAAAAACAAGTCTTGAGAGTTATTCAGAATCATTACACCAAAACATTTGAAATTACTCATCTTAAGATTAGAAACACTGAATTTGAAACATTCTAAACATAGCACAAACTTATGATTAGCATTGATGATAAATAAAAGCAGCAGCAGAAAATTTAGTATGGCAACATCAAATGTTCCATAAGAGACAGACACTTTGGGGCAACAAATGCCTTCCAGGTGTGGATCACCTATAGAGGACATTACATAAGGCAGGGAGCATGAGGAACCGTTAGTCACAAAGCAGTCCCAGTGTACACTACGGACAACTACAAATTCAATCCTTTGTAGGAGTTTATTCATATGCAATACAGCTAGTTTTGCTGAGGAGCAAGAATTATTACTAAAAAAAGTCTTGTAGCTTGGCACATGCCGCACAAATTGATAGTTTTTTGCACTTGCACTATCATAATCACACTAATTTACTGAATCAACTAAAGATTCCTAAAAACGGACCCCGAAGCACTTATGTAAAATGTCTGCAACAAGTAGTCTGATTATCCATTAAGCAGGGCGATACCAGCCAACAACAAAATTAAACATCCATCTGAATGTGCACTTCATCCAAATTTCATATCACAAGCACCTATAAATATGAGTCATTATAATAATGTACAAAGTAATTATATTTCATCACTCATTACCTTGACCCGAGGAGGACCTCTCATCTTCAGATGGAAGATGCAATCCAGACTTGTATTTTTATGACTAAGGAACCCTGTAAGAAGCATAGCTTACATAAAGCAGCACCCTTAGACTAGCAGCTGTGTAGACACCGAAGACACTCAACATTGTAAATCTACTGTAGACTTTACCTTTTACCCATCAGTAGCCTACACCACCACTGCCAATAAGCAGCCTAACTCTTAGACTAGAATCCTCAACCTTGAGCTAGGTAACGTTCTCTGCACTCACACTAAGTATTTCACATTTAAACCTGAGACAAGCAGACAGAATTCAAACAGGACTCTTCAGGAACGACACAGTGACAGATCTACCGTAACTCACAGACACCTGGCAAAGAAGGCATTCAGAGGTACGTAGCTTCTCTGTTGCTACCTATGGACAAGCCTTAACAACAAAACTAAGATGTTATTTTGCTGCCTTGTTATTTATTGAAGACATGATAGGATCACCCTCAGGGCAGTCCTAGGGCAAAGAGTCTGGCAGAGCAGATATCCTCCTGACAGTTTTTCCCTAGGATTAAATTTTACATCTCATTCGATTTTAGTTTACTGAGCCATGGACCACAAAACTAAACCTAGACCTTCGCTAGTCACTTCTCTAACCTCATGTACACTCAATTCAAATAGAGAACACATAGTGAGGTCTGGGACTTTAGGAAGAGCAAATGAATTGCTATACTGGATCAGCGTATTGCAGTGACAGGTGTTTCACAGGCACGTAACAGAAATCCTCACCAGAAAGTCACAGAATAACCTCTACAAAGTGTATTTTTAGGGTCCATAAAAGTTTATATCCTTTCAAGAGACTATAGACATTTTGTTTGCTTTTTCTCCGTGAACTTGGAAATTTTCAATATTAGCATCCAAACATTCACTGAGCCCTGCTATGATGTACGTCCTTCTCAAAAGCATTTGTTATTGTTGGGTTTGGTTTTGGTTTTTAATCAAACAAAAGCTCTCTAGGAATCCAAGGCTCTAATCCGAATTGTTACTGCTCGAACATCTGTTTAAAAAATTCTGGCTGTAAAAGTAGAACAAGTTCTGGTTTCCACGGAAAACTAAATAACTAATAGATACCTGGCAAATCAAGAAAGCACTTTAGGGGATATAATCTAAGATGCAATCATTAAATTGCTTCTTAGTCCCAGAGTATGGAGTAAAGAAAAAAAAACCACAAAGGGAAACATTGGTTTCAACGGTTACTTTCAACATTACTTGTGTTTAGTAGGCTGACTCTTGGTTGATTTGCAAATCCGCACATGCCCATGGGAGTGGGATCTCAGATCATTTAGCATCATGGCAGATTTCCAGTTCTTGGCAGGAGGGCTGTTTCTCTCCATGAATTAGCAACTGTCCATCACACTACAATCTGTGAAGCGAAAAACCCACCTCATCAGCATAAACTATATGCATGTATGTGTGTATACATCAGAGAGGACTTTCTGGTCTCTATATATAGCCCACACGCAAGGATTGCCATTTACACAGACAAGCACATACGTACTCCTTAAAGCCAACCACACAACAAAGTGACTTCTCTCACCTTCTGCAGTCACCCAATCCTGTGACAACACAGCACATTATTTGCATTGTAAGGTTTTAAATGTTATGGTAAAGAACAAAAACATCAACCCACCCTGTTTACTGCTTTCTCCCCAGCAACAGGCAGCTCCAGGTACTGACCCCACTGCAGTCAACTGAGAACAACGGACTGCCTGCCTGCCCGCTGTTGCAAAGCAAGCTACATTTGCATTTTCAGGTAATGCTTACCAGCAAATGCATTCTAAACACCCATCAGCAAGGCAAACAAGAAGCAAGTAAGTTACGTTTGAAACATCTTCCTGAAACATGCTCCAGAATTTTAACAGCTCTCTACAATACAGATAATACTTCTAAACATGATAGCAAATGAGATGAATGTTGCCCTAGTAAAATTAACTTATTCTCAGAAATACTGACAAGCAAATAATGCACTTTGGAAATATATTACAGAAAACCATGTACTAATAATTCCTCATTTCTTTCATTCTGTGTCTGGCTCCTTGATACACAAGAGATTGCAGTATTCTTATTGTCGGGCATCACTGTGCTCGTATTAAATAGCAGATTTCCTGGCTCAAAAATGCCACTTTTTAAAGGACACATGGGGACAACTACTTTGATCAGAAATTCACTGTTAAAATTCAGGAATCAGGCTTTTTTTTTTTTTAAAGATTCACAATGTAATCTACCAGCAAAATTAAAACACGATCCACTGGATGAAGTGGTTCGGCAGAATGCCTGGCTCTTCATTGTTTCCTCTGTCTGAATTGTATGTCCAGAGCATTGCAAAATTTACCCAAACTATATCTCTTTTCCAGAACCTATTCATAAAACCTGCACCTCGTGGATATAGAGTCACAATTCGAGGCTATACATAAATTCACTCAGTAAACTGGTTTTGTTTCTTGCAGCATTAATTTGCACATGGACTGAAGATCTTTGAATGCAGAACAGCCAAGTTATCAAAGTGCAGCAATACTGTTGAAAAGGAAGCTTTTTTTTAAAAAATGCAAAAATTTATTTTATTATTATTAGTTGCATAAGGGTGATCTGTGTTTACACAGCTCAGAGCTGGATTTAAAACCAATTTTAACAGCCAACTGTTTCAACTTGCATGTAAACAAACATACTGCATTTCTTCATTAGCTGGAATTTGCTGCAGTCTGTCAGCCATCTGTACTGTCTTGCATTCTGTTCTCTATTCAGAGCACCACTATCAAATGTTGGTGATATAGTATTGCTCTCTTTGGAGACATCATGACTACACTATAAATAGTTTAGAGACATAAAACACTGTTTCTAACAGTTGTCTTAATATCTGCTTTCTCAGAATGCATTAGGTTGGTCTGTTTCTCATCCAATTTTCGTTCTCTAGCTTTTTGTGGATACGAGAAGAGATTTTATTTTGGCACTCTCAGAGGTGCGAGCAAAAACTGCAGCCCAAGCACAGCTTTATTCAGCTTCCGCACCCTCCAAATCCTGGATGCAGAGGCCAAACCCCAGAGCGTAACCCTGCAAATACCTGCAGTGCAGTCACAGAGGTGACTGCATAGTGCAGAATAGTCGGGCTGTTGTTAAACCAACTAGTTTGGGTGCTAGCCACAGTCACAGAGCAGGCCTGAATGGAGAGGTGCAGACTGACCTACGCTCCCTCGCCCACACACTGAGATCACAACCCAGCCAAACCCAGCCTGGAAACTTGCAGTGCATTAGTGCAGCTCTGTACTGGAGCTTAGGAGCCCTCAGAGCCTTGCAGAGCCATGGCTCACCTCTATCTAGCTCAAACATCAGCACATCTTTCGCTCTAGCAGTATGAACATCAGTACAAACTGATTTGTGCCGCTTCTCCCCATCCTTTTCCTAAGATCACAGCACAAGCAGACATAACCCAGAGCAGCCTTACAGTCCCCTCTGAGCTTTGCATGCCAGAGGCCTTCCCAATGGCAGCACTGACCTCTGTACCCCAGACTCTGGGGCTGTCAGGCGTCCCCCAGAAGCCAATAAATGAAGAATTCAAAGGGGACCGTAGCACAGCTGAGGATGTCACCCAGACAGTTTAGCTCCTGATTTGAGCAGCATGCACTAGTTTCAAACTTCAGAGGACAGGTGATGGTATCTCTAGAAGAACACAGCCTAAAAAGCCAAGCCCTCAGTAAGGGCTGTTGTAGCTTGCTGAGTCATGCTCTCTTAGGAACTGAGGAGAACTGGCAGTGAGACAGAAAAGCTCACACACACCTTAAACTCTAATTTTCTTCCATTCTAGGGACAGCAAAGCACTATTGTTCCTTGTGTAAACAATACCCCTTGACAAGTAATACAACACAAACCACAAGTGACTCGGTATCTGTGTTAGTCTTCCAAACCAGAAGCTGCCTATTCAAATATGCCTTTTCAGTTCACCCAGTGGATGAGTTTATAACTTTTCAGGAAGGACTTGATGCTCTGCCTTCAACTTGACCCCCAGACTTACATGATACTTCTGATTTCAGAACTGTAGTGCTATAAACCCGCCTTCCTATAACAGAACAAATTTGCTGCCCTCCAGAAACAGACTCATAGCATATTTGCACAACACAATAGAGCTATCCCTAATGAGGGGTGTAAAAATTCTGAATGCTGATTTGGGGTGTGAAATCACTTACCAAGAAGCAAAGGTGCCTTATTCTCAGCACTTCATTTCAGTTTCATTTTGCTGTTTCTCGTTGAGGACAGTGTGGTGAAACACTGTCTAATTTTATTATGCTGCTATCAGCCATATACGAAGGTGAGCAGGACTCACTGACAATCAAACTGCAAGAGCCAAAGTTTGCCATCTAATACTCCCTGATAAAAACAGATACTCAGCATGCAACTCAGCAGAAAAGTTCTATCGGTTTCTAAAGACATCCTTCTGGAGAAGTTTTGGGGGTTTTTATAGCCATTGCATCTAATAAAGCTGCCACTGGAAAACTTTTCCTTTTCCCAGCTTGTGGCTCCTTTTCTGGAACAGCAGCAACAAAAATGCCTACACCCTTCTGTCCAGATCATTTTCAGCAGAATTTTGTGTGCATTAAACAGGTGTGAAAGCAAGCTGCCAGAGAGGCTCCCAGCCACAGCATGTTCCTACAGAGCTGCAGTGCTACTGTTACAACACAAGGAAAATTAGCTCAGACATGCAGCATTTAGGGGGACAGGATAAAAAACAGTTCTTTCAACAATTTTCCCCCCTTCTATATCTATACTTCACAGGCAGTAGGATCAGAGAGGGGCCAGGAGGATAAGAGAATACAAGTCTGTTCAGTTCTGCGACTGAAAGAATGAAAAAATGCAATACAATTGCCAAAATTTTCCAACTCTATTTTGGCACATCATATCTCAAAACCAGCCTGATCTAAAAATTTCAAGCATGTTTAACTCAAGAGTCCTTGACAACATGTAATGCACAGGCTATTTATCATAAATGAAGGTGCTTATTTTTGGACTTCACCTTGCAATGGGAAAGAATGACTGTTTTGTCAGCACCAGAAAAGTTTACAAATCCTGCCAAATGTATCAATATTATGTATTTCAAAGGTACCTTACACATACTGCAGAGATATCCACAACTCCCTGCAAAGTTCATTCAGCATTACAAAGGGATGTGCATACATTGAACTCAATGTGAAATCAGATCATGTTGGTAGCCACCAAGATTTACCATCTCTATGTGAATAATTATTGGTTTTAAAGCTTTTAAATAACTAGCGCAATTTCTAATGTACTTTTTACATGTTCAAAAAAATTTAATTTTTTTTTTAATGTTTCCTCTTTGCCCATTCCACAGTTCTTACACACACAATGATACTACTAACTGCATTAACCCTCTGGAGCTCCAACAGATACAGAGAATTTTGCAAAGTTTGCAAACCTGAAAGAGACATCCTTTGTAGTGCTAGATTTTATGTATTAAAAGATAGCAATTTTGCACTTTCTCACTTGCCCCAAATGTGTGTATTGCTGTTACACAAAAATCCATTACGGTATGACAGAGAATTATAGGTCCAATGGCAAGCTGCATTCATAAAAGTCCTTTTACACTGTCTTTGCCTTTCAACAATCTCAAACTTTTTCAAACAGTTCAAGCAATCTCACTCCACTGTGGCACCTTTCACTGCCTTCAACCAAACTGATATGGCACCTTTCCAGCTACATATGTAGGATGTATCACTTCAGTGCTCAGAGCTGTTCAGGTTTCTAACTGGCTTCAGAGCACACACCACCAGCAGTCACCGTCTGTGCTACCAGCACTGAAAGAATCAACAACCAGGACTTTCCACAACTGGAAGTGGTGCCAATCCTGCTATGTCACTCCCAGAAAGTCTTCAAGAAAGCAGTCTCCCTAGTCAAAACCACAGGATGGTATCTTCAGCAGCAGTGAGCCACCCAACTCAATGCTTTGCCAATTGCTCTACACACTACACTACACACGCAGTAGTTAGTCCCTTCTTCTACCCACCCATGTTCCAACCACACCACCACCTGACTTTTTTTTAAAGTCTTCTGTGTACACTCAAACATCAAAATCCTTCTCCTAAAGTGGGGGGGGGTGGGGGGGTGGTGAATAGGCAACAACGCACACTTCATGTCGACTGCAAACCATGCTAACTGACAATGGTATTGTTTCCTTCCTGTGTCCTGCCTGCAAGCATCTCCATATACTTAGCCTGTAAAGACCCTCTAAGAAATAGTGGGTTTGTTTGCATCTGTGCACTACCAAGTCTGAGACCCTACTGTAGACCCAAGCCACGGGCTGAAAACAAATAAAAGACAACGTATTTTGAGTTGCTACAGACCAAAAACTCAAAGAAAATTAGATTCTTCTGCTCAACACCAACAATCTGTATTATTTATCAGACTTTGTCTCCTTGGGCTTTATTTTGTAACCTTCCACAGCACTAATTCTATTCCAGTCAGACTTTCATACAACCGTTTGCAGAAAGTACCCAAGCTCCGCCACAAATGTGCTTTACCTGCCACAAAAAACTGTGCGCTTCCATTCCTTATCCTCTTCTGCAGGTAGAAACTACAAGGGAAGTAAATGTCAGCTATACGCCATGCATTAACCCTGAAGAAGCCAAGGCAGCTTGTAGCAAAAGACTGGTGCTTTAGGTGATTTGCAAACACACAGCTCTTCAAACCCCAGTGATTTCATCATGCCAAAACCAGACCCACAAGCAACAAGGTTTATATGAACAGCAGCATTGCTGTTCCTTGTATCTGTCCTGCAGATTTCAAAGAAAAGTACAATCTTGGGCTGTATGCTGTTTTTCCACAAAATGGATTGTGAGGCCTTTAACTCAAACCCGAAGCAGAAAGTACAGGCATAAATAGGAAAGAAATAAATGAAAAACAAAACCTTTAGTTCTTGCACAGTGGATCAAGCTGACTTAACATGTCAGGTAATCGAGGTCAAAGAAGTAGCTTCATGTTTAAAGGTTCATATATACCACTCTGAGAAAGAATAAAAATAAAGGGAACTTCTTCAGACAAACACAGATCCTTGAGAAGAACTGCAGACAGCATACATGATTCTATATGACTAATACTGCAATTCAGAAGAAACACTCAAATAAAAATGATTCTCATGAATCAGGACAGTGTTTTTCCAAGAAACATCTTAATGATGACAAAGTCACATTTGTGTCACCTCTAAACAACTCTGCCTCCTTTCAGCTGTTTACCCTTGCAGAAGACCATAACATTGCAGACACTGGGCTTTTTTAATTTTCTAAAGAGCAGAGGCTCCATTTTTAGTGAACTAATTTCAACAGCATATCCGTCACACAGACTGTGCATCTATTACTACTCAAAAGAAAACAGAGGACAGCGAGAAGGGCACAGAATTAAAATTATTCTTATAAATTTAGAGCAAAACTGTCAGCATAAACCAACGTGACTTAATTTTGTATGACCAAAGAGCAATTTGTGCTAGAAAATGGCACATAACTAGAGAAACAACAGAACAAACCCTGAAAAATCAAACGATCTTTTTAAGCATCCAGATCAAGGGCTCTCATTTTCAGTGTATGGACAGTTACACTGCAGAGCAGCTTCTCAACACATTTTCTACTTCGCAAACTTTGGAGTATAAAGAAAATAAGAACAAAGAAGAGAGGGACAGCTAATTTTAGTGCTTCTGGGCTAAAACAAAACACCACCAAAGAACTACTGAGCCATGAAGGAGTTTTTTTTTCCAAGTTGCTATTTCAGTTACAGCCTTCCTCTCCACAAGTCAGTACTGGAAAGAAGCAGCCAGCTTCTGCCCTATCACAGAGCAATACAAGCACCTTATTTTATCCAGAGGGGTACACTGAGAGCTCTGAACTGATTATATAATGCTTCTATACATCCTGCTGCACCCAAAACGTGTATTACAGCTGACAGGAAAAAACATGATTTCTTTAATTTCCTTCTCTCTCCTTGATTGCCTTCCTAGTGAGAAGCATCACTTCTGCAAACTGAACTTGATTTGAGCCCTGCCCTGTGCATTTTGACAAATAGAGGACGGGGTCAGACTCTTCTCAGTGGTGCCCAGCGACAGGACAAGGGGCAATGGGCACAAACTGGAACACAGGAAGTTCCACCTGAACATGAGGAGGAACTTCTTTACTGTGAGGGTAACAGAGCACTGGAACAGGCTGCCCAGAGAGGTTGTGGAGTCTCCTTCTCTGGAGATATTCAAAACCCGCCTGGATGCATTCCTG
>VZSC01012475.1:143955-158409 GCA_013398225.1 Steatornis caripensis
GAGGTTGTGGAGTCTCCTTCTCTGGAGATATTCGAAACCCGCCTGGACGCATTCCTGAGCAACCTGCTCTAGGCTAACGTGCTTTAGTAGGGGGGTTGGACTAGATGATCTCTAGAGGTCCCTTCCAACCCCTACCATTCTATGATACCATTCTAACCTGAAAACTCACCCCTCTACAGCTTGTTATATTATAGCACTGGACAAAATCTTCGTAATTCTGAATTTTGGGTGTATATGGAAACAGTTTTGATGACAGAAACAAGATCTTAGTATCACTGGATAATTCAGGTTCAATGGGACCTCAGGAGGTTTCTAGCCCAACCTCCTGCTCACAGCCAAGTCAGCTATGAGATCCGACCGCATTGCTCTGGCTTTATCCAGGAAGATCTTTTCCATTCTATAATGCCAGAAATGGTACAACATCCCCAGGCAGCCTGTTCACTTCTTGATTGTCCTCATGGTGAAAAAGGTTTTCCTCACAGCAAGCCTGAACCTCACGTTTCAATTTGTGTCCTTTGTTTTTCGTCCTCCTGCCCAACTCCATCTTCTTTATCAACCTCCTTGAACTGGCAGGCTGCTATGTGCCCCCGAAACCTTCTCTGTGCTATATAAGCCTAGTAAGATCTTAATGGTGAGATTTTAATTTATCGGTTTCAGTTAACATTAAACAAGGTACTGAGACAGTTACCCTCCTCAAAGAACCCCCCAAAATTCCAGCTCTTAAAACAACTGTGGTCTTCAAAGAAACTGTAATCATCTCTCGTGAGTGGACTTTTTAACTCAGATGGTTCTGAGCTAAGTTCCTTTTTCTGTAAGTATTTACTCAGAACAACCCATGTTATGTCTCCAACACCATCGATACTACTCAATGGCAGAACAACTCTCCTACAGTTTAAGAATGAATGGGTTTGTTTTGGTTACTGTTTCAAAATAAAGCCAATCCAGAACAAGGGTAAACATGAAAGTTTCTCTCCTGATGGCAAATTACTTTAATAAATTTGGGCAACCAATCAAAATGCTAGAACAGAAAATGCTGTGCTGCCTTCATTCACAGCACTTACAGCAACGTTAAAATATACTGGGTTGGGTTCACAATATTGCTGTTAAAGTTCGTTTTTCTCTAAGGAGCTATGTGCTATTACTCTGCAAACCTTCCCAAGAATAAATTATACTTTCCAAGCATAAAAGACACATTAACATGACATAGGTCATGGGAGATTCAAACTTCAAATACTTACTGAATCCAATAGATCAGAGACCAAATCAGTATTAGAATGAAGAGAGTTACATTAACTAAAATAAAGCTCTCTGAAACGATTAAGTAATTTTTCAGTCACTCTGATAACACATATTCCAGAGGCTTAGATATCAGTGAAAGAGTCATTTAGACACAATTTCACTTTTAGTCTTTTACTGGAACTCATAACCCTCTGGCCCAATTCCAGAAGATTTCTCCAATCCAATACAAAAAAATTCGTGTCCATCTGAGCAGCCACTAACAGCCTACACCATACCACATGAACTGTAAGCTGCAACAAGACAGGCACAGCAATGCAGCAGCACATTTTAAAACAGTCTTCATTTTTTGTGATCTTCAATTATATTTTAAAAATGAGACTTGACAATAAAAGTTTACTTCTCTTGCCATTTCATTGACCAAGTTATTAGCCAATTCATTCACTTGTCCCTAAGAGACAAAACTGAGACAAAGCCAGTATGATTATTCTTGCTCATTAGTAAATGTTTAATTCCTTAAAAACATTTGCATCCAGCTAAAACCTGTTACACTTAATCATCTTCAGCTTTACCTTTCTTATCAAAGCATAGGCCTAATCAAACATACTCTTCATAGCTGAATGTAAAGCTGGATGTTTGTCAAATGACAAATAGAATATTGTTATTCAAAAACATTTTTAAAACTCAGTTGAAGATACAACAGTATTGTGAAGCTAGCTTAAAAACAAAAGATTTTTTCTGAATACAAAACATAGGGCTGCAATCTTGCCATTTCACTTTGGTATTAAAACCTGAAGTTTCAAACTTTCAAGATTTTTTAAAAAACAGATTTCAAGATACCTTTTTAAAAAACCCCAACAATTATCACAAGACTATTAAGAAAAGCTTGCCTTAACACATGTACTCAGCCTCGCATAGATTATCACTATCATCACTACCTTAAATGAATCTCAGATATATACCTTTTATATTATTAGTTTATGACAGCGACCAGAAAACTAAGTGATTATATGGCTTTACAACATAGCGGACAACTCCACTGGATGTTGTACAGCTCCACTGACTTAAATATGCCTCTCTACATCAACACCAAACTTGACCCAGAAACTCCTGCTGCATTTCAGGTCTCCAGTCAAGAGTACTATAGAGCTGCGTTGTCTGCAAACAAACACTGAAGGACCCTATACAGGAGATTTACTACAAAGAGTTATACTACACAAAGGGACGCTCACTGTTTTTTTTCCTTATCCCTTTTATTCTACTCCGTCCATCAGACACTTAAACATTGCTGCTTGCTTCTATTTCACCATGTGGGGGTTTATCCCTCTTTCTTTTGTCAGCTGTTTTCTTAATATATGCATTGAACTACGCCACCGTTCCAAGGCAGCTCACCCGCAAAGATAGTTTGAATACCCTGCCCACCAGAACATGACTCAGGGCAGAAGGCAGGTGCATAATACTTTCTGATTTTAGTGTGGCAGTGAGACAAGAGCAGTAGTATGGGCAAGATTCTTTGCAACTTCTAGATGGGAAGATGCAGTTTGGCTTACTGAAGACTTGGCTAATAAAATAACTTTGTATAGTCATCTAAAACTACTGGCGCATTCCCCTCTGCTCTCCCATGTTCATGCAGCTTGCTGGTCTTCAACTCTTCACACATCTCCATCCAGTAATGCCAGACTTGAAGTCCCTTACAAAAAACAGAAAGACAGGAGAGAAACACCTGGGAAGTTTTCTACACACAGCAGAGCTTATGCTTTGAGAAAGAGATGCAGAACGCAACTATTGACTACTAAGTCTTTTATTCATTTCAGTGACTCTGGTAGCAGAATCTGCCTGGGGGGAGTGGGGGAAACGTGCTGCTACATTGCCAGAGGAAGGAAAAGATTATTTAAAGATCAGACAGGTCTGCNTAGTTGGGCTTACTGAAGACTTGGCTAATAAAATAACTTTGTATAGTCATCTAAAACTACTGGCGCATTCCCCTCTGCTCTCCCATGTTCATGCAGCTTGCTGGTCTTCAACTCTTCACACATCTCCATCCAGTAATGCCAGACTTGAAGTCCCTTACAAAAAACAGAAAGACAGGAGAGAAACACCTGGGAAGTTTTCTACACACAGCAGAGCTTATGCTTTGAGAAAGAGATGCAGAACGCAACTATTGACTACTAAGTCTTTTATTCATTTCAGTGACTCTGGTAGCAGAATCTGCCTGGGGGGAGTGGGGGAAACGTGCTGCTACATTGCCAGAGGAAGGAAAAGATTATTTAAAGATCAGACAGGTCTGCTCTAAAACACAGCTGAAACATTTGACACTGATCCAGGGGAAATAAAGTGCTACTGCATCTCACCTTGAGGTATTGCCCTTAGCCGAAAAAAGGATGAATAAAAAGCTATACCTTCAGGTTTTTGCAGCATAGAAGTTTCTCCTCTCCAAAAGCAGGAGGATGTACAGTAATATAGAAAAAAGCATCCTTGAGACAGTGACTGTCAGGCCTGAATGCTATCCCCCAGAAGGTCTAAACAGACTGCAGACCTTAAAGAATTTTCAAACGCCAAGGACATCTGCTTACAGCCACTTCAACACTCCTTTTCCCCAAAGTTTGGAGGAAGTCTTTTCTCTGAGAAATAATGCGCTGTAGTATCCAAAAGTTTACAACCAAACATACATTTTAAAAAAGGTAACAAAGCTGTCTCTGCGGACTGTCTCTCACAGGTGCAGGTCCAGCACTACGACAAATGTGAACAGTGTGACCGGCTTGTTTAGACATGCAGCGCTGGCTTCCCAGCAGCCACACCAGATGGCTCTCAGTAGGTCTACAAAAGAACAACTCTCTTGGGCAAGAGAGCAAGAGAAAGAAACAGGAAAAAACACAGAAGCAAAACACCTCACAAGGAAGCTTCAGCTAAGGTATATGTAATGATTATGGTCCTGCATGAGATCTTTGTCAAACAAATTACGAGTGACAGCACATTACCTGAACTGTTGAGAGGTGCAACTCAGACAAATGTAACAACTATGGTTTTTCTAAACTGAAAGTATTCCCCTTCAATTATACCTAGGTACATCTAAATCACCTGTAAGAACAAGCACAACATCTGTATTTTTACTACTACTGACATCTGTCTTACCATAGATTTCATTAAAAATTATTAAGTGAATGACATTAAAATAGCCTCATTGAAGAGTAAATCTAGAATTCTGAGTCATTTTTGTTAGCTCAAACATAACACTAATTTAGCGTCACCATTCCAACTGTTTTAATGTTTTTGGTTCATTTTCTCCCTGAATATCAGCCAACATATAATATCGAATACAGAAGAAAATAAGAAAGGTAGATGGAATCCAAGCAAGAGTACTACTTGGTATATTATACATTTCTCTCAATAAATGTGTAAGCATGCAATACTAGTGCATCACAATGAATCACCTTTATCTAATGTGAACAAAAGGATTCCAGAATTTGATTTCTCAAACTATCAAAATTGAGTGCTGAGCCCTGTAATAACAAAAGAAGAGAAAGCAAAATGTTTCTCTTTCAGTCACAGAACTCAAAGAGAAAGCACAGGCAGTCTCACTGAATGGGAAGAAATGTTTCTGAAGCACATTACCTGTTGCCAAAAAGATAATAAGCAGCAGCACAATTTGAAATGCCTGTAGTAACACAGGTATCTAAAAGAAGCTGTCAGTAAGTAAAGTGTAAGGAGGAGAGCACAGGCAAAAAAAAGGTTGAAAGAGCAACCTGGAACATATATTTAATTTCAGCAGTGCTACATCAGTAGTCCCTCACGTACTTAGCATTACTAAATTTGATGTCCTCAGATAAAATGACTTTATTAGAATTCTCTCTGGCATGGCTGGCTGAGCACGAACTCAGCAGAAGTGAATAAATGCTCTTTTCTCACTGGCTTTCTGCCAGTATGACTGCAAACGGAGGCCTCACATGCAAAACCAGTCATCCCTGAAGACCCTGAATACTGTCAGTCTTAGTCCACTCCTAACTCATGTGGCCACAAGACATTGTGGATGTCTCCATGTACCATGCAGAAAAGCAGAAAAGATACTGTCCTCATTTGTTGAAGCAGTGGAGGCAGGACACGTTCTTTCTCAAACATGAAAGACATTCAATTCACTTCGTATCCCATCTGATATTTCTGAACAGCTTCTCAGCTAAGCTAAAACAATTGTATCTTAAGATTATTAAATAGCATCATCGTAATCCACAAATACCATCTTAATCTTTTTAAGTAAAAAGACACAAGCATTTTGCTTTTCATGCTCCTCTAAGCAGTCTGTATTTCAGACTTGCTGTGGCAAGGAAAATCAGAGACAGCAAATTAATCCTGTAAGACTTAATGCAAACTGCTGAACGAAGACAGAGCCTTCTATTACTCTGTTCCAAGTATTCTCTCATTTTCTGAAGCTGCAAATCTCAACATTATGTTCTGTTCAGGGGATTTCAGTCTAATACCTAAACTGAACACAAAACAACTCCATGGAAAGTTTTACACCTGACCATATAAATGCATTTATACAAGTCTCTACATTTTTCTTAGCCTCAATTCCGTGTAATGGAACTCCCAGACACAAGTACTGAGTAGAACCAGCAGTATCAAAGAGAAAGACGTTTTAGAGATATGCAATGAAACTTAAAAAGTGACTGTCATCACAGATTTCCATATTCTCATTTGTTTAAGGTTATTTCTATTTCAACATGATATAACCACCATGAAATAATATTTTGTATTCTTTTAAAACAGAATTAAGACTCTATCCACAACAGGTGCCATGAAACACCAAAAGACAAGATTGTGAATTTTTGTTTTCTGAAAATCAACAACGTCCCCTCCTACCACAACCTATGACTTGTATTCCCAGAGAGAACATTAGATTCACTGTGAAGCAAAAATCAATCTGCATGTTCTTAAGAAACTGCCATGCAGTTTCAAAGTAATCCTTTCAAACATGACAAATAAAAATTTTCAGAAGACAAGCTGACACTAGCTCAAGATAAGATCACTGATAATAAGACGTGCTCTCAAGTACCCACATCAGTGTCGGAAATAAGAATTGTTTTAATAAACATTCTCCTTGCCCAACAATTCACTCAAGAACATGAAACAAAGGGTAGGATCAAATAAAGGCTTTTGACCTGAATCAGTTCTTCATACCAGTATTCAGGACAGACCACTTAAGGTGAAAAGATTGCCTTTTGATGACTTCTCTAAGTATAAGACGCAAAGAAACAGATTTGTCTGACAAATCCACAGCAGAAACCCTTACATATCTCATGCTGTATTAGGCCAGGTGGTATCAGAACAATCAAGGATTCAGTGCATGAAACCTGTGTATTTGACCAAGCCACCAGCAGCCAACATGAGAAGTTACTTAATGCTTTCCAGACTTCAATTCAGAAACACTTCTACCACTTTTACCTTTGTGCAGGCCACAAAGCACCTTCACTAGCTATGGCTGTATGCTAAACTGCAAATTGTATTAGATTTTTAAGAAGCTGATTTTGCAGAGGTTATATATATATATGTATGTGTGTGTGCGTGTATGTGTGTGTGTATGACAATCACAGATGAAGAATCAAGATGATACCTCTGTTCTCCAGCAAACACATTCATTTCACTTGTATTTCTCATTCACTGAGTTTTCAAGGCATTCTGATAGCATGAAAGCAACTACAGAACATTGCTCACCAGTCTGATGTGTTGTATTTACCAACCCAAGTACAACAGCTGAGCCCAAACTATTATTTTCCCCCATAGGGAATGGCTAATGGCAGGACTTACAGGCTCACATAATGCCACAAACATTGCTTGATCTACGCAGGCTTGTATGCAGCCAGGTGAAAAAATTCTGCTCATGTGGTATCATGGCAGCCTCAACGATCCAATCCACTAAGCAAACTGGAAAGACTTCAGTGACATGTTCTGGAGAAGAGATCTCTCTCTATACATGGTTTTCATGGTAAGGAAGAAGTACGTTTAAACCTGGAATTTGAAACATCCACAACAATTAAAAATCTTGGAATGCTTTCTATCTCACTTCTTGTTCTTATTCCCTCACAAAATTCTCAAAAATTCTTGTAACTGTGCTCCCAAGTCACAAAGGTTTTTTTTTTATAATTGTAAGCCAATTATTGTCTGAATTTTTATAAATACACAGCTAGTTGCTATAAAAGTGAGTGCTCCTTTTTTCATTCTAACTGCACTACCACAGTGAGTAATGCATCTTTAGGAAAATCAGGATGCTTCATCTTTTCTTTGCAGTGGTTAAATTCTAAAAATGGAGAAGCAGCAGCAGATCAAGAAGTCAAAGAAAAAAACTGATCAATTCACTGTTTGCTATTTCTGGAATTTACTTTTGTGTGTCTAAGTCATAAACCCTTTCCCAAAACTTACACACACAAAGTACTGCATCTTGCCACACACAAAAGCAATAAAGGAATTGCACAGTCATATACACCTGCCATGTATCTTGTCATAGCACTTAATCACATGTTAGACACCATAATAATATCTCTGTCCGGATTAAAGCGGCTGAAATGTGTTAAAGTTTGTTAGATGGCTTTCATCCCTTCCCTCCCCATAACATCTTGTGAGGTCCAGCAAAGCCTGACTTTTTTTTTTTTCTTTCTATAGAAATAAACCAAGGTCTCAGATTTGCAAGGCTTTGAAGGGGTTCACACTTTCGAAGTGTGAAATCAACTAGCAGTTGAGGCTGCAGATAAACCTTGGCAACTTAAAAAGCTGGACAGAAGGGATTTCCACCGAAGCAATTACTGGCTTTTTAATGCTTGTTAATTTAGCAATTAAGAACACAAACATTATGCCTAACAATGTTCTGGAAAAACAAACACATCGTAAGAACTCCTTACTGGCTCCCTAAGCACTTGTTATGGAGGAAGGGATTGTTTACCTTAGCTCTACACTTGGGAAGAGAAGGAGGAATGGGAAAATGGGAGCTAAAGTGGCAAAATGTAGGAGATAGCATTTTCGGAACTATACCTCTAAGAAACCATCAATTTTTTTTCTCCTTGATAATGAAATAATAAGAAAAATCTTTATAAGGTTTTCATTTGCCTTTTCTACGATTAAAAAAAAAAGAAACTGCAAGGCATCAACAGGAGCGTGGGTCTTAGCAATCTTTGCTGGTATCTGATCACACGCGATATCCACTGAATTTACAGAGGCCTCGGCAATCAACTGCCAGGAGACTAAGACTAAGCCCTTAGGCAGGTTTTAAAACAGGAGATAGTTTGGCATTTTTGTCCTCACAGGATTAGATGCATCGATTTCACTACTTCTTCTCCTTCCTCCTCCTTTCACAAACAAGTTCTGTTGGTTGAATGCCGGGGCTGAGGCAAAGGCACAGGCTATATTAGACCACAAGAAAAAATACACAGAGTTCAGAGGTAGCTTCTGCCTTTGACAACTTCAGTTTAAATTCGAGGCAAGGCAGTCAACAGGCAAAGCAGATGAGCCACCAGGTGGGAGGACAAACTGGTACCTATCATTCAGCAGGCTACCCAGTACACCAGTCTTTGAAACTTGCTGTGTGCTATGGCACAGCAACTTTACGCATCACAGCAGAAACACGAGTGTCTCTCTTGTCTGAATCTTTCATTAATCAGTAGCTTTCCAGTAACTTACGACATAAGCACCAAGACCAGAAGGACTGTCAGGGCTCACAGCTTAAAGGACTCATTGGTAAGTGAAAAATGGAAACATCAGACAAATGAAAACAAACACCATCACTGGCATAAAAGTACAAGCATAACCCAAGTTCAAACCAAATCAAAAATCCTTAAATTAAAAGCAGGGAGAAGCAGTCTGTGCTGGCCAGAACAGCACTGCCTTGGTGAGCTTATGGCCCCACAGTGAGAAAGGAGTTTTAAAGGACCAATGGAACAACCCAATAAACTGGTAGAGTTGGAACCACTAAATCGCTCCCATCTCAGTCATGGGTAGTACGCTACCCAGCAGCCCAGCCTATTTTCCAGCTACATAATGCATACTACCTATTAAGGAGTGACATTTCAGAAGTAATAGTCTTAAGAAAAGGAGACAGAAAAGCAATGAAGAACAAGTGAACAACCTCTACTAATACAAAAAGTAAACAATTCAAGATAGCGTTCTAGCAAATTCCTATGAGGGTAAATGAAATGATATATTTCTCCTTGGCTATTTTTCATCCCTTTTTTTTTTCCCTTTAAGATTCCACTGTTAAGGAACCTGCCAATAAAATTCATTAACACAACAGAAAAAGGAAACATAAGCAGCATTTTACACCAGAAGTTTCTTGACATAAATTTCTGGGGTAAGCCAGGTAAAAAAGAATTAATCTAACCCCAAATAATCATTTTTGCATTATTATTTCATCCATAAAAGGAGGTATGGATGAGATTTCTTTGCATAGAATGCTTTAAATTGATAGCTTTGTTCCAGTTCACTACATCCTTATTGATTTTCTCTCGTTTTAGGCTGCATTGATTTGTTAATCCCTTCTCTGTAACAGTTCTAATGACAAATTGAGAATGAAAAACTGCATGCTTTAGGGCCTTTTCCACCAATCTCTTGTTTCAAACCACATTTTCACTTGGATTTGGAACACGTCCATGCACATACCCTGGGTTAGACCTGACTCACCTTAAACTACGATGGATACTTTTTACATGGAAATATTTCTGTTTAGGCTTCTCGCAGTTGAACAAGGCAACTGAAAGAACATCAGAGAGACAGAATTGGATTTCACAGAATCCCAGCATGGCAGGGGCTGGCAGGGCCCTCTGGAGATCCCCCAGTCCAACCCCCCTGCTAAAGCAGGTGCCCCCAGAGCAGGGGGCACAGGTCCAGGTGGGTTTGAATCTCTCCAGAGAAGGAGACCCCACAGCCTCTCTGGGCAGCCTGGACCAGGGCTCAGGCACCCTCATGGTTAAGAAATTCTTCCTCACGTTCAGATTGAACTGCCTGGGTTCCCGTTTGTGCCTGTTGCCCCTTGTCCTGTCACTGGGCACCACTGAAAAGAACCTGGCCCCAGCCCCTGGACACCCACCCTTTAGATATCGATCAGCATTGATCAGATCCCCTCTCAGCCTTCTCTTCTCCAGGCTGAACAGACCCAGGTCTCTCAGCCTTTCCTCATAAGAGAGATGCTCCAGGCCCCTCATCGTCCTCGCAGCCCTCCGCTGGACTCTCCCCAGTAGTTGCCCGCCTCTCTTAAGCAACACTCCAGATGTGGCCTCCCCAGGGCAGAGCACAGCGGGAGGATCCCCTCCCTCGACCTGCTGGCCACACTCTTCTTAATGCACCCTAGGACGCCATTGGCCTTCCTGGCCGCAAGGGCACACTGCTGGCTCACGGTGAGCCTGCTGTCCACCAGCACTCCCAGGTCCTTCTCAGCAGAGCTGCTCCCCAGCAGGTCAGCCCCCAACCTGTACTGGTGCGTGGGGTTGTTCCTCCCCAGGTGCAGGACCCTACACTTGCCCTTATTGAACTTCATCAAGTTCCTTCATTTCAGCAGTAATAGCTGTCACCTTCCAAGGTTGCTGCTCACAGAGACTTTATCTTAACACCAAGTACATTTTTTTAAGCAATTTTGCAGCACTCCCCATGGTTGATTAGCAGGCATTAACTGCATCATGCACATGAACGGCACTCTAGTGAACATTCATGGCATTTGTTGGTGTAACGAAATACTCCAGAGGAGCAATGAGCTGGATCACAGGTTGTGTCTGAGCTCAGAGCTACTCACAATCATGGTGCACTGTTCTTAGAACAATCCATGCAGAAGGACAGAATCCAGGTAGTATTTTTAATTTAAAGAATATAGTATGAGCATATGGAGGTCACAGAGTTACAAACAAGACAGTAGCAAAATGACTAACCTAAGTTAATAGGCTCATTAAATGCAGCTGTCAATTTGGTCGCATTGTTAGGGCTACACTACTGGCAGCTGATGCACGTCTGCACAGGCCATGGCTACTGATACAAGTAGTTTTAATCTCTTCCCATTTCCCTGATACTTTCAGAGATCTCCAAGTGAGGTATTAATTTTGAATTCTAACTGCAACACACTGTCAAATGGAAAATTAATTTATTAATTATGAAATTAAGGCTTTGCCCACACTCACCTTTATAACACATCATTCATCACATGCTGGGTGGATCTCCAACTCCTGACTTCATTCCGTGTCAGTCCTCTCCTACTTCACCCAAACTGTAGGCAAATCAACCCTTCGTGGTCTCCTATACAGATTACAAAGCAGCCTGACCCCTGGCTGCCACCTCAGTGCTACAGTACAACCCCAGCACAGCAACTGTGGTCATTTTAAACCAACTCTCATCTGCAAAAGTTGTAATTGGAAAAGCTCTATTTTGTACTCACACAGCATACACTCTCCGACATGCAAAGACAGTGCAGGAGGTCCCTTGCCATTCACTTGGTGTGAGTTTGATCTCCCATCTCCCTTTCTACAATGTCAGCTACAGAGAAACAGGTATGGGTGATAGGAAGCGCAGCGCTGGAAACCAATATCATCTCCTCTTTCCAAAAATTACACACCTAGAGCTGGTGATCTAGGCTCTTCTTATAACCACCAGAAGAGGAAAGCAAAGCTTCCCCTTTTCTCATCTACTGTTAAATAGCTGAGCTTCACTTCACCAAATTATTTACAGTAAAATTGCAACTAGGTTATAGTTTTCATGGAGCGGACTAATATTTCCAGAGTAACCTCTGTTGCCTAACGCACTAGTATTCCTAACTTCCAAAAATGACTTTGCTATGAGTGTCAAATGTGTCTCTACCCAGGCCATATTCTTTACAAACCACGGTCATCTCTTAATGGGATAAGAAAAGCACAGAATAAATGGGACAGCTACCTAGGCAAAACATTGCATTTGAATCTCAGCAGTTTGTTACTGCTCTCTATTTCCTGCTAGGAGAATGACAAGGAGAACCAACTGACCTAAGAAGTAAATCCCGTTTCCTCATTTCCTGAGATACAATTGTAAACTCCTCTCAGTCTTCTTGCTGTGTTGCCAAGATTAGGGCTATGCTCCTACACAGGGCACGCAGATCACACAAACACCCAATCTAACACAGACTTTCTGTATTTCGTATGCAGACTGCAGTTTGATTCTTTTGATACAACCTGTTGGGGTTTTTTTTCACCTAATGATAATTTCAACAATTTGGTCTATATCTTCATCCTCAATTGCAACTTCTGATTTGCACAGTGAGTTGTACTCAGAACTCACTTCTCCATGGCTTTTATTTTCCTTTATTGTCACTTAAAATGAATTGATAAGCCAAGAACTTGATTTCCACTCTTGCAAGAATATTAAAGGAATCATCTCTACCTCACGATTTTTATCATTGCATCCCTAAAACAGCGTAACAAACCCAATCTGCACCAGTCAAGGAAAATTCAACAATGCCACTTCTCAAAGGACATAGGATCATGATCAACTTGTAAATGCCACCAATTTACAAAAAAAAAAAAAAAACACTGCACTACTTGCTTACCAAGTGAGAAACTCCACATCACTTCAACAAAATGAGAATAATTTAATTGATTGGTCCAGAAGGACCTCACAAACCGCTCAGCAAAAGACAGGCTGACCTTTACCTGTCCTTCTATGTGGGTCTCTCCTCACGAAGAATCACTAGATGGACAGATCCAACAGCATTAAACAAACTTCCAGGGAAAGCAACACACCCTAACTGAAATATAACATAGGTAGTAATCTGACCTGTCTGGAGCATGCAGATATCAACTAACTTTCCCTTCTAGTGATATAACATGAGAGAAAGCTTAAATGAGTAAAGGGCTGGAGTGAAATACGTAGCAACTGAGTTCTCTTCTAAGATTTCCAGATGACTTGCTGTTGCACCTGATGTCTTGTCATTTCTCTGTGTCCACTCCCATCCCCTGCTTGCTTTCATTATTAGCTATAAGTATTGCAAAACAAGAACGACCTTTTACTATTAATTTCTCCAGGGTCCACATCTGTTTCTCTGGCAGAAGTTTTGAGATAAGCTGGCAAACCAAAGAAAAAGGAACACAGTTCAGTGAAACTTTGTTTTTCGCAACACCACTTCTATTGAACTATATCCTTGGATTATCTAAAAGTTACTGTGCTTGGAAAACTTGAGAGACTTTTTTTGCATTTATCTCCTTCCCTAACACCCAAAGTGGCTTTTTTAAGCAGTTTATTAGATCCGTTACTACACATGTATTCTCAAACTCAGAGCAGTAAAATCTGGTTTAGGGAAGTTCCATTTACTGTTTCTCTCCCACAAAAATATAAACCTCATTTTAACGATTCAAAATAAAAAAAGATAGCCACAAATATTTACAGCATCAAGTCAAACAACTAAGTATACAAAATCCATGCACACAGCACAGATGATGCATATGTAACACTATTGGGTTATTTCTTTTAATACTCTTTGAAGTCTCAACTACAGCTTTACTTACAAAGAGGCCTCTAACAATTTTCCCTGAGAAGTAAAAAAAATACAAGAACTGGTGTAATTTTTTGTAAATCAAAAGGTTCCATTTTTAATATTATTGTGTTTATATGTTAAGGTAATAACGATGCTTATAAGTTAACCTATCAGTCGTATAATAATCAACCAATTATCATCATAGCAGGATAAGGACAACAGGAAGGGCTTCTACAGGTACATTGGCAGCAAAATGAAGACTAGGGAAAATGTGGGCCCGCTGCTGAACGAGGCGGGTGACCTGGTGACACTAGACACAGAGAAGGCAGAGTTACTGAATACCTTCTTTGCTTCAGTATTCGCTGCTGGGACTGGCCCTCAGGATTCCCAGTCTCTGGACATAAAAGAGAAAGTATGGAGAAATGAAGACTTGCCCGTGGTCGATGAGGGTTGGGTTAGAGAGCAGCTAGGCAAACTGAACACCCACAAATCGATGGGTCCTGATGGGATGCACCTATGAGTGCTGAGGGAGCTGGCGGATGTAATTGCTAAGCCACTCTCCATCATCTTTGAAAAGTCATGGAGAACAGGAGAGGTGCCTGAGGATTGGAGGAAAGCCAATGTCACTCCGATCTTCAAAAAGGGCAAGAAGGAGGACTCGGGAAACTACAGGCCAGTCAGTCTCACCTCCATCCCTGGAAAGGGGATGGAACGGCTCATTCTGGAAGTCATTTCTAAGCACATGGAGGAGGAGAAGA
>VZSC01012475.1:159327-188043 GCA_013398225.1 Steatornis caripensis
AGTTCCACCTGAACATGAGGAGGAACTTCTTTACTGTGAGGGTAACAGAGCGCTGGAACAGGCTGCCCAGGGAGGTTGTGGAGTCTCCTTCTCTGGAGATATTCAAAACCCACCTGGATGCGTTCCTGAGCAACCTGCTCTAGGCTAACCTGCTTTAGCAGGGGGGTTGGACTAGATGATCTCTAGAGGTCCCTTCCAACCCCTACCATTCTATGGTATCTTAAAATTGTCTTGTAACTAGATGCTTAATATTTTGCAACATGAATGGGAAAAAAAAGAAAAAAACAAGAATATACTAAAGGCAAAGCTATCTTTCGAATACTTAAACAAAAATTACACATTACTGCAATTGCCATTGAAAAGAGTAGCAATAAACTTTGCAAAGGGCCATGAGAATGTCTGTATTCGTGATGGCATTCCCTGAAGAAAAGAACCATATGGAGGATCCTTTATCGCATGGGACAGATGTACACACTGGAATTATGGACCACAGTAGGATCAAGATAAACACAGCAGGTACAGGTTGCCAGAAGTCCATCAGTGATTTCCATTCTCCAACACAATTAGCTCCTATATCCACCATCAAAATTGAAGTTGGGTGATGGTGAAACTGAGGAGGGAATTAAGCCCAAGAAAACACATACCCAAAAGTGACAGTGTGACACAGATTTTTTTTTTTTAATTTCTTAACTAAAATTTCAGATCTCCCTCCTCAGAAAACTGTAATCTAGCACAGCTTGCTTTATGCAGAGAAAGGACACGATGAAAAGATGGCTCCACGTAAACAATGCTGCATATGCAAAAGGACTGTTGCCCACCCTTCCACCCAGTTTAGCAAGAAACATTCAGCACTGCACGACTTCTCACTTGTTTATCACTGCAGCAAAATGTTTGCTGCAATGTGAATAACATGCTGAACATACCACAAACAGTAAAGCAATAGCTATTAAAACCAAAAATATCAAACAGACTAGAAAAACATTTTGACAAGGAGGAAACATTAAACCAGATCTTTGTAGCATTTGCTAAATACAGAGGCTCATCATATTTCAGGCCATTTGTATTTAATTGTCTTTTCATCTGAAGAGCAGTGGATATGAATGCACATCAGGCAGCAGATGAGTCAGATGTTCTGAAGAGGTCCAATCAAGGACGCCCCACCACACAAGAGCACTGCGTGCATAATGTCTCGCACAACTGACTTCGGCTACAGCCTGAAGTTTCTTTTCAGTGCCTCATCCTATTCCATGGTGTTTACGCACCAAAGCACCAAGAAGAATATAATAAACAGACCTACAGTCACATAATTCAAAAACTTCAAACACATGAGACTCCGGGAACCTGACGTCCATACACTCTTTAAAGCTGCCAGGAAGGCATACTCAGATTAGTAGATAATTATCCAAAACTCAAGCTTTTGTTCTTCCATTGTTTCAGCTGTTAAGAATAGAAGTGCTCATATTTCTCAAGGTCAATGCTTCCAAATGAGTTTGTCAGATGAAGTCAAGCTCACAATGGAATAGATCACTTGAAACACTTCAAAAATCAGATTTTGGAGTAGTAGACATACACAGACATTGTATCAATTTCAGCACAAAGAAAGGAGAATCCCTGGTCTTTGGTGGAGAAAGCAGGTAAGCCATGGGCATGGAGTCAAGGAGCAGCACGGGAGGTTATATCTACTGCACTGCCCTTGAGTTAAACTAGTATGCCTTTTATACCATCCTCTAATCCTTAGATTACTTTCTACATTTTTTTTAACAATATTAACTGAAGTACAAAGGCAATCAGCAGACACAACTTTGCCAAAAATTCAGTTGAATCATGAAAAGTGATTTATAAAAATAGACCGTGTATAAAAATCAGTAGTTGTAATCCTCAACTGTTAAACTGGCTCTCTGCATTAAACATGCAAATTGGAATTGTTAATTCAAGCCAAACATGGAAAAGAACTCATCTTTTCTGTATTCTTTTTAATTCAGCTCTCAAATCAAACCTTGTCTCCATACGACTACAAATGGAAAAAAGGATAGATTGTGTGTAAACGAAAATCAGCTCACATTCTACATAGCCTACATACTGCAATTTAATGCCTTTTTAAGTATAAATTCTACCTCAGGCATTATTCTGTAATCTTTAAGTGAAGCAATTTAGGCTTTTATTATCTTTTTCCTTTTCTCATCAGACAGCTCCTCTTATGGTACAAATGATGCTAGCTCTTGATCACACTCAAATTGTCTTCATGCTGTTAGCTCTGCAATGATGCCTGCTCCAGAACACTTGCATTGCTAATCACTCAAATGAGGTCTCTCCTAAGTCCATAAGGAGGAAGAGTGCTGAGGGCAGCAGAATGAAGACGAGATTGTTTTTCTCTTCCTTTTGAAGGAATATCTCTGAATGTATCCCTTTCCTTCACTTTCATGGATCATTCATCCTGCCAAACTTAAGTTCCCCTACGCAAAAGCTATGGCTGCCTTGGCTTTGTACTGTATGAGAAATGACAGAACTACGCACTTGAGGCATTGCCCACAGCACAGAAGAAAAACAGCATGAAACAGATTCACCAGTGGTCTTCTCTATAGATATGTAGTGACAAAAGCATGGACACCCATCTCAAAATGATTAAGAAAGCTGTCTGAGACTCAGTGGAGTCAACACTGACTAAAATTATTCATTCTACAGCATCCTGGGCTCTGAAGCTCCACTTCGCATCTGTGAGTGCACGCTTTCACAGAGCACTGTGAAACGGCAGAGGCTGACTCTTCTAACCAAAGTCTCACTGCGAGAGACTATCAGGAGGTGGAGATGCAGTACGTACACTGCAGCTGAAGCTGTTGACCTGTACTTACCCCTTGCATTTTGACTGCCAGCTACCCCACAAAGAGACACATACCCTTTGACTGGTTACCTACCCAGATGGGACATGCACATTGCCTGCCAACAGGCGGATTACCATATGCTGTCTCCCAGCCACTAAAAAGCCAAGAAAATCATTTCTAGGCAGTACATGTGGCATGTTGTGTCAGACTATAGTAAACAACTTGACTAAGGTTTTCTTTCTGATCATCTTGACGTTTGAAGATAAATCATTTTGTATCAACTTAGCCACATGAAAAGAAAACCTCCAATATCACTCAAGGATGTTATAAGGTAGAGAAATAGTCTAGAAGCTGTAGGATTATTATTTATCAGCTAAAGAAAGGCCATTGGCTAAACTGCATTGCAGGTGCAACTATCTCCTGCACACGCTAATATCCGAGAGAACTTGGCATCTTCTGGTAATAACGGTAACTCAGGTTCTACCAAGAAAAAATCAGTTTCTGAATGCAAAAGCCTTTTAAGAAATTTGAAATAATTCAACTGTATTAACTTCTGAGCTTACAGGAAGAGCAGCGAGGGCTTGCACTGCAGTGTTTGAAAAGGTTCTATTAGGAAATTGTTCTGATTATTTTAATGCACCCAAAAAAAACCCAACTGGAGAAAAAAATGATAATTTTCTTCTTTACCTGAGATGCTCCATTTAGACAAGGCACTGAAATAGGGATGTTACACAACAGCTCCAAGTGTTGTTCAGATGCTGTGCATGCGTCCTGCCCATCGGGAACCACTGTATGCCTTCCAAGTTGCCCATAGTCCGCTCTGCCCCAGGTGAATACCTTTCCAGTTTCTGAGAAAAAACACATTTCAAGATTACTTATTCACTAGGTACCCAGAACATCTGGAAATCAAAAATACTTAGTGTATCTTACCTGAAGCTTAAAAAAAAAAAACACCACTAGTGAAAATTTACTTCTGGGACTAGAATAAAAAAAAAATTATTAAAACTAGCTAAAAAGATATCATGATGTACTACTTCTACACGGTTACTCAAGCTTCAGTAACTTGTTTTCCAGCAGAATAACATCTGTATGGTGGCCTGGGCTATGAATGAAACCATGCCAGTAAAGCTGCATAACCTGGACATTCTGCACACAATACACACACTTTGGTTATACAAAGGACATATTTTTAGCTTGACAGAAGCACGCACAAAACAGCTTATTCTGAAACATAAAAGATTCTTCTCTATTCCCAGTCTTTGCCATAGAGACATCCATCGCATACCCTGTATTTAACATGCAGTTTATGTTTTCCTGACAGAAGTTACCTTCTGTCACAACTTCTGTTAGCAGACTAACAGCCCTCAGGACAGCAACTGGTTACTCAGGAACACCATCACAGCTGTCATTAAGCATTGGATATGCACTGGTTTGTTTCCACAAAAATCACACACTGGCCAAGGAAAGGTAACTTTAAATGAAATCAGCAGTATATGGATCACCCTTCTCTCCACAAACCATACCAGGTTCACTGCTGTGGGACTGCCACCCAAAAGACCATTCTCCAGTATGGCTTTTTACCTTTGGTTCCCAATATTTAGGAAAAAAAAACAACCCACCAAAAAAAAAAAAAGCACAAACAAACAAAAAAACACATACAAACATCTTGTGTTACAGCTTTATTTTCTTGTTGAAGTAACTACATCTCTGCAGGTAAGTCATGAAAAGCTGTCCCTTCTGGGCTTCAAATCAAAAAACTTATATATACACAGCATAAACAGTATGTTCTCAACTCCATTTTAACTAGAAGCAGCAACCTGCATTCCAGCCCAGAAGGAAGGCGGCAATGACCTTGAGTTACACACACACTCCAGCCAAGCCTCAAACTCCTCTCCAGAACTGAACTCAAGTCNGCTGTGCATGCGTCCTGCCCATCGGGAACCACTGTATGCCTTCCAAGTTGCCCATAGTCCGCTCTGCCCCAGGTGAATACCTTTCCAGTTTCTGAGAAAAAACACATTTCAAGATTACTTATTCACTAGGTTCCCAGAACATCTGGAAATCAAAAATACTTAGTGTATCTTACCTGAAGCTTAAAAAAAAAAAACACCACTAGTGAAAATTTACTTCTGGGACTAGAATAAAAAAAAAATTATTAAAACTAGCTAAAAAGATATCATGATGTACTACTTCTACACGGTTACTCAAGCTTCAGTAACTTGTTTTCCAGCAGAATAACATCTGTATGGTGGCCTGGGCTATGAATGAAACCATGCCAGTAAAGCTGCATAACCTGGACATTCTGCACACAATACACACACTTTGGTTATACAAAGGACATATTTTTAGCTTGACAGAAGCACGCACAAAACAGCTTATTCTGAAACATAAAAGATTCTTCTCTATTCCCAGTCTTTGCCATAGAGACATCCATCACATACCCTGTATTTAACATACAGTTTATGTTTTCCTGACAGAAGTTACCTTCTGTCACAACTTCTGTTAGCAGACTAACAGCCCTCAGGACAGCAACTGGTTACTCAGGAACACCATCACAGCTGTCATTAAGCATTGGATATGCACTGGTTTGTTTCCACAAAAATCACACACTGGCCAAGGAAAGGTAACTTTAAATGAAATCAGCAGTATATGGATCACCCTTCTCTCCACAAACCATACCAGGTTCACTGCTGTGGGACTGCCACCCAAAAGACCATTCTCCAGTATGGCTTTTTACCTTTGGTTCCCAATATTTAGGAAAAAAAAACAACCCACCAAAAAAAAAAAAAGCACAAACAAACAAAAAAACACATACAAACATCTTGTGTTACAGCTTTATTTTCTTGTTGAAGTAACTACATCTCTGCAGGTAAGTCATGAAAAGCTGTCCCTTCTGGGCTTCAAATCAAAAAACTTATATATACACAGCATAAACAGTATGTTCTCAACTCCATTTTAACTAGAAGCAGCAACCTGCATTCCAGCCCAGAAGGAAGGCGGCAATGACCTTGAGTTACACACACACTCCAGCCAAGCCTCAAACTCCTCTCCAGAACTGAACTCAAGTCATAAGCCAAATGATGTAGATTTGAGGAAAACATGACCAAGTCAAACAAGTCAGCTTTAACACACACACTTCTCCCCTTGTCAGTCAGCACAGACGTATCCCACAGAGCGGTCAGGAGCAGCAGCTACCAGTCATACCGCCCAAAGATAACAACTGAAGGTTTCCTTAACACATGCCATAACACAAACCTTTGGAAACCTGAACACCTCCCTTTTCCTTTCAGTGTTGTTAAACTGCCTTGACGGGGACACAGGTGGGCACTGCTGGTTTGTGGAGTTTAAGCTGATAATGTATCTCGTAAATAAAGCAGAAGCCTCTAACTTTGTATATTTAAATAGACAAGAAGTATATGCATTTTCGTTGGAACTCTGCTAGCAGTGGTATCTTTTACTTCAGGCTTTGCAATAGTTTTTCAGATGCATTCTCTCAGTTCACTGATAATGCTTCCCCTGAAATAACTAAGTGATAAAATTAGTTGTCCTTTTCTCTCAAGAGCATGAAGATTTTCTTGCTTTGGAGCTTCCTAGCAATTCAGGGAAAAGTTGAAACCATTCATGCACTACTTTCGCTATAAGTGAGGTCTTTCAAGTAGGTTTGTTTTTGTTTGGGGTTTTTTGGGGGGTTTTTTGGTTTGTTTGGGTTTTTTTAGGTTAAAACATTAAAACAAGTTTCATTAAGAGAACTACCAGTATGTCTTACAGAGATTAGGAAAACAGTTTGCAGTTTTAAAAACAAGCTCATTCTAGAAGTAGTATATCTACTTTACAATTTGTATAGATCTCTGCTAATAATATCTGCAGCTGCAAAAACTTTGCAAGAAGTCTCCTACATCAGTAAGTTCCATAGTAAATTTAAATGTAGACACATCAGGGTACTGCTCCACCTTGTCTCAAGGCTTGTGTATTGCTGGCATCCATATTCAGATGAAGGCAACCTAAAATCCCAACACACACCTGACTCACTGAGAAAATACTTTTCCCACCCTGATGGTGACCAGCAGAAACCAAGGAGCAGCTGACATCATCACCATCTTGATGACAAGCTGTTAGAGCACGTTCTGTGCAAAGCAAACAATTCCATTCCCCTCTGCCAAGGGACAGTAAAAGGTGGAGAAAAAAACATGCAGTGGTCTACAGCTTCCCTGACTGTAATAGCAGAGCAAAACACCACAACCACCTACTCTGAAGTCAAACTAAACTGCCTAAGTAATTTTCCCTTAGGAGTTAAGTGAGTCCACCATCTGCCCCAAGCTCCTGTCTCCATGTTTAATTGTTTTTACTTCTCAAACAGGATTAATTTGTCTAGCTACAGTTGCCATCAGCTGCTTACTGCGTCTTTATCGGTGACTGGACAAAGCCCCTCACTCCACTATCTAGTATCTTTTCATGTGCCAGGGTCTATACAAGTTTGGTCTTTTTTGCTACTACACTGTGGGTATTTGTCTCCTTAATGTTCACTCTGCAATTCTGTTACTGGATCAATTTTTGAGGCCCTACATTGAAATTTCAACAGTAACACCAAGCTGAAACGGAAGTAATAGAACTGGAAACAGTATGATCCCATTGGTTTTATTCAGCTTTACAAAGGCTTTGAAGCATGCTCATCTCTCTTATTGCAAATTATTTCAGTAAATTCAGTGGAACTGAAGAATGCAAGCATATTTGAAGGATTAAAACGAGATAGCAATAATGCTTAGCTACAACAAAACACCTTCCATCCACTGATTCTATTTTGTTTCACCAGACAAGCAAGCACAGAATTACTTATACATGCAAAACCGAACAGCCTTTAGGAGAATGTAAACTGTTTCTGTTTACAAACAGAAATAATTGTAATTAACTTTCTCCCATTTTGCCACTATAAAGGAAACAAGTTTCAGGTGGTTATTGGTAGGCAAGCATGGATTACATCCATTAAAAAAAATAAAAGCCAGATGAATTAATTTTTGCTTTTAGGAAGAACTTCTTGAATGCCCAAAGATTAGGTAAGCAATCAGCTCCTTCTCAGCATTCATCAACTCGGTTCTCACTTCTAATCGGCAGAAATTCATTCCCTAGACTTGCAACTGTTTGGTGAGCATTCCCATGCTCAGTCTCCTGCTAATGGTCAATCATTCCTATTTTTCAGCTGAACATATCTGCCTAGGGATTCTTAAAAAAAAATTAAAAATCTGTCTTTTCTGTGAGAGAACCTAACAAAAGCTGATTTAGTAGTGTCTTGTCTATAAAATACAGATTATATTTTCAGCAAACAAACAAAAAAAAAAACAATCTCAAGTGGAAATTTCAGGCTGAGGCAAACACCACTGCATGGAAAATTCCAGCCAAAAACAATAAAGTTTCATCAAAATCCTAAGCAAAAGAAAGCACCGAGTTATGATAGAAAGTGCTAAGCAATTGCAATGAGAGGTATTGCTACTATGCTGCTTATAATCTAGATGGTATTTTAAAATGTTCTAAGAATATTTGAGAGAAAGACATTAGTCATACAGAGTAAGGAGGTTGCAGGATGAATTACTTAAGAATGAAGGGTGATATAACAAGTAGTGTTGGTCTAATATTAGAATGGAACAAATTTTAATTAGAAGTCAAGCAAACATACACAGTGATGAGTCAACTGGGCAGAGTACATCAACCATGGAAGTGGCTGAGGCATCAGAAAGTGAAATATTTCATACCAGACTTTATACAGTAAGAGGGCACAAAAGTTTTAAGACATTAACAATGCTTCCTAAGACTTTGATCTTGCCATGTTCTGAGCATGGAGGCTCCAACACCAAAAGGCACTTCAGCTCCTCAACTGTGAACATCCACACTGTCCCAGGTTACTTCATTGCAACTGTTCCTTCTTTCAGCAGGCAAATGCTACATCAAAAATAGGCCAGAGGGTTCAGTAACATTTGGAATCAAGGAGTAATAAATATAATTGATGCATCATGTGTCATTCCAGTGTACAACCTGAATGAAACATAGAGTACAGTTCAGACAGCGAGAAGAAACAAAAGTCAGAAGATCTTTATGAAAAACTTCCCAATAGCCCCTTAAGCAAATAGTACATACAACAGTATGCCACATCATTTCAGATTCTGTGTGTCATACAGGTCTAGTTTCCTCCTGCTCTTTGAACTGTAAGCACAGCAGCCTGCATCAGTATACATACAGCAGCAAATCGTCTCAGATATGCTCACGTCCCTCACAGAATACGGATGAGGGTATGTGCGTATTCAAGTGCTTGCAGCACTAGGCTAGGTGCTCCACTATCAGAAAGGCTCATCTACATTTTCTTCACGTCATCCTTCTGTCCTTATGCTATCACAAAGAACAGCCAGTTGAGAATGGCCTCAAAATTACAAGTTCACAACCCTAGGAGTACTGCAAATCCAGCAACATTGCATAAAGCATTTTAGTTGCTTCCTGCCTGACACTGTAGCTCTTACTGTGCTGCTTTATGGTGCTGCTGAGGCTGTAGAGCATGTCATTTTTCCCTTTCTTAAGGGAACCACTTTCTTAATCAATCTGCTCCGCCACGTAAGTATTTGGAGACAATTAGCAATAAAAAAAATGCATTTTAGTTTTAAAAACACGTTGGTTTCTCAGTAAAACACATATAAGAACATTAAGATTTACTTACTTTCACTAGATTCAGATTCATCTTTATATCCATTTTCCTGTGTTAAGATAATATCATGATTGCACTAGTGTTATCTCCTTGAAGTCTATATTTGGTATCCAGGCAAGCTTTGAACTATCCTTTCATAAATACTAGATGAAAGAGTTCATCTAGGCTATCTCAATTCATGGTTGCATTAACAGTTACTTTTCAAATGAACTCTGGATATTCACACTGAATGTTTAATCTCATTCAGACTGGAAATAGGAAGTTCTACATAAAATCCCTAATGCTTCCTTTCACATGAAAATTCAAAGGAGCAAGTATTAAAAATTGACATTTAGAGGCTGCCGCTGCCTCTTCCCTGCCCCGCAACTGGCAAACCAGCACCTCTCCCACAATTACAAGTCTCTGCTGTCCTTCAGGACAATCATTAACGTCCTTCAACCACTCTGAGAAACTTCCTCACCTACCTAGAAAAAGCCTCTGTGCAGGACAACCTTACAGAAAAACAATCATCCATCCTTAATTCCCTCTTGGCTGAAGACAGCTTTAAAGCAGCTGGAAACCAGGCATCACTACCACACCTACAGTCTAACACCTATACCTTTGCATGGTTTCAGTACAAAGGCAGGATTATCTGCTCTGACAAAGGCTTAAAGGGCCCCTTCATCCTCTTACATTGGAGTTCAGTGTACCAGAGTTACCCACATCTCTTAACACATCTTCTTTCTTTGACCTCCTTACAGACTTCTGCGTCTTCATAGCAGGGCATGCTCCTGATTTTTTTTCCACGTTCGTTTATAATAGCTATTAAAAATGTATCACTAAAACACAAATCTATGCATAGTATTGAGGTCATGCCTCTTCAGTAAAATTCAGATAAAACAGCAAAAGCATTTCAGGGATGTCTGCAATAGAAAATTAGAGATCATTTCAAATGCCATTTTCAGCCTTCTGCAGTCACACGTTGCAATACATAGCTAGCTCAGAATAGTCCACAGAGCATCTACTCAACATGCTGCAGTTCACAAGGGTTTCCAAGCACCCTATAAATAGGTTTACACCTGCAACAAAAGGCCACAAATGCCACAGGAAGAGAACCATAACTGCATCAGCAGTCCTCCTGCAATAGCTATGGATTTGTCAGTTAAAACTCCTATACTCTTCAAGTGGGCCAAAAATTTCTTCCATTTTGCACTACATTAGATGTTCCCAATTCTGGTGAACAATTTAATCACAAGTGTGTGGGCAAGGCAAAGCAACAAGGCACCTAAGGGATTTCACACTACTAGAATCAGTGGCTCTTCTATGATCCAGCAAACAACTGGCTTCCCAATGTGCCCCATTGCTGTTGCTGTTAAAGAAAGAAAAAAAGAAATTCAAGACTCAACCTAGAAGACAATTACGTATTATAAAAGAAAATTCATCCAACCAGGAGAAACTCTGTTGCACGACATTAATATAAACAGATAAGGCATAAGGGAGCATCATCTGGTCTCCTGTCAGAGCCTCTTGGCGATATCAAAACATTAAACATCCAACGACTCGTATGATAATGTGATGTAATGGAAAATACTCAGCTAGGCAGGTAAAGCTATGAGGATGTGGAAGATCCTCCAAGAGAAGACACTGGGATTGTGACAGCCTTTTAGCACAGACTAAAAGGTTCAAAGCAAAGACTGAGAACTCCTTAGACAACAGTTTACACCAAGACAGCTTGAGAAACTTTGGAAACAAGTAGTTGTTCTCACCCCTAGGCCACCAGCCTTCATTGTGCTGGAACTATTTGTGACAGGGAAGGTAAACCAAGCTAAGGAATTGATCTGGCTGAAAAATAGCCTTCAGAAATGGGAGCTTGGCAACAGCAAATATTGCTAGAGGCAGTGCTGTATTAAGTCCATTTAATATTCTGTATGATAGGCTCGACGTAACTTGCAGTTTCACATCACATGCTAAGTTTATCATGCATTTTACCAAAAGATTCAGCTTTACCAAGACTGTCAACACCATTAAACATCTAAATAGCTTTGACTTTCATTCATTAAAAAACAGCTATGCTTTTTCATTTTTGCTTCCATAGTTATAGTAAGTTACGTCTCAAGATGAGCAACGTTCTGCTAATGGGATTATTCACATACTTAATAGCATGTTTCATTGCTTTGAAAGAATGGACAAAAATAACTTTTGAGTATGGCGAATTCCAAGACTCTCCAGGTACCATGGAAGTCCTGCCTCGGGGTTTGGGTTTTAGATAAAGGCGATGTTGATTTTAGGGGAGAGACTGGAAACATGAAATACCATAGCAAGCTCTGAATAAACTGAAAGAAAAATTAAAATGTAAGAAGTTAAATGCTTGTAAAGCTGTGTTCATACTGCTGGTATCAAACAGCTATACGATCTCAGAAAATGAAATGCAGAGAGAACATCATGAAGTGCATGCAATCACGAAACAAAGCTGGGGAAGGAGCGTGGGGGCAGGGGGAGATGTTAAAGCACCTATCACACTTTGCATTCAATCCTGCAAGATGAGAAAATTCCCTTCTCGTTTCTCTCCACTCATGATTAGAGAGTCATGACTGCCTCAGCAGCTGTGCCTCTAGCTCATTTTAAATTCAAACTACGATACATATCTCACTTTTAGACTTTTAATAGCAATGCCTTAAAATGCAGATTGCTGGCTAAATTTAGTTACATGATTAAAAACAAATCTAACTCATCTCTACGCAGCAAACAGAACTGCTGCATTCAAGGTTCAATAGAGGACTTAACTCTTCATCTAAAAACAAAGTCTTAACAAAAAAGAAAAAAAGAAAATCAACGCACAATTCAGTGATGCCTCTAAAAAAGCAGAATGCATAAAACATTAACCAGCTATGGAAGACTATCTGCAAATGCATTATAGTATACCATAGGGTTTTTGTTCTGCACTTCTGCAAATAAATTCTGCACTATGTTACTACAGCAGTATGAGTCATACACTTTTGCTGACATTCTATATTTATATCTCCATGCCCTTCTGCACTGTTCTATGCTTTCTTCCATATAGGCCTACCTACCCTGGAACTTCCTTTCTTCTGCAGTTCAGCTTCTCTTCCTCTAACATTCCCCAGAAAACTGAATAGATATTTCCTTCTAAGCACTTACTCAATTCTTTGTGGACATCATTTTGAAAAAGCAACACCTTTGAACTACTACAACACAAGGCATATGCTCTTATTTGTTCACAATTATTTTCTTGTGTCTTATTTCCTACCCTTTGTCTGTAAATTAACTGCTCAGGCATTTATCCCCTTAGAGGCAAGGTCCAGGTCTTGTTTCACTAGACTTAACACAGTACAGTGCTACAGAAAATTTTATTCAGAAGTTACAGATTACAATACATCCGTGGTTTCTAGATCATTTCATGAAAAGCATTACCTATAGGTCCAATCTTGCAAACATTTCCCAACCTGTCTAATTTGGAGAATGCAAGTGATCCTGCTACTCTCAATATCCCACTGCCATCTGAGTCTATCCGAGAAGGAACAGGCATCTGTCTACAAGAGCTAAACAAAGTGAAGGTATTTAAGTTCCCAGTGTTGATATTTACCTTGTCAAAAGACTCAAGGGCATGCTGTGGAAAGACAGACACAGAAATATTACAAGAAATGTTCTGGAACGGCAGTCTGAAGAAGAACCAGGCTTTTTTGCTGTTGTCCACAAGATGCATTCTCAAGAACAAATATTCAGAGACTGTTTGCACAGAGATTTCACTAGATAACAAGCCTCAGACATGCACGATTCTTAAGAGTCACAATACCTACAAAGAAATAGGAAACATTCTAAAAATGGAGCATTAGATGACCAATCCTGGTACTTGCTAAGTGGCTTTAACTGCAGCTCCAGAAGCAGCCGAGTTCAACATCCAATGGAGTTGAACCCTAATGGTTTGCTGTTCCTAAGAAATAAAGTACAGAAACAGAACAGTATCACAAAACCAGCAATGGCACCTCCAAAGCCTCCCAGGAGATCACCTCACTTGTTCAGAGTCAGAACCATTAGAACAGCAACTACAATTGACTAAGACAGAGTGGGCTGTTCACCTCAAATAATGAGCAGCTGTAACTGCAGCATTCTCACTGACAGGAGGAATAAAACAGTCTAAAAGAGGATGAGAAGGAAAATTCATGCCCTTTGAAGTCCAAAGATGAATAATGAGCAATAAGGTGATACATTCCCTCTGGAATATTATCCCCATTTTTCCCTATCCCCAAGAGAGACTGAGTTAAAGAGTACGGGGAGACGGGACGGGAGGGAATCACAAGATTCCACCTCAAACTATGTATGGGCAAGATGCTTAACATCAAGGAGACTGTATGAAGAGAGGGGACAAAGGTATAAATAGCTGCATAATGGTGAAAGTATCTAAATGCCATTTATGCCCCAGAAAAATTCCATCATCTACAAGAGCATGCTACCCAGCTAGCAGAGCTCCCTTTGACTCCTGCCTTCTTGGTTCAGCTCAGACCTCTAACTCATTAGAATTCACATATTAAGAGACTGATTCTGAGACGCTTTTAGCATTTCAGAGCTACAGGACAAAGAGCATGAGGCAGAAGTTTAGATCTGGAAAGTCTGAAAATTCAGAAACATTTTAGAAATGTTACTACCTGTGTAAATACAATGCAAGTCCCTCCTGTAAAGAAATGTGAAATTCCGTATGAAGAGGCAATTATATTAGTGAGATTTACTTCTGATGTTTACCAAATGAAGCAATAGCTGTCCACAACCACCTCTGTGAAGCTACAACATCTGTGCAGTGCCAGCACATCTATGTTTAAGGATTACGTAAGTATGTACATGAACAGGGTTGTAATGTACGTACTGATGTGCTACACTGCCTGTTAGTAAGACAGGTTTAGGTTTGAGAGTGAGAGGGAAGAAATAAGAAGAGAACTTTTTTACTCAGGAGTAAGAAGGGAACAACAATGAAGATAAAAACAAAAAGCTCCTGGCTCTTCATGGCCTTCTTTTCTCTGACATTAAAAAGGACATTGATCAAAAGCAGTAGTACCTTCCCATTCATGCTTCACAGAATACAACGAGATAGGACAGCTTGTAAAGATACCATGAGTTTTCTCCTGCTCCAAAGCAGACACCCAGGTGGGAAAGAGTCACTGTTTTGCTCTGAAGTGAAAAGCTTAAAAATCAGACACTCGGAAAACAATTTTACATGTCAAGTTTGTGTCTATAGAGGATCAGTTCACTGCAGGGACTTGAATCCCAAGGGCATGGGGCAACCTGATTTTGATGAACACTGCTCCAACACAGCTCTGGTAGATTAGAGAAATTTACAAAACTACTGTAGATTTTTAAATCTGACACATCAGCAGTTTGTTACGTTTCAACTATCAGCTTCTGCCTGTGTGGATGCCCACGGTGTTTTGGGGTGTTTGGTTGGGGTTTTTTTAACCTCTAGCAAAGTGAGTAAGCAAGAGGAGATGAGGACAAAAGGGATTTAACACCCTCTTTTGTACTGTGTCACTTGCCAGAATGATTCTTCAAAAACTTCTAGAAATCTACGCCGCCACCCTTATATGGTCCCCATAGCCTGACCTTCTCTTCTGGCAGTTTTATTGTCCATTTTCTTTTAAATGAACTGCTTTGGCTCTAGTCAGCTGTGTCACTAGCAGGCACAAGCCTGAAAGAAAACATTTGTGTACAAGCACGTTCCTACAAAACAACTATCATCTGTTATAAGGTCCGAAACTCAAAATAAGAAATGCCAAGCTGATTTTCAGTTTGCTTGCTATTTCAGAGTGGAAAGGACAAGTAGGAAGACATAATCCTAAAGAAGTTTCTATATTATATATTTTGGGCAGATTTGTAAAGGTAAGTTTTTAGAAATGCTAGAAAAATAAGATTTCCTATATTCATGATAAAAAGATCTTAGCAAAACTGACTTAAAGCACTGATCTGAATAGATCCTTCTCTTCACAATGATTTGTACAGTTTTTCTCTTAATTAAATGACACTGAGTACAAGCAAGAATGAGTTACCTAAGGAAACCCCATCCCTCTTAGGGTTTCTATTCTGCATGAATCAGATGCCAATACCTTCTTATCATCCATTATCGTCTTACTGTCTCGAAAAAGGGGGAAACTTCTAACTATTGTGATTATTTTCTTATTATTACACACTGGACAGAGCATGTGCCCTCATAATACTGGACAGAGAAGAAAGCAGACCTGAATCAAAAAAGCTCTTAAATTCAGCAGAACATCCCCCAAAACCTAAAGCGCATCCTAAGGGACATAGATAAATTCAAGTTCCCTTCACCTGCAGGTCTCAGTCTCAGCTGTTTGGGATCCACACAGAATACATGTACCTACACTGAGAGACAGTCTTTGCACTGAAGTCGAAATAGGAACTACAAAACACAGACAGAGGGAGTCGCATTTGAGTTTCAACTACCATGCCACAAACAAAGCCCAAAATACGCACAGCTGCTGGGGACCAGCTCTGGGTCATGCCTCTCTGAGCAGGTACATCTAGTGCATACTGACAGCTGTTCCCATTCACTGGACTTCAAGTTTGTTGGTTTGGCCCTCTTTAGCTTTTGGTTGCAAGTTTCTCAAGGTAGCAGGTTAATCTTGCTACATGGTATTAGCGCCCTTACAGTCTGTGCTTTCATGCAAATAATTATTAAAAAATGAGTACCCAAAATATACTGCCAAAATGAAAACTGATCTGGAGATCAACACCAACGCAATTCAAGTTAAACAAAATCAATATACATTCCTACTATACAGTAGGAATTAATCATAAAGTTTGAATTTCAACAATATTTATAAGCAAAGCAATATTTTTCATTGGCTGTATTAAAAAAATCAATCTTTTATTTAAGGAAATCAAGCCACAGAGCAGCACAGAAAAAGAATGGAAAGAAAACTGATTTTGCTTAAGGAACACAACAAACGTTAAAGGACACCAGTTGCTAACCACATTTGTGCATGTACTCAAGCGCTAAAACATAGACATCAGCCATGGTATTTTCAAAGCACTGAAAAACCAGCTAAATCAGCTGAATGCTTACAAATACAAAAAAATTAAAACCCCGTGTGCTACAAAATACCCCATTGCACATACTTTGTTAGGAGAGAGACACAATTTCACGTTATAACAGCACAGAGTCATTCCTAGCACTCAAACATAGGCAATGTTAACAAGTACATATGGCTAATTGAAATTTTTCGTCACAGACTTGTGTTAGACTGTTTTATGGCTCCTCACAACTGGAATAATTTAACAAATAAAAGCCACCAGTCTAGCTACCAAATAAAACAAGTGGATACACTCTCCTGGTAGACCTCATCAGACTTCCCAAGCATCAAAGGAGGGAAAAAGGCCCTTCCACAAGACTACAGATCTGGTACTCAAAGTTCACAACTGTTGATGTATCTCTTGTGTCCTATATCTGACCTCAAATTCAGTATTTGAAGAGTATCTGAAGGTAATCATGAAAGAACAAGCCAGACAGGGAAAAAAAAAACAAACAAAACCACAAAGCCTGTTTTTTGTTTCTTAAGAAAAGTCCTGAAAGGTAGTGTCTTTCATAAGCACTCAACTGCCTCTAAGCTCTTAAAAAGCACATTATCTATGTTCAAATAGAAAGATTCATTAGTGAGCATTAAGCCTGAATAATTAATTACTAAACAGGAAATGTCATTTAAAGGTTATGAAAACAAGTATTTAACAGTCTTAAAATGCTACTAAGGTTAAATGAGATCTGTCGATCAATGCACATGCATGCACAGATCGTGTACACGTAGGCAGCTTCTTTCAAAACTTGAGCTTAGTAATGCTTAGCTTAGTAAATGCTTAGCTTTAAATGAAGTTATTTGAAAATACAATAACCATTTCTTTTGTACATACGTCCAAAGACCAAAAAAACTAAGAGAGCTAAAAAAAAAGGGCAAAAAAACTAAGAGAGATTCTTTTGTTTTCCAATAGGAATGGTAGGGAATAGAGACAACCAAAGACACTGTCACACAAGGAATTACCTTTTTGTGATCAGCTAAGCTTGTCTTCAAATGGCTAGGGATCAGGAGTTTCCCCTTTAGCTTTTGCATTCTTTCGTAACTTCAACTAAATCTACAGTTCTCAGCCTGTTCTTCTTGGTATCCTTCACTGTTTAGTACCATCCACGTGATGTCAGTGAGGTCCCACTAGAACTTTCTTCCCTATAATCGTCCACATACTTGCTAATGTATCTGACCTTGTTTATTACATTTGCTAAATATATGGCTAGCCATAAACTGCAGCAATCCAACCACAGAAACCAAAGAAAACAAAAAGAAAAAAAAATATAGAGAGTAAAGAATCCCTTATCTCACACACTAATGACCTGAACAAAATCCACATTTTAAAGGTTCATTTTTCTGAAGGCTTTTTAAAGATCAAAGTTCCTTCAACTTGGGACAGACACATTACTTAGGCCCACAATATTACTATTTCCAACAGCAAAAGAGAGGATACAGCACAAAAAAAAGGAGAGAAATTCAATATAATATATAGTTCCCCTTCCCACACATGTTATGTTAGACATGTTAACATGTCTATGTTAGAAAAGCCCCAGAGTATAATGTTGAATGATGACAGAGTCATTCTCCAAACCCCTTCAATCATGGAGTACTTACTCAAATACATCTGGACAGGACTAAAAAGCATGAAAGGAAGACATCACCAGGAAAGCCTGGATAGACTAGCCATAATTATGTGATGTATCTTCCCCTTCTACTGTGGCAGAGGCATTCTATAGGCGGCCAGCGACATAAGATGAGCAGAAAATTTGTCATAGCTGTTTTCCTCCTGTTTTACTACTCTTGCTGAAAACACTCAGCATTTATCATGAGCTAAATTTAACAAAAATCCATTTAAATCCCACTCTCCATAGACCATCTGAATCTCCATTTGCCAATATACTCACAGCACAGCTTACAAGGGGAATTTCAAATAGAGGCGAGCTCCCTTAATGCCACTCATTGACATTTCTATTTTACAATGAACAGCTTCAATCAAAATTAGTGACAGTTTAGCACCTGCCTGACACCTCTCTCCCCACATACAAAAGATACAATATGCCATGCACAACTATTTACTGACCAAATGAAAGTTACTACAAGGGGAGGCAGAAGAGGGACTGTGACCTAAGAAACAATACAATCACTCAAAAGATGTTGTTAGCAAGCTTCTGTGAAAAAGCTTTGCATATGAACAGCTCTGAACACTGGATATTAACCTTAAAGAACCTTCAGTTCACATTGATCCTAGTCTCCTCCTCCGCAACCAAACCATAGAAAGAATTTCTTCAAGACTTTTACCAAAGTCATATAGAAGTAACTCCCAGCAGGGAGCAGCAGAAATAGGAGTGTAGAATCACAGAGCACTACACACACACACACACACACACACTCTCTCTAATTTTGTAAGGTTAAAAATAAAGCCAAGAAGTTATGCCAGAAAATGCCAATCTCTTCCAGCCATTTACAGCTACGTAGAACTCAAATCCATACAATTTTGAAAATAAAATCCAGGATGCTTTAATGTTCAGAGAGCTAAAAATTCATTAACTTGTTTCCAAAAGTCACTGTAAAGCAAGAAAAAACAAGAGACTGTGTAAGCCAGAGCCAGTCCACGTTTTCTTTATTCAATTCTTGTTAAGGAAGAATATATAATAAACATGTTTGTATTGTAAGACAGAACTAAACAAGAGGGGTTGACACACAGAGTAGGATGTAATAGAAGGCGCTCATTGTGCTTGTGAGCCATAGCTGCTGGAGACAAAATCTGCTGTGCCTCAAGAGAGCACACACAGAAGATCCACCACTTGCTGAGACCTATCTTCTGCCAGAAAAATCTTCCCCAAGATTCAGTGGCAATTTGGCATTTAAAAAAAACAATCCTCTATAGTAGCCCTGGTAAGGGCTGGTAAGGATCCCACCCTCCCCAAAGACAAGGTGGCATAGGATTTGGCTGCTTAAGTCTCGTTTGCAGACACCTTCCATAAATAGACTGACTGTAAACTTCAGTTCCTTGCTGCTTGAGTAAAGAATTCCCATCAAAATCCCAGGAACAGATAACATGATAAACTTCATAAATTGCTGAGGAATAGGGCTCTTCAGGTGTTCAGGTGTTCTGGGTTTCTTTGGGTTTTCCTCTCCAGTATATTCTACTCGTTAATTCTTGATTTAGTCTACCAGACTGACCCTTTCCCTGATCCCATGAACAAAATAAGGTCCAAAACAAGTGAAGCAAGGAGATCTACTCACATGAAAACACAAACTTCAACCTCCATAGTACAAAGACAGTAGATATATATATAGTATTTAACTACGTTAAACATCTTGAACTGACTTAAACACTAACTCCACACCTGCGAAATCTTACCTGTATCCACACAATGTCAAGTGAACATTCATTTTTACTTTACATATGTGCCCTTCCAGACACCATTCAATTTTCAGGATATCCATGGGGTGCAAACTTGCCACAAATTTCACCCCAAATCCTGGAAGAGCTAGTACATTCCCTGTCACGCAGCAGGCTGCCAGACAGGAACAGACTTCCAAGTAACATATTCAGTGGCTTGTACAAACTTTGCTTATAAATAATTACCGTGAAAGTTCAACAGCAATGAGAGATGGATGTGTGATGGAACAAGGAGCCAGCTTTGAAGACAATACAGAAAATAAGGCAATTTCCACAAACATCTAGTATCTTTAATCCTGTTATTGCACACTAAATTTCCCACAGACCCCATATTAGTTTCTGCAAAGCTTTAATTTCTGAGTTTTGATCCGCAAGCTTGCACATTTCTTTCTCTTCCCTTTTCATGCTCTACCCTTTATAATCAAAAGCAAAACCTTCCAGATAGGCCCTGAAGTTTTAAAATTTTCTAGCCAAAACCAGATGCATCTAAAATCTTTGTTCTAATGTAACCAAAAGTTCCATTATTGGTCAGATTTTGAGATGTGCATGTTGTAAACCTACTGTATCACTAGTGTTAACTCAAGAAGTGATGACAACTGAAAACACATGCAATACATGCACTAAAAACTTATTTCATGACCTACTTATTCTCTCTCAAGCTTCATAGTTTTCAGGGGCCAAAGTTAGATTTTGTGCATTCTAACTTGAGCAATTTTAGTACTTAATAGACATTCCCATGTGGGTCCTGTAAGTGCTCCTAAAAAGCCCTAGAACAAATACATAAAGTGCCACAATGGCCTAATGCTGGCAGTATTTTCCTACAGATTTCATTCATGATCTCAACTCAGCCTCCACCTTGTCTCTCTTGTTCACTTTGCCATTTTTCTTTTTTGTCGTAAGCTGGACTCCTGCATTGGAACAAACTATCAACAGCAGAGGAGAACCTTCCACTCTCAAAGTATCATAGCAGAGCTGTCAGATCTGCTTGGGCCCAAGTCAAAAGAATACTGGCCCACCCACCCCAGTGCAAGTGCAAACCAGGTGACCACAGTGGTTCCAGTGGCACTAATTCAGTCACTGGATGTGCAATCCAGCATCTTTCTAAAAAAGAAAAAAAAAAAAACTCGCTACCATCAGGTGAACGTCTTCTAGAGGTTACATTTCTGTCAAGCAAAAATTACTGGGCTTAACACTGGGGCACACAGGTGGAATTCAACAGCATACTTTGGAATAACTCATATGATCTCCCCTGTGGCAGCTATTTCTGCTTTATAATCTATGCATCTTCAACTGACATTCTTCATCTTCTTTCTCTTACAGTGCACAGTAATGACAGTATTTATTATGACAAGGAACGTAACAGGAGCATAAGCTGAAGCATAAACTCCCATTGCTTCATAACATCAAGCTACAGCATTGTAAGGAAGAGGTAAGAACAGCCAAACACCACAAAACCATAGAACCAAGATCATAGAAAAGCAAGTGCATTTACTAGATTTTACTTAAGAGTTTACTTAGCCCAAGGCAGATGAGACAAAGGCTTTTCTTTGTTAAACACTCATTTTGCAGGTTCTGCTTCAAAGAGGTTCAGGAGTTCCTATCAATTTGCAGTCTTGATTTAGCTAATTTCTAGTATTTTACCTGTTTTCCCAAAACCCAGCATCCTACCAAACAAAATACAGCTACCTCACATTAAAAAGAATGTCAGGGACTCCAGTTTCAAACTGTTTGACTGTCAGCTATAGTAGCTAAAATGAGGAAATGAGAGTCCCCATGAAACAGAGGCCCTATTGGTATCACAGACAAGCATTAAAAAACTCCAAAAAACCCAGCCACAAACAAACAGTATTCGCTGTCCTAGGGAGCCGCTGAAAAATTCAAGGCAAAGAAAGTATGCTTTCCAGTATGAAAAAGGCTGTCGAGTCTTGACTCAAAAGAAAACTGGAAAGGACCTCTAGTGGGCTGAAACTGCAGTGCTCGGGTGCCAGAGAGCATCATCCTTCCACGTCACCTCCCTGCCGTTACACCACATCTACTGCATCACTTACCTAGTGACTGGCACCAGAGAAAGCTCGTACAACTGCAATCACAGCAGTAAGCTGCTTTTTCAGGCCAGCTAATTAGAAATATTCCCTTGGTCCGCTCTCAGTGTTTGGAAGGACACATTTTCATTTGCTTCAGAAAAAACAGGAGATGGGTTCAATTTTACCGTGTAGGTCACTAACAGGTAAGACCACTGCAGAGTGGTTTTATGTGGCCTAAACGACACGACATCAAGGGACGCGCAGATGCACAAATTCAGATGCACATTTGGAATGAGGTTTCAGAATATTACTCAGACTACATCAAGGCATTTTGCTCTTCAAGACTTTTTAGCTGTAGGCAGTTTTGCATAGGCAGCAAAAACACCATTTTAACCACATTTTCAAGGTTTCACCTCCTTCTGGGTGAAAGAGCTTGGAATTTTTTATCTGAGCTCAAACCAGGCCTAATTTCACGTGACAGTACATGAAAAATAGATTAGTGAATGTCTTCAGGAGAATACTTAGATAATAAAACAGGCCAGATTAAGAAAGCTTATTTATTAGGCATCCCAGTCAAAAAGAAAATAACTTGTCTTGAATTGAAGTTGATGATTCACCCCTAAGTCTTTAACAGTCTTCTCTTGCTATATTTAGGTTTGCCTTCAAGTCAGAACGGTTCTATCACTTCCCGAAGAAGCCTAATTTACATCTTCAGCATTCTAAGCCACAGCTTAGCTCTCTTTTAAATGATCTAAGCAATAACCTCTCTTTCAGCAGTTACCCTCAAATGGTTTGCACCAGCTTGAGAAGGATCACAAATTAAAGTTGACATTGTTAAACAGAGCAACGCAAGACAGCTGCTCGTTATTATTCAAAAATAGTAACACCTATCCTACAGTGGTGCTCCTTGTGCCATTAACCAGAGTGCTGGAAAGGAAGCAAGCCATTTTACAGAGCAGTTGCCTGAAGAGAATAATACATGCACTTGGAGTCTGAGACCAGAAAAATGCATCTGGTCTGTCATCACATAGAGCAGTAACAGTACTGCCCTGTCATAATTGAAAAGCATGCCTGAAAGTCACTTGATACAAGCATTCATGCAGAAAATAATAACTAAACCTGAGACACTAACAAGTTCATATCGTCTCATCGAACACCTGAGCAAAAACAACCAGGGTCTCTCAACCTTAATCTTTCTGGACCAACAATCATCAACTAGGACCATCGCTAGTAGCAGAATAATATAACTTATTTTGACGAGTACTAGTGGTGCCACAAAGCCTAATTGTTCACCTTTCCTCTGTAGGACTCAGTAATCAAGGCAGAAGCAGCAGTAGTTGCCTGTCTTGAAGGATTTTTTGAGTTATTTTACAGTAAGATTGTGTAGAATGAAAATAGTCCAAAAGACACCTCTCATTAAAAAGAATAAAGAACTGGAGCTGACGAGGATAAGTTAAGGGTGAGGATGAAAAACACAACATCCTATGAAAATATTCCTTAATGTTTTTAAGTCAAGCAATTTGTTTCTCAGGAATTAACTTCCCGAATCTGAACTGCTTTATGATAGAAACAACAGCAAATGAAAAGAGTTGACCAAACTCTGAAGAGAAATGACAAGAAACAGGAATCCCAGAACACTTGCTGAGTAAGGTAGAATATAATATACGAAAGAGATGCAGGTATTAAAGTGATTTCAGGTGCAATTAAAATCACTTGTAAGGACAGAGTGGGGAAGAAATTTTAAGAAGTTGCGTGTTTTGCTTTATTACTACTCCGACCAGGATTAATGTTCTGGGGAAAAAAAAAAAAATCCAAACAGAACTCAAGTATTTGTAACGGTCCCTTAAAATTCCACCACCTTCTGCGAAAACACAACACTAGACTTCGGATACAGTAACGTAAACATCAAACTATTAGATTTTGCATCATAGTGAGACTACTAATCAGAAAAAACTTCTCCATTCTTTCATGCAGCAAAATCCCTATACACTGCAATGTCTTTCCAAAGTATGTTCCCACCTTCCAGAACGAACAGAGAGAAGCATCATACTACAACATCCCTTCCTTGCATTTTCCCCTGTCCAAAAATCACTCTCTTTTGCTTCCTTTCCACTAATTGTGGAACTCTCCAGAGTAAAGTGAGCAGGAATTGTTTCTATCTGTGGTCTCCAAAGCAGAGTGCATGCAGCCCAGGCGGTGTGCAAGACAATCCACTGGAGGGTAGGAAGAAAATAATAAATTAGTTAATATTTTAACATATTAATAAATTATTAATGGTTTAAAATATTATTTTATTAACTAAATTTAAGTAGCATATATTTCATTTTTATCTCATCCTTTTTAAAATTTGTTGTGCGCGTTTTATAGCTTGCATAACACATTGCAGTAGTACACATCTATAATTTATAAGTATACAAATATTGGAGGTGCATGCTCAAAAAAAATTTTGTTGATGGGGTGCGCAATCAATAAAGTTTGGAGACCACTGGTTTATGTGACTTCAGCACCAGGAAACTGAAGAAGCATTCCCTCCTTCATTAGGAAGAAAAATAATGGAAAAAGAACTGCACATAGGGAAGTTTTCAAGCAGGCTGCATTTTTCAGTTATTTAGCTGCAAATTTAATCACAGGCAGTGAGTGATTTTTTCAGAAACAGCCAAGTGCTTACCTCACATTATGTCTAGTGGGTGAGCAACCCTTGAAAATCTCGTGAGATTCTAATTGGTATCCAGAGGCTGCCAAAGGCCATCCAAAATCTTATTCTGGATGATTTAGGTTCAGATCCATTGACTTTCAAACAGATTTAAAATTCCAAATACATAAAATTCAGTTTCAGCAACAACTTATGCTACTGCATCGCTTGGCCAGTTTTCTAACGCAGATGTAAAAAGTCAGCCTATTTTTATTTAAAATCCTTTCAAACAGTCACAAAAAAACCCATCCCTGCTAGTCACTCAACATACTTTTTTTTTTTCTCCTTCTTAAAATCACCTGCTAAAATGCTCACTTCATTTCTGTAATGGCTACGTATAAGTCTCAACTAAGTGAAACATTAAAGTTACAAAAACTTTGGGGAAGATTTACTTAGTGGGTATGCATTATTAAGAAATAGTGAAGCAAAGCAAACCATGTTGACAATACCTCTTTTTAAAAATTAGATTATTTTCACTAATGGGGTTTTTCTACCATTTCTGTTCCAGTGAGGGTGCCGTAAGCACTTTATTCAAGAATTATACATTTTGAGATAAATTCCTCTACTCCACCCAAAAAGTTTCCAAGCAGCACATAGCACCAATTACAGTTCTGAAATTTTCACTATAGCATCCTCTAAAAATTAAAGTTCAATCATTTCTTTTAAACAGCTAAGAGGGCAGCTAAAGTAACGCAGGTTGTTTTCGTGACATTTCTCTCACATACTTTGATGTCAAACAACGAATGCTATGAAACAGAACCCATAACCAATTTGTTTTTCTAGTCATGCATCACATCTCTCCAAATTCCAGCACCAACAGTTCACAGTTAATGGTAATTAAACCAGACAATTTTCTCACAGAGCAAGGGACATTACTGCATGACTGTTTCAGGAATTACAGCACCAATTTAATAGAACACTTAAGCACATGCTGACCTTTGGGTATGTAAGAACTCCATTTAAATAAAACTACCCATGCTGAAGGCTAAGCACTCCTTGAACCAGTATCCACATTTACAGAACTCAGTAAATATCAGTAACAGATCTACGGCCCCTTCCGTAGTGTTCCTGACAAACAGGTTGTGTCCTGAGAGACCAATAGGCTCTTCAATCTCCAGTGTGACTCTACAAAAAAAGCTTTCATCTGCTCTTCATTTCCTCACCTAGCAGTTTATACAAGGCAAAAGCAGAAATGCACGTACGCTACCCCTGCCAATATAACTCCAGCTGTTGTGTTTGTTCTATGGAAGACTTTCATCCTCTCGTTAGTCGTAACTATCACACCACACAGTGGGCAACAGCAGAAGCAAATAGCACAGACTGTTCACACATGAACATCACAAAATAATTTCAGATGTCTGTCTTACCTTTCCGTCTCATCTAACTTTTTCTCCTGCCTTTGCATTTCACAATAGAGCAACAATACAAATGCATTTAAGTGACTTTCATCAGATCAATAGTCCTTTTAGGCATGAACGTAGTTATTACATAACCTTCATCTTATCTCTTCCTAGGAAAGAATCTAACGCTACTGCCCTCTGCATGTGGCAAGCTTTCACACTGTCCTCACTGGAAAGGTTCCCAGGAAGGTACAGCTTCAATATTAAATCTTCTTTCATTTCATCTTCAGGGGATGCTCTTCAAGTGTAATGATGCCTTTTTTCACCTATCTTTTCTAAATATTTTCTAAGTTTGACCACAAACACACACAAGCCAGCTTATTTTAGTTTATTGACTTTCTTCTGAACACATGATTTTATTTGTCCTTAAAACATTTTACTAAAGAAGAGCAGCACAAAAAGCTAGGCTCGCTCTTTAAGTACAGAAAATTTAGTACAGTTTTGCAAAGCCATGTAATCTATTTCACTTGCTGCAATGAGACCACATGTTCTCAAATGGGATGGCAGAAGCAGAGGGTTCTCGGCTATGCCTGTTCTTAAGATCCTCAGCCAACACTCAGGTAACCTGAGAATGGTACGTATCTACACCTCACACCTTTCAGACAGACACTTGCTCAGGATTATCTTCACCCTCCTCCCTAATTCCTGTGCGCTGAGAGTTTTGCCTGTATTTTCCTGCCAAATATAGTCTCATATCTCAGAAGCTGCAGCTGTAATTTCCTACCTCTCTATTTTCTGAAGCAAGTTTTCCACCAAATTCTTTTCTCTCCAAAGATGATGTCATAACTCACCCAGCAGAATGATCTTTCGAAGCTCATATATATTCTGGTATACCAGCAACCTGATGATGCAGAGGCTGCTTCCCTCTAATGTGTACAATGCAGGTGCTACTCCATTTATGAAGATGCTAGGCCCACCAATCTATAAGCACAGTAATACCTCAGGGACACAAGCCAAAGGATGTCTGTCGTTATCGTTTTCAAGAGACAACCACCGCTCAGGTGAAACAGCAAAACTCTGCATCCAACCAGTAGAAGTGAGAAAGTACACTGTTTGCATGCAATAAAGATAATTTACTGGTTTCATGCCGTATGTTGCTGCTTTTTAGATATCCTACCTGTTTGCGCCACCAAGTGGGTCCAGCCACTCCAAACTGCTCCAATCTTTTCATGTGAGAAAAACTGAGACTCTATTTTCTTGGGCTCAACAAGAAAGATCTCTTTGCTCACTAGCTGCCCGTGTTTGTTGCTACCCCAGGCATACAGGTCTCCTTCATCTACAACAGACAGAGAAATAAAATTTGTTGAACATAACATACATAGAACGTGACCAGATACAGGCTCTATCTCTACTCAAGAATGCTGAGGAAAGAACAATGTTTCACTCGGTTTGTCTTTTCACTGTATGCTTTTTCGTACCACTCTTTACCACACGTGAGCACACTGTAACTAGGATATCAGAAATCTTTGCAAGGGCCTTCACAACACAGCCTGTTTTCTGAGGGCTACGCTAACTCCCTGAAACAACCAGAGCTTTCAGGTCAAATTGCCTACACTTCATTTCTACTGTAAGCCTCTCAAAGAAGACTGAAAGATGTTTACAGCGAAGGCCAAGTTTTATTAGAAAACTAATCACAGTAGTCAACTTCTCCGAGGAAAAAAAAATCAAAGTATCTTGAGGACACTCACTTGAGCAGTCCCTCTCAGTCTACTCTGTTCTTGCAGGCCAGCTTTTACCTCCACCCCAAAGTTTTGATTCAGTCCACTAAATTACTTTCTGAATTGAAGAAAATAATTTAACTTCCCTCCAGTACCTGCGACTCTTCAAAGTGTGGCATTACAATCTCCCAGCCTCTCTACAAGAGCCACAGACTCCTAGCTCTGCTCATAACTCTCCTGCTTTCTTTAGCTTGAGCAAGTTCAGTAAATCCCCCAAAGCAGGGACAGTTTAATGCTCTTCGCCTCACCTTGCTCAGGCACTTCCTAAAGGATGTGACACACAGCTACGAACACAAAATTAAAGCAGGTACCACAGATCAGAAGATAAATTAAAATATTACCATGCCTCAAAACAATGCCAGACAACTACTGAGAGACTTGTGTAAGTAATTACTTGTCACCCCTCATCCCTTTTCTAGAACAAGAATTTGTGCAAGTGCACACTCCAGGATTCCACCCACAGATGTTTACAGAAACATCCACATTGCTTCATGTGTTTCACTGGTGCAAGCTGGAGTTGCTTGCAGCCTAACGACCAATTGACAGTGACAAGATGACTGTTCAGATAAGTCCTTCTGCAGATATTATATATCATTAGTTCAATCTTTTCAGCACAAAAATCATTCCGTGCATGTTCTAGGCCTCCATGTTAAGAAAATATAATCCACAAGAAACACTTAAAAGGATATGAGCTGCGTCAGCCCTCCTGAAATCCTTGCCACCCTGTACAAGTTGTAAGTGCAAGAAATAAAACTTGCACACATGAAGTACATGATCATGGGCCCAGAAAGACTGGAAGTCATATCATTTGCAACATGGAATTTTTCAGAGCACACAACCACAACGCTCAAGGGTTCTGGAAGTCTCAGGTCAGCAGCAAATTCTTTACAAGCAGCATGACAGAAGTGAACCTT
>VZSC01012475.1:197101-212665 GCA_013398225.1 Steatornis caripensis
CGCAGGGCGGTGTCTGTGGAGAGCGCTGCCTCGGCAGCCGTCGGTGCCATCGCCTGCAGGGTGCCCGGTCGAGGGCGGGAGGCACCGTTTGGCGCCCTCGGGAGCGTTTGAGGGGCGGCTGTGGCGAAGAGCTGTCGCCCTGATGGCCCCCCCGGCCCCCAGTGCCGCGGTTACCTGCACCCTACGGGCGGGCTCCAGCTCTGCCTGCCGCCGTCGCGAAAAACTCCCCAAAAGCCCGAGCGCCCGGGGCCGCCGGCGCTGAGGGAGCCCCACCGCCCCCGCGGGGAGCGCGCGCCGCGGCCGGGGCCCGTGGCACTGCCTCGACGCTGACCCGTTCCGACAGGAGAAAAAAGCCTTTACAAAACGAGGGGGAAACAAGTCACTCCTCAAATAAATCCATACAGTTCCAAATGGAATGAAGGCTCATGCGTGGAATATCTGAAGCACAGTACAAAATATATAAACCCTTAGGCAGAAGTGAGTGCTTTGTGTTTATTGCTACAGTGCTGAAGTAAAGGGGTTTTTGCTTCTAGTAGTTACCAACAAGTAATTTATTTCATTGACATTTAAAGCCTCCACAACAGCTTAAAATAATTATTACTACTCTACATAGCCAGAAGGTTTGGATGCGTGAAGCCAAACATACATGTTGTTAATGCTGTGGAAATACATCTTCCCTGTATTACTTTTAGCAGTTTACTTAATTTTTTGCTACACATGCAAATAAAGATACAATTGATGGTTTTCCAAATTATTTGAAAGTAGGTGCTAATTTATCAAGTATAAGGTTTCCTACTTTAAATGCATACATAGTTCAGACAAAGACTGTATATTTCAACAAAACATAATCCCAACATTTTTAAAAACGCAGCTGAATATTAACTGTTATCACAGAAGCAGACAAAATAGATCCTCCCTTAGTACTCACTTCTAAGAAGGTTTCTTCTTTAGAAAAAGCAAGCTCCTAAAAGCTGTTTTGAAGTGAAGTGTAATATAAGCCGTGAATGTTGTAGAACATATTTCTGTCTTAAATACTCTTAAAAAAAAAAGTTATGATGGGTTAATAGTCACAGAAAAAATGACCTAAACTTGATTTAAATAGTGAATATATTCTGAAAGACTGGGCCAGCTTATGGAGCAGATGTGGCTACTAGAGAGCTTATGAAACTCAAACCAATTTTGAAGCACAGAGGTTCATGAAAGTCCTTTCAAGTCCTCAGAATCCTGGACTACTATCTCCAGTGTATTTGAGATTTCAGTCCACTTTTCCAGTGACCTTNCGGAGCAGATGTGGCTACTAGAGGGCTTATGAAACTCAAACCAATTTTCAAGCACAGAGGTTCATGAAAGTCCTTTCAAGTCCTCAGAATCCTGGACTACTATCTCCAGTGTATTTGAGATTTCAGTCCACTTTTCCAGCGACCTTCACAGCTGCAAATTCTGGATTTCTGATACACTCTATCTACAAAGAATCAGTGCCTAGCGTGCTATTAAATACGCCCTGCACATCATAGGTCAACATCAATTCAAATGTATCATAGCCTGTACGTACATCCATCGCATCGACAGGGTCAGCAGAAACAGCAGCCAGCATAGTTTTGTAACAGCAGTGCAGGACGCTTCAAACCAGAGACCTCTAAAAACCAGGAAGATTGCTACTATGCGATACAGGCAATTCAGCAGGGCACCATTTCCCACTGCTTGTAAAAGGCTCTTACTTCACGCAACAAGGTAGTTTGTTGCATTCATAGCCACAGAATTCCTATGAAATGCTTGGGCCTTTCAGTTAGCGTTTGCCAGATAGGGAATGAAGGTGTTCAAGCCTAGTAAAGAAGAAACAAAATCTATCGTTGTGCAGCTTGTGCAGGTCAGCGAAGTGACTGAGCAATCAATAGGATAACTTCATCTTAGAAAAAGCCAGACGAGACTATGAGCTTTGGCTGTTATTTTAAACTTCGGTATTATTCTAGAACCGATGAAACTATTTTGAATATTAAGTTGTAATTTGGAAATTGTTTTAGGCTTTGTGCTAACTCAGTACCTGATGGCTTGCTATATTTTTCACTAAATTAATTCAATCAGGAAAAAGGCAAATGGCATTTATGCAAGGAAAGGTCTTCCCTCAGGTACAACATCAAGGACGGCAACAAAAATCCTGACCCTCTGAACTGACAGCAATCTCTTAAAATAAACAGAATTAGGATTTCATGCAACAGCTCTGTATCTCTGCCTTACCCTAGAAGCATGCCAAATGGCACATTTGAAAGTCTTTAGAGGCAAGAATGATTCCTTTGAAAGCAAGATTTGACCCCTCAATTTTACCATGGTGACCCTCCACCTATTTGTGTCCTGATGCCTGCGTTGCAATCATTCCAGTTTTAAACTTAGTAGCACAGACTTAGAAGCACTGATTGCTACAGCTTCTATGCTATAAAGACTGCAAAGCTACAAAATCAGCAGCGTAGACTACTAGAATCAAAAACAGACACTTCCCTGTGGCAAATTATTCCATTATTGCCTCATATGCCATCTTCTGCAGCATCTGATCCCAGCCCTGATCCACACACCACATTTCTGCTCCAGTCTAGCTCTTTCTCTACTCTCCCACCAGCTTCTAAAATGCAACTCGGGGCCTTTTTTATCCAAGGGGGATGGAGGAATACATTCAGTAAGATACTTTACACAGAAAAACATGGTAAAGTGATTATCCTTATGGACCACACACTCTTCCATTTGTAGATGGGAGAATCCTGCATACAACATATTACATGCCTAGAAAGACTTCAGTAGCGAAAAGAGTTGCTGAGTGCACCACACTGCTGACAGGGGTCTTAAACCTCCAGCTGCTTGCCCATCTTGCTGAGGGCATCGCTGACAATGTCCAGCTCATGTCGTAGCTCATTCACCACACTGGCAATGCTCTTCGTGTCTTTCAGGATCTGCACACTTTGAGTATATGGATTATACTTCACACCAAATGGGCGCTTGATGGTTTTTGCAAACTCTCTGTTCAAGTAAAAAAAGAGAGGGAGTTATAAACAAAACACAACTGCATTCTCTGTATGCAGTCAGTATCAATAACCACTTTTGTAAACCACTTGCTTCCGAAAAATAGTTGTAATTGTTACACAGTTCATCACCTTTCCCACCTAGTACATGGAAGACCAAGCAAATAATCTTGGCTTTCCAGCCCCATGAAAGATAATTGTAAGACTGTGATAAGAATAAAAGGGTTTGGTGCTGCTACTGAGAGATGCATGAAATCAAACCTGCTTTTATAAAATGGGGCAGGGGGGTGGGGGAATTTGTACCTCATCTTCTCCTTTGCTTCTTCAAAACTTTCAGAAACAAAATAAACCTCCTGGAAAGTTGTAATGAGACATTCTTGCTTGCAGGTGACATTTGGATCAAAAGGCTTGACTTTGGCATTGCCAGAGAGCGAGTGCTGGTAACATAATGTGTTATCATCATGTGCCAGAGGAACATCACCACCCAAATAATCCACGAGGAAGATGACATGAAGTGAACAAAAAATGATTGAGACCATATTTAGTTCATTGCTTCTTAAAAATTTTATCTGCAGATGAACAGCGGTTAAAGCTTAACAAATGGAATAACTCTGAACAGTCACAGTCTGTTTATGTGGCTCAGAAACGGGATTCCTCAGACATGAGGCTCGTGTGTAACCAAGAGCAATATTTTCAGAATCTGGTTAAACTAGCAGAGCTTTATTCTGAAAATAGTTACTTGGACCCTAACGTTAAGAAATGCCAGTCATCTAATGCTTCCTGCGAAAGACATGGCAGCTGCTCAGCATATATCCAAAAGCGGACTGTCCAGTAATTATTGCCACAGTGAATTTGCTTTAAGTCTAGCAGGTATCTAGTTTTCAAAAGAAAGATTTTTAGAATTACACTTCATAAAAAATAGGGCAAAACAGTGACAATAACAATCAATCAGGTACAAACAAAGAGAAGAGGTCAATAAGCAGTAGATATTCTTACCTGGAGCTCACTAATTGAAGAGAGCAAGCCAGCCCCATAAACTCGTAGCTGTCCCTCTTGCTTGCACAAGCCAAACTCTACAGTGAAGAAGTAGCACTGAAACAGAGAAGGGAGTAAAATAATTCAGCCTTCAGCAAAGATGCTGTGGTGAAGCAGATGGGGACATTTCTATTTGTATGTAGTGTGAAACAGTTGCAAATATCAGCCAGTCATCTCTTGGTTATCCTTCTCAGGTATTTAGAGGAGGGAAGCCAGAATGCAAGGGTGAAGAACCACAGGATTGCACGTTTCTCATAAGAAAGACTGATATTATAGATCACCCAGCTAGGCTACAAGCTGTTAATATCAGTAGGAACATTGAGATGTAACTCTGTTTTGAGAAATACTGTCATGACTTCACGGCTTCAGCTTAAAAGAAACACTGGATAGAGACGATCTCTGTGAGCACGTGAAAACATCAGCTGGCTACAGTTTGTTTCTAATTTGCTTAGTGGCCTGTAAAATTAAAGATGTTTAGTTTCCTGGATTTCAGTATTTCTGCAGGTATATGGAGAGGAATGGTATTTTAATAGATGGTTTAATTGTGCTCCCACTGAAGGTAGTAGAAATTTTACCAGTGGATACAGTAAGTGAGGGAAAAAAAAAAATTTAAAAAAATCTGCAAACTATTTATTTCATAACCGGCAGAAATTTTTTTTTGTCTAAATCTAATTTTAATCTTAAAATATTCTTGCCAAAGCATCCATAAAATATCCAGGAAATAAGATTATTTATTATTATATTATTTTAATTTCTTGGCTGAGAAGTATCTAATGTAGCACTCACCACATTCAACGAAACCACCAGTTCATTTCAATTCATTCTACACATTAAAGAACTAGATTACTTTTAAAATCATTGAATCATGTTCCCAGAAGTAAAAAGATTTTGTCTGAAAGAAACAGACCATAGAATTTCAATCTGGAAGAAGTCATCTACCACCAGAAGTTGCACCCTCTCTTGACAGCCAAGTGAAGAAAAATACCAATCACACCAACCTTAAAATGTATTTTTTTATGGCATGGAAAATTGTTATGAGTTATAAAAGCCAAGCAACACACAGGTGTGGCTAATGTTGATATGAAGCTCCAAATTCATTTGATGGAGTAGGATGAGCCTAGTAAAGCACAAAGCTTTCAATGGGATCACCAGGCACTGAAACACTCACTGTTGCCAGTTTTTGGACAGCCTCATCTGATGCCCCAAGTGATGCAAGACCAATTTCCTGGGAGAACTGAGCAAAACTGGGTTCAGCCAAAAGAGGGACGTGGCCTAGGAGCTCATGGCAGGTATCACTGGAAAAAGAAACAAAACAAGAAATCTCATGGTCTGTCTTTGTGGTAGAGTGAAAAAACAGCACCAGCAAGCAGATACAATGTCTTGCGTTAAACTATTTAATATCCAAAAGACAAAAAAGCATCAATCGTGTTTAGCTGAAAGCAATCGAGCAGGTCATACCAGCTCTACATAAGTACATAAACTCAGATTTCCAAATGAAGCTGTCTAAGATCTGAGCTGCACATTTATGAGGCAATTCAACATTAAGCTAACTGTGCACAACGACATCAGTAAGAGCTCTCCAACAACATGCTGTACTTTTGAAAATCCCATACATATGAAGGTGCCACTTGAACATGCTAAAACTTCATTGCATTAAGCATGAAGGCTGAGTTTTCAGCACCTTAAAAAAATAAGTTTTCTTGCTGGTGTTCTTGAACAGCTTTTTAAGTAGCTTTGCTCTGGGCAGCGAGATTCAAAACTCTCAAATTCTACCCCAAACTAAACGACTCACGGCTCTGGTGTATAGAGAGGATCCGAGCTGTGTCTAACATATTGAGTGCAGTGAAAAACTCTGAATGCTAGTCCTGCTAAGAAGTCTCTGGGCGACAGATATCCAGCAACAGGGCGAATAGTGAAACCTGTGCGCTCTGAAAAGGAACAGAGAAATTGTACGTTAATTTCATGTAGAATTGCACAATGTTCTCACCTTTCCTGCTACAACTGCAGTAAAGGCCACAGCACTATCTTGGCTCAAGAGCATGTGGGAAAATGAGGCACGATTATAAAAATCAGGCCTAAGCTTGAGAAGGACCAACATTTAGTAAAAATGTTCCTACTTTTGTATAGGTGGATTTCCTACGATTCCATGCCTAAAGCCAACACAATACAGCTAGGTATCTCTTCAGCCAATCCTAACACCCCTCGAATGTCACGTATCTATTCATGTTTGTATATATTCAAGACACAATACATGGATGGCCAAAAGGCCTCTTAAAGGACCAGAATGAATACAAGCAAAAGTGACCAAGCATGTTTTCTTGTGCCCACAAAATAGCAGCATGATTTGCAATGGACCTTAGCTCCTTTTTGTCTAAGAAAATCAGCACGTTACCTTTCAGGAAGCGAGACACATCTTCCAGCTGGGGTATATTGTTTTCCCTGTACCCACAGTATTTCGTGAGCAAGGGTAAGTTTTTAAGGTACTCTCTGCAGGCATGAGTTGGGTAAAGCTTGTTAAGCTCTCGGTACACAGTCCCCCAAGTCTTGATCTCCTCCTCAGTGAATTCAATCTTGGGAATTGGGTCACCACTACAAGGAGAAGAGGAAGAGAGGACACTCCTTGGTAAATGGTTAATAACGGATGACTCATTTGGCTACTATTATTAATTAACATCTGTACGGTTGGGTACCTGGTCAGGGTGCATTAGGCACTGTCAAATACACAGTGAGATCTGGCCTATGCCCAGGAGAGGTTATAGTCTAAGGGTTTGCTGTCTTTTCCACCTAAAACAACCAACAGGAATCCTTGCATTGACCTCACTGGAGTCTGAAAATTTTGGTTCTGTACACAGTTTCTTAGGTGTTTAAGACCAAGAGTAACATTTAAAATACTCGCATAACATTTAGAGCTTCAGGAGCTGAGAATACATCCTTTTCCCTGTTGGACTTCCCTGTCTGCAATTACTTCCCATTACCTTCTTGATTTATTTTAGAAAAATAATTCCCTAAATTAACAATACATTGCCTGGAAGCAGCTAAGTATACACATTAGGTAAAATCACACAGAGGAAACAAGCGCCTGTCTGAACGTATTAATTGTAGTCTATCTCTCCTATTTAGCCCTTAGGATCTTGATTAAAGTGGATTATAGCAAGGATGTGACCTAAAGCCCACTGAAAGCAATGGGAGTGTTACACCGAGCTTCCGCTGCCAGACAGGTAACCAGCACGGCAGATGCTTTCCCGAGGGAATCTCTGTCAACAACACATTAACAGCAACTGGCTCTATGCTGCGGTAACCAATTGCATTAATACACAGTGCAATAGAGCTCTACGTATCCACCATTTCTAGGTCATTTCCAATTGAGAAGCTTGGCATCTAAATTTGAGCAGGGAACAGCAACATGAAAATCTTTAAAACAATTTACAGCACTGGGCTATGAAACTCTTACTGCTTTAAGAGCTCCCTCCCCCAAGCAGCATCTCTAAAGACAGAAGCTCTTCAAGTTTCTTTTCACAGAAAACTTCTTATCTATGCATCACATGCACTAGTTTGAACCAGGAAAGAAAACTCAACTATTAACAACATTTGCCCAGAGAGTTTACACTCAGTTTTGCCTCCTCTCCTTCGCAAAGGAGACCAGTCCGCCCCAGTCAAGTCAGTACGTCCTTGCACAGGCAGCTGTGCAACATGCATTGTTCACCCTCTTCCTTTCTTGCACCCAGTTTCAGAGAAGCGAGGAGCAGCCACAGAGTCCAAATGCACCACACTGCAGGAAACCCACGCTGGCATCGCTGCCCATCTGAGGATCAGCGCTGCTGCAGGTGCCATTAATGGCCAAGCAACCACAAGCTGATCCTCAGACCGATCAGAAGCCTGGGGGGCTGGAAGATGGCCTAGATCTACTTTTAGTCTTAATCTCCCTTCATTTTAGCCCTCCAACTCTGATTCCCAAGCCAAGCACGTCTCGGCAGGATCTAAGTCCAGGGAAGGTGAGTTCCTGCCACTCTACTCTGCTATTATTGCTAGGCACCCAGAAGGCTTATTCTGGAAGAAGTCAAGCTTACTGTTTGTAGTTCATAGCCAGGTCTGCAAAATACTTCCGCCTCTTACGATAGACATTGTCTTTGAAACCCTGGTGCGGGGAACGAGAAAAACAAAGTTAAATGAGTTTCCAAGCTGTAGTAAATAAATTAATTTAAAACAATACACTTGAAATTTCTTCAGTTGGGAAATATAAAAGCATGCTGTGTAAGAATGAGAGGACAGCACAGGAACCTCACAGATGTAGTCTGAAATGTTTAATAACTGTGAACTAAGCAAATACTCCAATTCAAAGTAAGTATCAGCAGTTTTATGCATGCAGCTATATATTCAGTAGAAAAGAATTCACTTTAGTCATGCCAGTATTTATACAAATATTTTGTTACTTGCTTGATTATTCTAAATTACAGAACAAGTTGCCCATTTGCACTGTCCAAGCACCAATCTGTTTGCTCCAACCATAGTAAAAAATTAAGAGGTGGAACCAAGCCTGCCTCACAACAGCTTTTTTTATTTTATTTTTTAATTTGTATGCAACCACTCAGGGCCCAGACCTGGAGTCCTTGCACGAGTAAGCCCTGCAGAAAGGCACAGGAACCAAGTTCAGTGATGGCTTTGCCTGAACTACAGAAGAGACATGAAACCCCTGAGAGAAGGTGCTCAGACCCACAGAGGCGCCCTTGAGGAGAAGGAGAGGGAGGAGGAAAAGCTGCAATTTTTTTTTTAAATTAAGCTCCACAAAGTATGTTTTCACTAAGGACTGGGCATAGCGGGGGAGAAATACTTACTGGATGGTCAGCATCCAAATCGGATCCGTACATCAGCACTCTGTTTGCACACTTATCCAAATCTGAGATCTTCTTCGGAAACCAAGGAATGCTCTCCATGTCTAGGGAACGCATGGAATCCACAAAGTTATTAACAACACCAAGCGTGCTGAGGGAGGAAACGCTACTTTCAAGTATGGCTATGGTGGTTACAAGCGAAATCTATAAATTAAAAGGGTCATGAATAAGACAAGAGAGTTCACTGCCTATCTGGCACCAGCCTACAGCTCACACTTCCTCCTCTGTCACTGCCACAGTCTGCCTACAGAGCACAGCCGGGGGAGGAAACAGTTAATATGGGTTTTCTGTGGTCCTTAACTGTTATTACTGTTAACGTTAAGAGTAGCATCCAGAGGCCCCCACTGAGACAAGGCCTCCTTGCGCACACTGCTTTGTGAAGCTCCTAGGGTACAAAGCACACTAAGGAGCAGAGAAGTGATTTGCCTGTGGTCCCTGAGCAGAGTGAGAGCAGGTTCGAGTCCTCCCATCCTGCTTTAGTGACCCTGGGAAATAAACGTTGCTCTGCAGTTACGTACCTCAGAAGCATCCAGCTTTGCTGAGAGGTCTGTAGAGGAAGAGAAGGAAGCCCTGCAGCCTTAGACAGATGTATCGTTACAGTTTTGCTACCGATTCTTTTTCCCCCCAATAGAGTTAGTTTATAACCAAGCTCTTGGCCGAGCAGTTAATACACTGTTTTCCTGCCCCGATGCTCTTCAGTTTTCTTAAAAAGCAGAAGGCGTGTTTAGATTGAAATTCCCCTTAATAGGGTTAAAGTAAGCCATTTTTACCCAAGAGACACCAGATCTCACCTTCCCCTACCTACCAGCCTGCGCCAAGCACAGTGGCTGAGAAACACATGGGACCAGCTTCCTGCTGCACTGAACTTCAGGCATCTCTCTAACTAAAAGCAAAGGTAAACGGGATGTGAAGCATCCTAAAGTTAAAAGGCATCTCTTTCAGACTAATCTAAGTAACCAGTTTTGATGAAAAGCAGTGAAGAAAAAAAACAAGTCAAGAGCTAGACAAAGGAATTGCAGAATCCATCTCCCACTCTCACCCAGTGTCTGAACTGAACTGGTATCTGCCAGTACTATACCTCTGTCATCATGGTGTACAGACCCTAGCCAAGCCCTGCATTCAGACTTCGCCTACACGCCAGCCTGCATTGGCCTGTGTGGGTGCATGGACTCCCATTGACGCCAGTTGTGCTGTGCTGAGAAGGGACAGGAGCACAGATAACGGACACACAACTTGCACCAGCCTGCAACAGCCTGTATTCCCGGGTAACAACAGCCAGTGCAGCCCCGCTCATATCTACCAAACCACACTCATTTGCAACGCAGAAGTATAAACCTGGCAGCTGCTCACTGAAACACTACACGAATGCAGACATGGACACCATAAAAAGATTTCAAACCAACACACTGAGAAGGGCGTTTTCATCAGAACTGCCTTTTGTACTTACCATCTTCCTGGACATTGAAATGCTCTGTCGGGTTCATAGAGACAACGTTGACATGGGATTTCAGGAGCTGGAAGATCTCATTCAGTTGTTCCCTGTTACTGTCACAGTCCACAAAAATCTCAAACTCGGAATTTCGTCTTTTGGACTTCCGTGACTCAATGTGTACCAGATTTACATGCTTCTCCTGTTTTGTAGGAAGTAATGTTTTCAAACAGATTGACTAAAAACAATTGACTAAAAACTAAAAATTTGGGTTTCAAATGAATATTCTACTGCCATGGAATACTCACCACCTTCGTGAAGCTATTTTAGTTAATTGGATCTCTTGATAGCAGCTTCCTTATTGGAAGGTGGGGGGGGAATTGTTTGGTTTTAAAAAGCCTCCCATTCAGAAGAAATTAAAGAGAACCTGTGTTCTTTCAATTTCATTTACATTCAGGAAGTACAGAAAGACACAGTAAGGAGGTTTAAATTCATAGACCTTTTTCTTTCATCCCTCCCATAGGAAGCTGATTAGCAACTGGGTCTGGGGAAATTCACCAAAATGCCAATCAAGTCACCATATAATTATCTCACAAGCAAGCAAGGGATTTAAAAGCAGTAGTTTTCAGAGTGTAAGTTACACTTTTTTATTTGAAAAATTATTTAATCATACATCTTATATCAGGAACATAGAGCAAACCCCAGGCTAAGACATGCAGGGCCAGATGACAGAGCACAGTGGCACCGTGCATACTCCTTGCCCAATACCTGCCCAGCAATCGAAGGAGTACAGTAGTGCAACTGCTGTTCCTCTGTCACCCTCAGTCCGGCTAGGCAGGGTGACAAGGACACTGGACTCAACGCAGCACAGGTCAGCACCCCAAGCATCTACCTGACATCGGCAGGAGCTTCAGAAACAATGAGGGCCAATCCTCTTTTCACAAGGGGAAAGACAAAATTCTCTCAGTCTTTGGTCGGTGCAGATAATGTTTTGTGGAGATTTTTAGCCAGCCAGCATCTCATTTCCAAGGCATAAATTTGCCTTTGTGGGTAATTTTGTGTGCAAAGTGGGAGCCAGGTTAGGAATCAAATCCTTAATAAATGGATGTAATTAATTCTAGTGTGTTCCAAAATCATCCCTACAATTTAAAACTATAGAGCCACTGTAGCGCTGTGATTATTACATACCTGAAAGAGTTTTAATGCTTTTACAAGTCCTCCGACTTCATTCTTCAAGGAAAAAATTATGGCTGTTCTTCCTCTTTCAGATGCATGGTCTTTGTTCTCTCTATTATCTTCAATCATCATGTAGTTTGACTTATTTAACTAAATGCAAACAAACAATTTTTTTTTTTTTAATGGCTAGTAGTGCAAAAAGTGTCAAGTTTTACATTTCACTTTGTCTTGGGGTAATAGTGCGTTTTGACTGATTGACCACAAAACGAAAGGTGCCAATTAAATCATCACACAACAACAGGCATGAAATTAGGCACATATAGAATTATTTTATAGACATCTTTAGTCATACTCCAAGATGCAGAAAATGTTTTCAAAGTATAGTTTATACTTAGCACTGGTATTTGGGGGGCAGGCGGGGGGGTAGGAGCTCTAAGATGCCAGCAGAAATAATAAGTTGAACAAAATACTTGTTAGCAAATTCGATGAACATTGGTAAAGGGAATAATCCAAAACCTGGATCAGAATTTAGTAAATCAGAACTTTCTCTCGCTACATAACCGCAAAGCACTGCTTTTACAGAGAAAGGTGACAAAACCTAATGAGTTAAAAAGTTGTGCTGACCAGAATCTGTTGACTGTAGAGACAGTCCCCCTCTGATCAACCACAACCAAGATACTCCGTCTGCCAGGTCCCCTAATTCACACGCCAAACCCTTATCGTAGTCGCCCAACCCGCACACTAAAAATTTTCAGACATTCAACACTGTAGGATCGCATGGTTTTGTACATTCCTAGTGATCACACTCCTGACGGTGTTGAAATCAGTGGATATCACAGATCATGTTCTCAGCTACATGCAGCCAGGCCGCAAATAGAAATAACATAGAAACAAGAATGTGTAAAATGCAAAGTAAAGACAAAATACAGGGCTTAGAAGCAGTGGCTGTGTCTCGTATGTCTTCAAACCTTGCAAAAAGAAGCAAAAAAGGTGAGGCTTCTGAAGGAGCCAGTGAAATAGAGTAGAGGAACAATGAAGACACGTTATTTGAAGTTATTCTTTTGACCTGCTACAGCTTTTAAAAATGTGACTATCTGCTGAAATTTTCAGGAATGGAAAGAGCAAAAATAAAAATGCAATCAAGAGGCAGAAGTTCTGTTGATTCCTTTCTACAGTCTCTCCAACTATAACCTCTTTAAAATGGATAATGCCGAACAGCAAGGTATTTCTGACTACTATTTATCAATAAATTTTAAAAAAAACAGCCTTTACCTATCTTCTATCAAAACATTCCTGTTTACCTTTCCGACTAAGAAGGTAATCCGCCTAACAAAATAATGAAATGTTTCATTTTAAATTGAGTGGTTTACAAAGCAGATATTTGATGCTGCTCTAAGAAAGGTTTCGAGCAGGTTACTAGCTGTGAGCAATTTGGGGTACAGAGGTGGCATCCCATGGAAGTGGTCTTGCTCCAAGCCCACTGACGCCGACGGAAATACCTGGATTTCCGACTGAGACCCCACCTCTAACAAGTTACCACTACATGATGAGCCTGGACAGCAGCATCAGTCCGTCACACCATTTCTGATCCAGCAAAGCCACTGATGTCCATCAACTTGAGTCTAGACATCAAATTCTCTGTTGAAAGTGGGTGGCAGGGCCCAATCCAGGTTCTGCTGAGCAGCCAGCAGGTTTCACAGCTCGCTTCAGCGAGCATCATGTCAGGATCATAAGAGTCAGGAACAGAACTGAGCAAGGGAAATCCACACAGAAAAGAGAAAGCTAGTAACTCCATAATTACATACAGATTATTGGTTGTTTTCTCAAGTGCAGAGATCACCATTTGTGTGAGTCAAATCCTACCCAGACGGTACTGCTGCTGAAAAAGCCTCCATTACAAGTACAGTTACATAGATGGTGGTCTTTGAAGGCAAAAACTCTTGGGCTGTTTTATATATACCGCTTATACACAGCATGCTGGCTTGATTCCACATTCAGGATCATTGACTTAAGACAAGATCAGCTTACAAGAGTTGGCGTAGTTGCATTAGATTTTATAAGGTGCACAGCTAGGACAAACTACATGCATCGAAGGCTAATGCTGTTATTTTGTATTTTGCTATCTCAACTAACATTGTGTTTGGGATCAGGTGACGACGTTTATAAAGTAACATGTTTAAGAGACCAATGAAGAAAATACAACAAAATGAAGTGTGGTCTTACATTCAGTTCTAAAAAGGACGTCTAACTTAGGAATTTGAAAAAGTTGCAGAAGATGAATTCGGATGCCTGCAATGCCAAACACACACCACTTACATCTTTAACCCTAAACCAACATTAAGTTTTTGCTTTCAGTTAAAAAATGGACTGAAAACAGGTCTGCATTAATTCAGCTACCACGTGGTGCAAGACAACAAGAGAAAAAGGAAATGCAAAAACAATTCCTCTCCTCCAACAGCTGCACCTTCACCTCCACTTTATTCTGTATCAGTAACTCAGCTCTAATCAAATCTGACACTTTTCCTTTGCGTGGTAACACGCTTGAGCTTTTTTGGAGGGTGAGGTGGGAATTGCATTGATGCTTATTATTAATGATGCAACTCATTAACTGATTTGCTATCAACCTGACTCAAGTCTTAATGAAAACACACAAACACAGGGATACTCTGAAGCTCTTATTTAGATAGATAGCTATGTGTCTTCTGGTTAAAGATCCCTCCTTTTTGAGCCCACAGCAATTACCTTCCCTTTCTAACCTCATAGAATCATAGTATGGTAGGGGTTGGAAGGGACCTCTAGAGATCATCTAGTCCAACCCCCCTGCTAAAGCAGGTTAGCCTAGAGCAGGTTGCACAGGAATGCATCCAGGTGGGTTTTGAATATCTCCAGAGAAGGAGACTCCACAACCTCTCTGGGCAGCCTGTGCCAGTGCTCTGTTACCCTCACAGTAAAGAAGTTCCTCCTCATGTTCAGGTGGAACTGCCTGTGTTCCAGTTTGTGCCCATTGCCCCTTGTCCTGTCACTGGGCACCACTGAGAAGAGTCTCAAAGAATACTCTCTGTGAGACCGATAGTTGAGGGTGCATACTTTGTGCTTTAATTCTTTATACTAACAGATAGCCAAGATTTAAGATTATCCAAACATACTTGTCTAAAGGGAATTACATATTAGAGCCGTAATTTGAAGACAAAAAAAAAATTGAAGAATTTTGACACAGATCGCCATAAATTGCACTTGATAAAATGTCTCAACAGGCATTTTACATCCCCCTCCTTCCTTAAGTACCTGCTTACTTTCTCACTGTCCTTCTGACACACTTCTTAGCAGGGAAGGATGAAGACTTGATCCCGTGAGTAGATGTCACACTATAGGGAAGTTTTTCAGCCACACCAAAGGTTTTCCTTAGATTTCGTTCTCGGACACCAAACTGGAAGCTGTGCTGAACAGTTTATTTGGCTTCCAAAGGTCCGAGGGACACGGCAAAAAAATTTTTGCGGATCTTTCCTCCATCACAGCCAGCGTTCTTGTTTTGACAAGGAGTTTTACTAACTTTATAAACTGCACAGTACCAATAACTGCAGCCAACACATAAGCGCTGGTTTTACGTGATCTTCTCTGAGGTACTCAGCACACTCCCACTGTAACACGAAATCATCCAGGAGTGGATTTTTCCCGGCTCCGTCACACCCTCTGCCTCCTACACAACACCGCCCCAGAACCTACTTTTCTTCTACCTTAATTTCATTTGCTCGCATTCGAGTTTCACCACGGTTTTTCCCTGCTTCTGCCCAGAAACAGCAGCAGAAATCAGCCCCATCCCAGCCCCGGCAGCTCCGAGCGCTCCCACCGGTGCCAGAGGAGCAGCGTCCCAGGGCACTCACCGCTCTCCGGTTACCGGGGCCAAAAATCTCCCCTTTTCCCCCCAAACTTCGGAAAAGCGACGTTTCCCCCCGCCGGCCAGGCCTGCCCCCGCCCCGCAGCGTTGCCCCCAGGGCTGGTCAGCCCCCAGCCCGGCCCGCACCTCCCT
>VZSC01012475.1:213108-241336 GCA_013398225.1 Steatornis caripensis
GGCGGGGGAAGGAGGGCGGCGGGGGAAAGCGCCGCCCGCCTCGGCTGAGGAAGGGGCTCGGCAGCCCTCGCAGCGATGCGCGCGGAAACGCTGTGCGCGGGACAGGCAGGCTCAGAAGCCGCCGCCGACCGCCGTCGAAACACCCCGCACAGAAAGAGCTGCTTTCCCTCCTTGGGTGCTTTACACCCTCTTGCTCACTTGTATAAGGAAGATTAAGGAGGGGGGGGTGTCAGAGAACACCGACTCTGGGGGTTTGGCAGCGAACATGAATTTGCACCCCACGGGGCTGAGGACAGCGAGCGTTCGGCTGGAGGAGGCCGGCCTGCCACCGTCGTGTCCGGGCAGCCTCCTCCCAACACCTGCCCGCTCGTCACAAATTAATATATGCTCTACCTGTGGGAAAAGCAAGGCCAACCACGTAATGAAGGAGAGGTTGTGAAGGCTGAGTTTGCGGCCGAGGGTAAATCAGCAGATGGCCTGCGAGGCAATGATTTCGCTATGGGGAATCGGTGGCCCAGGCGAGGAGCTCCCCTAAATGCTCTGCAAGGCTGCTGCAAAAGCAGGTAGTGCAGGTTGTAGTCGCAAAGAGAAACACGGCGGGTAGATGTAGCGAGTTCCGCACTAGAAATAACAGCGCTTTTCTTGCTGTGGAAATAAAATGCAGCACATTACTTCTTTTCTAAAAAACAGGAAGAATAACTACATTTCAGTTAGCGGGAAAGTATATCTTTTCTTAACTTATATATACCATATTTCATTTGCTGTATAGATCCAGACGTATGTTTACATTTTAGAAACTATCACGGGTTTTAGGCTCCAACAAGCCCAGTTGTCACTGTCTCCTCTCAGGTCAGATTTGCCAACAACATTAAGGTAAGGGGATCTGCGGTACACCGCAGAGGCCAAAACGTCCCCCAGGAATATAATCCCTTGGAGGCTTTAGGGGTCTAGGGGAGGAGAGATCGATCGTCTTTTATTGGGCACGGGCCTGTCCAAAAACAGAGATTCTGGTCTTTCATTACATTCCTTACGAACCTACCTTTCAAAGAAGCGCTCAAAATCAGCAATGGCTAGTTATACTATTATAGAATATACTATTCACCCAACTGCCTGAAAAATCTCCAGTATGTTTCTCTTCAGTGTCTAAAATACTGAAACCTTCATTCCAGATAGATGTCTTAGGCACTGGTGTAACGCAAATTAGAAATTGTACTGACAAAGCCAATATGCAGGCTGACATCTAACCAAGACAGACCCATCACCCTTGCACCGACATCTCCAGTGATGTCAGTGTCTTCCATCTGCCTAGAAGACATTGAACTTCAAACAGTCCTGTTTCTAAGAGGACTGAGGGTGCCTAGCTCTGCCCTTCAGACACAGCACGGGACTGAAAGAGCACGTCTGTAAGCGATGACATAGCTTGAAAAGCCAGTTTGTTCCAGTTTGCTAATGGGATGTATTTCATGACCAGATGCTTCAGTTTTCCCTTCATCAAAGAAATGCAGTATTTACTCACTATATGTCTTAGCTCTACAACAGACATTTCACTTCCTTCCTGCGGAATCGAGCTCCCCATCAAACAGGCTGACTCAAAAAGCAAACAGTTCGTAGGATCTTCTCCCAGAATCTTAAGCACATGAGAGCCTGATACCAATAACGAATCCGTAAACATGGACACAGTAAGATATTTATGATAGAACATGACTAATCTGTAAGTTTTCCTTAGCTCAAATGCAGTAATAATAAGAACTAACATGTCATTCTGCATATGATTTTTTTTAAATTACTCACTAGGTAGCCCTCTAGAAGCTCTTTCATTGCAGGTAAACATCTTTTATCTGGAAATCTCGGCTCAGGCCGGGTTTCCAGTACTTCCTGATAGCATCCAGGCTGAAATTCCCGTGCTTTCTTTTCTGTCAAAATGTTGTGCTCATCCTTGATAAAATTTGAAAGAAATCACAAGATACGATTCCCTCTTGTATTTCCTCAGGCATCAGAAGACAGCTGAGTTCAGGTCCCTTCAACTGTAAGTAAAGAATTATTTTTTTTTACTTTTACTCAGATCTGCCTTTCTCTCTCCTTCAAAGGCTAGAAGCTTTCACAAGGTACATTAGGAGAGCTGGTTAATTCTTGGTGTATACATAAGGATTATTCCAGTGTTAAGGGACATGGATGTCCTCCCCTACAGCACAGACCTGTAAAGATGCTCAGCAGAGTCAGTCACTTCTGAAAACGCACTTTGGAGCCTCTCTCCCCAGGACACAACAGAAGCAGTGGTTTGGCTAACATCTACAGGTGCCCGAAGACACAAAGCACAGGGAAGGGCACCGGACCAACTGAGGGCCCACACTGAGAAACAAGATGGTGAAGCTAAGCTCAGCGGAAGCAGTTGAGCTTCAAGGCACAGAAGAGCCATGGAGGGGATATAAACTGAGCTGCCAGCTGTGCCTGTTTTAAGGGTGCTTCCTACCTCCAAGACCCTCATCTGATAAACAGACAGGAGGGTCCCTGCCTCCCATCCTCGCCCTGTCATTTCCAACTTGAGCAGGAGCTCTCTGGGATGCTGGTCATCCCTCTCCTCATACCTAACACTGCGGAGCCCGCGGTCGGCTTGGCCTATAACTGCTAATACAACATGAGCAGTACAGTAGCAGCCAAGGAAATTTGACCTCATATGAAATTAGTTAGTTATACAAAGAGATAGCCAGGGTGCCCAGAATTTTGGGGAGCAGATTAAAGCTGATTCACTGGTTTAATAAGAAGTACTTGTTCACTGCAGCCAATGCCCTGTAGTCTGAAAGAGCAGAACCACAAAGCGTGAACTGACTCGATTACAGCCTGTTTGCACTGGGTGCTCGCTGGAGCCTGCTCCGCTCCTCTCCACACTGCCTTTCCAGCCCCTGTGAATTTTCAGATGGTTTTATAGGAGAACTGTTTAAAAGAGTTCACCTGAAAGCTGAATCTTCACAGTTTTAGGGTTGCAGGGTTTCAGAAAACCATCACCCTGTGGCGAGTACAACTGCTGCTTTGGGTTTTCACAGAGAGCGGGACACTTCTACCTTCTCCCAAAAGCTGGCATCCTGCCATTTAAGAATGGTGGCTTGGGCCCCTCACCACAGAAAAGAGCAATATGGCACAGCAAAAATACTAGCAGTCAGGTATGGAGTGCAATGCAAACAGGACAGCAACGTGCACAGGTGCTACTCCACTCATCCTGGGAGGAGGCGGCACAAGCAAAGACCGACACAGAAAACGCCTGAGTTGTCATGGAGTTGGTCTGCAGGAGCACTGAGACAGAGAGAGGCCAGAAGTTTTCAGTGGGATGTCAGAAGTCTACACAGACCCTGAGGTGGGAAGGAGTCGTGAACGACAAAGAGACAACCTGGGGCATCGACATCATAGGGAAACAGGCTTCTCCTTATCTCAGGAGACAAGGCAATACAGTGATTTTTTTTTTTAAAGCCCATAGAAGATTTCTCACATATAGCCTCTGGTACAGACAAAGCTCTCCAGACAGATAATCAGCACCTGAGGATCGAGTACAGGTCTGACCCTGATCAAAAGTGGGTCAAGCTGATCACGTGTTTTGCAAGACAGCGCTTTGCCATGTGCGGCTGCCGCAAAACCTGTTGCATTGGCACTGAGTAACTGTGATAGCACTCACCATGAAGGCTACAAGAGCCGGCTTTCATGACATTATTCCCTCATAATTCCTTGTTAAATGAATCCTCCTCAGCAGCCTCCAGATCCAAGTGAGCGGGTGGTGTCAGACTGAGAAGCCCTATATTTTGTGAGCCCTGTCCCAGAGCAGCTCCAGGAACGTTAAGTGGCTCCAGAAGAGGCCACAATTCTATTCCTGCTTCCCGGCTGCTAACTCAGAGGTGACTCTTCTCCTCCAGCTCTTGAGGGGTTTCTGGTTTGTTCTTCAAAGCAGGAACTTGACAGCAGAGTTTGCAACCAGACAGTGGTGCTGACACTTGTGGGTACGCATGTGTAGGTAAACACTCTGGAAATTTTTAGGCTGAAAAGTATTAAAAACAAACTGTCACACCTCCAGATTCTCCCACCCTGAGGGCCACACAGCAAAGGGACTCACTTTTCACTCTCTGTGAAACCGAACAACATAAACCTTCTGCCTTACGTCTCCTCTTCCTCCCACTCTGAGAAAGTTTGCTCTCCATGGGTCACAGACAAAATATGTAGGGACTCAGCTAACCCAGCACATCTTTCCAGACACAGCACAAGTCTTGTAGCCACCAACACTTTGAGGAAGCTAGTCAGGGGTGGGGGGAAGACAGAAAAAAGAAAAATCACTGTAGTACAGGGGCTCCCAAGTACTCCAGCACTGAGGGAGAGACAGAGTCACAGGGTGATTTTGTTCAACTGGAGACAACTGATGAGGCAAGAACCATGGAAAGGCAGGTTGGGAATGATCTGCAGGGATATTAATCTTCTGCTGAAAGATAAGATTATCTACCTGAACACAGCAAGACTGAAGGAGAGAGTCAGTCAGCCCTAAAGTCTTCTCAATCCCATCAAGGTCATCAGTGTCAATCACCCCTTCTCCCTGCGTGGCAGGAGAAAGTGCTGTAATCTCCGATGGGGTAATTTCACAACGTCATTTCTGGGTTATAAACCTCCTCAGTCATCCCTTGGCCTTCACTTGGCCCAGCCATCTGCCTTTCCAACAGAAGCATTTGCCTGAGGCCATGTGGCCACTTAAAGCTTTTCCAGAAAAAGGCACAAAGTGTTAAGTCCCTGAACAAAACAGGTTTAATACGACTTAATACTAAGTCTGCTCTAATCATAATTACCTTCTCCAGAATAGACTACTGCAAATTCTAATCACAGCCCCCTGCCTTTCTATTAATTAAGTGCTGCAGACAAGTTATGCCTTTAAGAATAGCACGGCACTTCGGCAAGTGTGGAAGTTGCAGGGAAGAGTGAAGAGGATCATGCAGTCATTTGAAACAGTTTGTTTTCCAGTACAAGTTTTACAGATCTTCCTCACGTTCTGCTTCCATTTTATGGATGCCCTAAAATACTGATGCCTGAGAAACTGACTCTTTTTCTTCTACTGATTTTTAATATTTATAAAGCATTGATCATAACAACACCCAGGCAGCAGCACTGGCTTCCATTCACTTTCTAATCTTCATTCTCCCAACTTTTGACATCTCTCACTTAAAGGAGACAACCTATCATTGTGGTTTAGGTCATGTACCTCAATGCTGGCAGTTAAACAGGTCCAAATCCAAAAGCTTTTCAAATTTAAAAAAAAAATGTATGGATCTGAAGTCCCCACATTTCAACAAGGGAATTCTTCCATTTGCTCCCTTCTTCTGTGAATAACCGCTCTTCCAACAACCACTTCCCAGCCATTCAACCTGGGAATTCACCAGCGTGAGGCTACGACAGTGTCACGCGCTGTACTGAGAGCAACCACCGAGAAACATCTGGGAAGGCGACCACATCCCCATGAGGGTTTAGCAATCACTTAACTCTCCACCGTTACTGAATAGTCGTCGAATGATAAAGCAGTTGATTCATAAGCGGTTAATAGGCAACAAGAGAAAAAGGGGAATTTAAATTATGCAATTATTGAAAACATTTACAAATACCATTTTCCAATGAAAAGTGCAAAGAACCAGTCAGGCAAATCACCCGCTCCGCGCGATTCAGCCAGCTGTAGCACCAATAGCCTTTAAGCACGCTTATTTTGAAAAGCCAGAGATGCTGTGTAAATCTACTGAAGCACATCTAGCCAACAGACCATTCACTGTTTGTATATTTGCTTTGGACTGTTTAAAGAAATAATATTAGCCCTTTCATCGGAGGCAGGTAATATTTTTCTTTTCATAAAAGCTAAACAAAATCATGAGTGACATGAGTTACATGCTGCTCTGAGCAAACAAGGCATAGCTTTTCCTAACATCTTTGCAAGCTTTTTACGAAAGGTTAGTTAAGACACTGATGGGTCTGAATGCATGAAACCATGCTCTGATTTGTCTTCACCAGTGAATATGTTATCACAAATTTAATTTCAGCTATGTTTCAAACAAAACTCTTGTCCGATTGGGAATCAAAATCCTGAAAGAGCTCTTTGCTTCCACTGCTCTAGAGTTAGTGGGTACAGAAGTGTAAAAAATTACAACTCTTTTTTTTATCTTCTTTATCTGCTCAGTGTTGGCCAATTCACCTCAAGTTAAATCTCCAGGAAGCAACAGAGCTCTGATCCTGCAGCAGTCGGCAAAAATTCCCTGTTACTACAGCAAATAGGATTTAGTCCAGTGACAACATCGACCACGGGTGGGGAAAGCCAAGCGGAAAGCTTAGCAAACTGATCTACATACTGCCTGGAAATACAGCGCAGCTTAGAGAGGATGAGGAAACACTGCATTTCCATTAGCACAACCAAGTCTTATAAATGATGTTCTGCTTGGGCTTGTGCACCAATCCTGCCCTCCTGGCAGCACGGTCGAATGACTACCCAGGCTGTGAATAAGGGTCACGTATTCACATCTCTCCCGCAGGATCTCGCAGCCCTGCTCACATGGGCAATGCTGCTGCGCTCAAGTGAGGGGAGTAGGGCAGGCCCAGGGACGGCACCCAGGTGCAGCCAGCAGATCTCCAGACAAGTCCGTAGTGGCAAGCAGGTCCAAGGTCAAGCTGGGAAGTCAAGTCAGCAAGCTGGGATCAGCGAGGGGCGAGGCCAGGCAGAGCATACCTGCCGCGTAGCTTGGGCAAGGGTGAATGACGAGGAGGCTTGCAGTTGTTTCCGCAGCAGTCTGAGCTAAGCTTACACAGCTGCTCTGCACCAATGCTGGCCGTCAGCCCCAAAGCCCTGGCAGGGGGAGAGAGGCTGAGAAGCTGCTTGGTGCTGAGGGCTCTGGCACCAAAGCTACCGTTGCTGCGAGCTGCAGAGAGCTCAGACTACAGGGTGCAAAATGCTTATCCTGAATACGAAACGCAAAGCATCCGAGAAGAGAACAGTGTCTGAGAGCCATAGGCAACCTCAGCTACCAGCACGGAAAACAGCCACTCTTAGCACTCAGAGTGACATGGAACCCAAAGCCAGGGATTACTTCCGACCAGGTCCTGATACTTCTCCGTCCCTTAAGAAGAAAACGTAGTAGAAGTGGACTCCATTCATTAAGGAACCACCCTGCTAGCACTATTTCTACTGCATTATCGTTTCTATTCAAAAACCTCAAGAATTATCCAGTTCTTTTACATCATAGGCAAACACAAAGCAAAATAGTCCAATGCATAAATAAGCCTGCTGATAAGAGAAGTGAATGAGTGTTTGTTAACCCCAGCCTGTTGGCCTAATTAGTATAACAGCAGCATATTTTGCATTCAAAGTGAAGTGGAACAAGCTAACAAAGGAGAAAGCTTTGTACTCGCTAATGATATGAGTAAGCACAGCTCAGAAAGCGTTTCAGCAGACTTTGATCCACTCGGAAAAGAGAACGAGGGCTCTTCAGGCAGTTCTAACAACACAGCCTTACCACGAGTGTGCGCCAGCAACCAGCCTCTACCATATTCATATTCATTTGGGCAGTTTATCCGACATTGGGTTTGTTGAATGTAAGGAGGAAAAAGACTGCACTCTATATATTTCACACACCTTAAAAATAGCAAGGCCAAGGCAAATCAAGAGCTGACTCTTAAGTTTCAAATAATCACACTTAGGTCTGCCTGTTCAAGGAGGTTTTTGGTATTCATTTCGCCTCCTTGCTGTAAACCATCAGCCTTTCTGCAACAGAGGATGTGATCAGATTTTTCATTCCTGGCCAATCTGTTATGTTCCATCAGTGTTTCAAAGTGAAATGAGGACCACTCTCCACCTGCAGATTTTAGACACCCTCCCCATCCACTGAAATCCTGGTATTCACACAGCCAAACCGACTACTGCGGGCAAACTGTGGGCTAGGCACGAACACTGACCACTGGTCAGCATGAACAAAGTAAATTAAATCACAGTTCCTTTCTGCTGTAAGGATGAAAACAAGCAAGCAACGTAAACCCATCAATTCACTGTAGGGACTTTAAACACACTGGCAATTGCAAAATGTTCAGCCTCAGAGCTGTAAAGCACATCATCATTTCCAAGATTAGCAAAAGCTGTTCATCTCGCTCTGTTCCCATGACATGTGTTTTTTCCCCTCCGAGTCTCTTTTATCTTATTAGATTTTAGCTCCCATTACAGTTAGGACAATTTTGCAATGGGGCAAAATTAATTAGTTTGCATCAAAGAAAGGCTCCTTGAAAAGTAACACTAATGAGTTTCATCTGTCCGATTACAGGGCTTTGCTTTTAGTAACACTCGGTGCAAAATTCTGTTTCAGAGAAATATAACATTATAAGAATATTCAAGACTAAAAGCATTAGCTAAACAGTAACCAGGATAATGGATAAAAGATTAGGGTGGTAAACTGTGAGTGGCCGTGTAACTGAATGTGGAGAAGTAGATGCAAGTGTAGATCAGAACAAGTTAACGAAGATTTAATGAAGATGTGTTTGTGTAAGTGGAGCTTGGTACAATTCGCAATAGTATATTTAGTGAACTAACACTACTCCTCCCATCTTTTTACAATGATTTTAGGAATTAAATGGAAAAGAGCTAGGGATGGGAAAAGAGAGTACTAATTTTCAGAAAGAAAAGATGGGAAAACCCCATTCATTTTAGAAGAATCAAACTAATTTTTACTATCTGGCAAGCTACCTATATTTTCTTATTTTTAAATGTTTTCAGTCAAGAACAATTCGTGTTTAATCAACTTTGTTTTCGATTGATGCTAGAACTGTTCCAGAGGACAAAGGGGATTAAATAGATTTGGTATTTCTTGCTTTTATGGAGCTTTTCCACCCCACCCACTTTCTCTTTCCCTATTAGCACAAACAAGTAAGAAAATATGGTCTAGAATGAATTTCCTGATATGCAGGTGCAAATTCATATAAAAAAAAAAATCACATGGTAAAAGTAGTTATCAGAAATTTACTGGTAAATTGGGCATAGCACACCGTAAATGACAGCTGCATAGATACACACTGTGTCATTTACAAATGACAAACACATGACATAAGTGCATGTAGTAGAAAATAAGGGAACTATCTTTCCCGTGACTACATGTCCCTCCATAAACCTCCCCAGCACACACAAGACTAGAAATGAAGACACGGCCTTAGGAGAGGGCAGGCCTAAGCTGCTCTCAGGAACAGCTCCGTTTGAGCAGAGGCAGAAAGCCCACGTTTGGACAAGGATGTGCTTTTACACAATGCTCTCCATCTGTAGCCATTTTAAATTTGTGACTGTGCTCGCAAAAACACACAGGCAGACGGTTGAGCAGTACAACTGAACAGGCAGTCACTTCTGGCTGGAGGAAAACACTTAAGCCAGATTTGCTGCTGAATCACATCACAAGGCACCAAGGGGTTACTCAGCTTAAGGTGGTTAAATACAAAAAGCCTTTGGATAAGCTGAGAACTGGATTCAAACCTCTTTACCTCTTTCCTCTGTTATGGTAAGGTTTCAACTTGAACTTTACTACTTCTTGTCAAAATTTCCTTGACCTGCAACAGGCAACACTGAAACCTTGACAGTTTTACCCTTTTGCCAACATAACACAGGAATTTAAATTTAAAACCCCCCTCATTTCAAACCTCCACGTGTCCTCCTCCTCTGATGCCATACACACACTGCACCTGTGCATAATCTTTCTCCTGCTGGCCTTCTGCAACAGGTCAACAACAACAACAAAAAAGACTGCGCCTGTTTATTAATAAGCTTTTTGTTATCTCTCAGAAGAAGCAAAAGGGCCCAGAGCATGTGTGGGAAGGGAAAAGCTTTGTTTAATTTAATTAAGTTTATTTCTTTCAAGCCTGAGTAAACTCAGGGATCAGCAGAAAGACTGGTTAATTAAATCATGCAGCAGTTCCTATACCCTTTAAAGGAAACTACATCATGCTGTGTCGCATTCAGTGGGTTCTTCCGAAAAAAGTGCACTCGACCTTTATACTGTGGACCAAAAATAAGTCTACCACACAGAGGATACTGCAGCATTAAAAGCTCTTCTAATGCAAAGGATGACAGCTGTGGAGCAGCACTGTGATTATTTTCAACACTTCCGTCTTGAGGGTTGGCTCCAGATCCATTGGTGAAAGTTAGTGATAACATTACAATAAAAGATCTGATTCTGATCCTTAAGTTCATTGCTGAGAGCACTGGTCACAAAGCAAGTGAGCAGCGTGGCCTCCAGGACGCACTCAGACAGGTGCTGCCCCACACAGTGCTGGATGCTGTCCTTGCCCATGTGCTCTGGCGTCTAAAAAGGCTGGAGAAGCAGGAAGGCTGCAGGAAGTTCACCTCTCGGGGCTTGTTGGGTTTGTCCCTTGTACCCATAAACACATGCACTGCGCAGGAATGGGCCTGGGCAACTCCAACCCTACTCCAGAGCAACTCCATGCCAGTATCTTCTGCATGTATCTCCCACCTCCTTTTAGGAGTTGGCAAAACCTCTCCAAGATGAGGAAAAGGACAAATCCTCCTTTCATTTGGGCTTGGGACTTTCCCACATGAACAGTGCCAATTGCACAGTGCCAATACATTTAGGGCCCTTGAAGACTTTCCTTGGACCTACACCATTTGCCAGCTCATAGGCAATTTCCCATGTTTCTTTTCATCCCCTCATAAATGCCTTTCATCTAAGGAGCTCACAAAGCTGGTGTCGTTCCTTGCTCTTCCATGTTTCCACCGTGCATTTTTCCCTTTCCATTACTCCAGCCTTTTCTATCCATTATTTCTCCTCCTTCCATTCAGCCATTTTAGTGGCCTCATCCCAAATGACAAAATAGTGTTATGGTGCAGTTTTGTTAATTCCCACCTAAGCGGAAGTGTTTCTCCTTCCTTTCTACTCTCTAACTCACGAAATCAAAACCTTTATTGATCAGGCTGGCATAAACTCAAAATGTCTTCCCATGGTTTCTGTGCCCAGCCTTCCTACCTGACCAACAAGGAAACTCTCTGATGTTGAATGAAAGAGTTTGTGCACTACAGAAAATTTTTAATGGAGAATAAAACCTTCTGACATCACTGGCTAATTACAATTTGCTGCACTAAAACACAACACTGTGGCTATATTGCAGGGCAGGATAAAAGTGTGCATGTATTTTCCTGTGTGTTTCAATATCCCCCTGTTGACAGAAGATAGGATGACTGGGCTACAACTGGAGACCAGGAAATGATTTTTGTGATTTCATTAGAGTAATTGACAAAAGCGTTTCCTTTCTACGTAAGGTTAGCAGATGGCTTGTTAAAGTTACAATTTCTTTAAACAGAGCTGTCACCAAAAATTATGCGCATGACAACAAAAATAATATTGATACAAGATCATCGCCAAATTAAAATGGAGTTTGCATAACCTAAAGCACAGAATAAATAACTGCCACCATTGCAACACAGAGTATCAAAGTGCATTTGCTTTTCTGACATTTCCTTGGAAATTGGATGAACGGACATAAATTGGGGAAGTGTCAACAACACGTGACTCCAGTTATTACAGGCACAAACATGCAGTCGGTCACCATGCCTACTCCACATGTACGATGAAACTACCATGGGCGTAGGAGCATGTTACATTGAGGCTTGGATTTCAATCCCAGCAGTAACAGAATATATTAATCCCACACAATTTTTAATTTTGCATAAATGTTTTGTATTAAAATGTTGAAGTCAAGTTCAAGATTGTAGATTCATACTGACTGCAATTATAGACTGAGCAGGATTTTGTTCTCCTCGAGTAAAAACAGCAAGCAGGCCCCTTCCCTCAATACCTAACTAGGTACCAAAACCAGGATAACGTTTGATAACGCTGCTGTCCACCGCGCTCATCTCAGACTGATGTACAACACACGCATCAACCCTGCAGGACTGTGCTTTCACTTCTCACCTCTGACATGTTTAAGACCTGTGCAAGGCGAGGGTGTGCAACACCTGAAACTGCCTCACCTCCGTCATGAAACATCTCCCTGATTTGCTCCCTGGCTTAGCCAGCCAGCAAAAACAGGAGGGTTGGAGGGTGAACAGTAATTTTAAAAATAAAAAATAAAAAAAAAATCAAGCAATACTAGTTTGCGCACCTGCTGTGGTTTTTAAGGTCTCACCTTTGCCTTAAACTTTTCTCATTTCCATGAAAGCAGGCGAAACTACAAAGGAGATTCAGCTTTGAAAATAGAAAACGTAATCAACATCATACCTTTTTCACAGGTGACTGCATCTAAGCATTTCACTTGGACAAATTTAGAATGCTAAGATTGTTATTGATATTTAATGCTTTACTCATCCAACATCACACTTACTCGCTATTTATCCCCTTTGTCATAATTCTCCCAGGTTTTTTTCTGTTGTCTGTCTTTCTGCAGCATCCCTTCATCTCTCTTCTTTCCCTAGTATTATTGTCTTCTCTTCTCAGCATCCTACAACTCTTACCTTTTCAAGTAATCTTGTTCGCATTAGTCTTTGAATAAAACTCAGCTCTCAGACTTTTCTGACACATCATTAAGACATGCAGCTAACTCCCAAAGGCCTGAACTGGAAGAAAGACAGAAAACAGAATCCCAGTGGGTTTTCCCTGAGTCCATTTTCTTCACTTAACAACTCAGAAGCAAACATCTCTTAGCAATCCTAGATGTCAGCTTCTTGCATTATAAAACCTTCTTTTTTTAAAAAAAGAAAAGAGGTAAATAATTGAATCGGGGAGGCAAATTAAAGGAGGAATAGGAGCAATATTTCCCACTGCAAAACCTCTGTCCATAGCAATTGGAAATAACCTGGTTTATTTTACCAACCGTGTGATGTCAGGTTCACTTAGCACACGCCTTGTTAGCTCCGACTGAGGGGCACACTAACCGCACGACTGACGCTCAAGACCGCGACCGGGGAGCAAACGCACAGCTGCTCCCTGCTTTTGTTTGCCATCACATGAAGGATTTTTGACAAATTGCACAGTATCATAGCAGACAGGTCCTTGCCCCAGGTGTAGCAGGTTCTTCCTTTCTCATCGAGTTTGGCAGAGCACATTAATTTCACCATCATCATCAAGATAAAAAAAAAAGTTAACAGCAAGCATTAAAAAGGAAAAAATGGACATCATTTAATTTTAAGGGGAAAATAAAGGATGTGCTAAGGAACTGCTACGACCTAGAGATTCTGCTCTAGAAACAAAAGCAAATACTGAAGTGAAAGAGCTTTTGTAACCTAAGTAACAGCCAAAATAATCCGAGGCTAGCAGGATTTTCAAAACAAACAAACAAACCCACAGTAACATATCCATACCTTTTCATACCAGTATCATAAACTATGAAATTGTTGAATAGCAAATAAAGATTGTGATTTTTTTTTTGCTTTCAGCTTAGTTACAGCCAAAAAGCAGTTATAATAGGTCAATACTAACAACGTGTAATCTTATAGACAAAGGTATCACTACAACAGTTGTAAGAAAACATGAACTAAATATGTAACGACAGGAAATTAAGAAAGCAGAGTGACCTGAATATGGAGGAGAGTAGAGAACTTCTAGCATGTTAGGTTTCATGGTTTAGTCTGCCAGAAAGGACAGGTTTGTGACATGCCTATGGGGCAAGCACTAGGATATGAACAGCAGCATCAAGGGAGCAGATGAAGCATTCTCAGTGTCATTGATTTTTCTCCACGTACCAAGTTTCTTTGGTTTTGTGTTTCTTTGCCCATTCAGGAAAAAGCTATGTGGGAAAAAGATGCCAAATGCACACAAAACGTGAGTCAAAAGAATGTTAGAATCCTACCTTTGAATGAAATTATTATATGGATCTATTAAGTCTAATTTAAGGCCTTCCACTCTGATTTCTATCTGTTTTCTAGGTGTGTTCATGCCACAATTCACATCCAGCTCTGTCCAAGCAGGACCATGTTCCTGTTATTTTACTTCAACGCTTCAGATAGCTGCTTTTTGGTCAGAGCTCTGCGCAAAGCAGTGACAAGTACTTCTCTTTTTCTCCAAAGGAGGATGTTACAAAGGTAATCAGATCTTTGGTCTGGAAGAAAGCTGCTTGCCTGCTTGTACAGACAGATGTCCACTCTGAATCAACTACCCTAGACATCTGGCTTGCCAGTCGGTGTCAAAGCTTGGCAAGGAAAGGAAACCAAAAAAACAAACAAAAAAAAAAACCCAACCCAAAAACACCACCACCACAAAAAAGACAAGTGATGTTCACCAGTACAAGCTAAGGGAGATCCCTGCTGGCAAAATGATGAAATACAGGCACACCATTTCACAACTCATCATTCACCTGCTCCCACAAATAGTTTCTTCCACATCTGAATGCCGAAAACATCGCACATTTACCCTGCATTCAGTTTGGCACTGGCCTCTTGCTCCTGAAGACAGCACTGCCTGACCCGTGCAGCACAGACTGCACAGGAGCAACAGAGGGGTGGGGGCAAAGGGGGAATTCAGTCTCCACCATGTTTATCAAGGATAAAAATTCCCAGCATACTTGAATTACCATTCTGCTGAAGCAAGGCTGACGGACCTGTTTCTACAGTTTCTTCTACTGCTGAAGAGTGGGCAGACTGGACCCAGTTGGTTTCCCACTTACTGACATCGGCCATTTTTTCTACCACATGACAGGCATTACATACCATCCCGCTTAGGCAACAACTATATCAGGGAAATCTCATCTACTCGTTGTAATTAGTGATACCACATTTAAAAATTAATCAGCCAATAGTGGATACTTGTGTATTGAAAAGAAGAAGGAACAAAATAAAACAACAGCTCTTGTCTCAGCTTTTTTGTACATTACATTAAACAACTACAGCAAAATTTCAACAACTACCACAAATTTCGAGAGACAAACCAGAAATAACTCTTAACTACGGTGGACTATCATAAAGATACTTACAATACACGTGGGGACAAACTAAGCTCAGAAAATTGTTAACAACTGGATGAGAGAGACATTAACTTCCAGACCACAGAAACAACTAAGCAAAGAAAGCAAGAGAGAGTTAAAATGAATATCCAACGAAGGACAACATATTTTACACGACATTGACATTACAAAGAGGTTCAATTTTCGCTTTATAAATTACATACTTCAGAGTAACACACAGCTCCAGTGGCTCAGGAAACAAATTTAACTGACACTTAGAATGAAGGAAAGCATACTGTCTTTTTTAAGAAGAAACTTTATTACAAATCTGTAGGTTTAAGAAAATATCCAAAAACTGTCAAAGTAGTATGAAAAATGCTGTCATCCTATTCACAGTTACCAGTTTTCTCCAATAAACATAGCATACAAAAATTCATAGAAACCATCGCAATTCTTCCTGGTGATACAAGTCAGATACTTGTAATTCTAAATTCCCTGTCGACAACTAAGGTGCTGCTGGCAGCCCAAGGGAAAGATTACATTGCACTATTTTTAAAAACTGGAAGTTTGGATGAAAAGGCTATATACATATACACATACTGCATTTTACCACATGTACAGGTAACTCAGGGCAAACAAAACATGGCCCAGCACAATACCTAAAGTCTATAAAAACGTGGAGATCCAGGGAATGTGTATATATGGTATTAAGTTATTCTCTATGCTCTGGTTCCCATTTTCTTTTACATCCCAAACTTAATAAAGATCAATTGTTTTCCACTCTCATTTATAGAAACAGTGAAGCTTATGTGTTGCTACACTGCCTTCTCAGACACAAAATGTTAGCTGCACTGCACACAGGCAAGTGATTTTAAAATGTAATGCAGTTAAAACATAATACAATTAAAAGTGGGATTTTTAGAAGACTGTAGACTGAATTTACTACAAGTGACCTAATGCCTTAAGCTCCCTTGAAAAACTGAGGCTAACATGGCATTTCTAATGTACTTCACAGATAATTCGTAAGACACATGGATGAGGAAAGAACTGTCTGGTACCTGTTACATTCCCAAACTGAAGTATATAGACTGCTTTAAAAAAGCAGAAAGTTTGCAAGTATGCCACGGATTAAAGCCAAACCTGTCCCACAACTCTAACTCTGGGTAACTAGCTGCAATGGTTGGAAGCTGCAGCATAGACCACTGGTAATCATATTCTCAAACCCCTTAAACTGCACAGGACCTAGATGCCACAACTCAGAGCCACAGTATAGAAGAGGCTTCAATGTCAGAAGTGTGAAGATTTTAAAGGAGCAGGATGAAACATTTCTGTTACAATACCTGCTCAAGGTACTGATATGATCTAAAAGAGAAAAAAGAAACCCCGGAACAACTGTGTGTAATTCAACTCTGTTTTTATCAGGTGCTTTAAGGTCCTTAGGCAGAGGACATCTGGGATTTCCTATTGCTCAATTCTCCTTTTGCCAACAGCAACTTGGAAGAAACCAGCACGATGCTAAAAAACTACCCAGTGCATTTCATTCTTTTTGCTGTTTCAACTTAAGCTGAAAAGCACAGAATCAAGAGTTATTCAAAGAACACTATGCTGCAGAAGAGCAATTAGAAATCAACAGTCTCTCATCACCAGAGCAAACAGGATGGAAGATGCAGAACTGAATTTACAGTAATGTCCTTCCCCATGCAGACCAGATTAACCCTAGGTTAATCAGGGCTACCTGGAACATTTCTTAAAAGCCACCTGTTGGTAAGGAGGTTGCCTCATTCTCCTGCATTTATTGAAAACCTGATTTCTGAAACAATGTAACGAAAAAGTTTAAAATCTCCACTCCAAAGAAGGGAAATATTTCATGTACATTCTTAGGCTTTAACCTTCAGGCTTGGGAAACGTTTTTCTAGATTGTCAGCAAGTGTCTGATCAGCCTCACGCAGAACTTCAAGGAAACTCTCCACCTGGAAATAAATTGCAAACACACACACAAAGAAAAAAAATAAAAAATAAAACCCCTCAAACTTGCACAAAAACAGAATTCTTGTATTTGGTACAGGGTTTCTTTCTACTCCTGTACCTTCCCACCAGCAGCAACCACTGCAAAGAATAATGGAAAATCTCCATAGCAGGTACCTTCCTCCGAAACCCACAATTTCAGCTGGTCTAAATTCTGAATTATTATCACCTTCTCCACACTCTTATTTTATTGTTTAAAAGTACAGAAAGCAAAGCTCCCTATAAAAATATTTAGAATAATTATTTTATAAAATGTACAGGATAAATTTTCAGGTAGCATAAATTTGCAGACATCCATTCATTTCAGCAGAGTTTGACCCTTATATCAGCTGATGATCTAGGCAAAGTCCTGGCTGAAGTAAACCAGAAGAAACAGAGAGCGTAAGACTGTCTAGAATGGCATATTACCTGTGTCTGAACAACTCTGTCCTACCTTACACCTGATTCTGAAAGGCCTTGCCACTCAAGTAGTACTTTTTCAGCTATGTTAAAGACCTTGTCATCTACTCACCGATGTGGAATACAGAGGTAAGAGGTTCTGAAATGCACAGGAACATGTCTGCTCATTTAAGTGTCCCTGGTGTAGTCCTTCTAACGTATTTTCCTTGAAAATAAATGAAAAATACAACTAGCATGTCATGAACAGTTGTCAAAACAACAAACTCTAAATTGTGCAGCATCTACGGTATGCACTTCATTCTCAAAAATGGGTAAAACCACCAGAAGTCACAGTTGGCAGAGAAGGCCAAATGTAGCTAATACAAAAAGGTGTGAAGGCTCTGTGCAGGGTCTGGGGCGGGGAGGTCTGTGGTAGCAGGGAAGGGGCTGCACAGGCAGGCGGCCCCTGTCAGGAGCTCCTCAAAGCTCCCCCCGGCTCCAAGGCAGCCCCGCCTCAGGCTAAGGCTGGGCCATTTGGGCACAATGGATGCCTCTGCCATAAGGGATTTAATGAGGGGACAAAGGAGCGGTCGCGGAGACCCGCAGCAGAGGGATGTACGAGACAAACACCTATGCAGATACCTGGAGTCAGTGAGGAAGGAGGGCAGGAGGCGGCCGGAGCTGCGATTCCCCAGCAGCCCGTGAGGAGAGGGCAGGCTGTGCCCCTGTGGCCAGCAGAGGATCGCGGTGGGGCAGCCCGGGAGGGACCCTGGCGAGGCAGAGAGGCACCTGCAGCCCGTGGGGTCCCCACGCCAGGGGAGGAGGTGCCGGCTCCGGAAGCAGGCCACGACAGTATAGGCTGGGTCAGCGCGGCCCTCAGTGGCCGCCCGCGCGGGAAGGGCTCCCGTTGGAGGGGTCCATGAGGGACCAAGTACCGTGGGGGGAACCCCGCGCTGGCTGGGCAGCGTGTGAGGAGCCCTCTCCGCCCGAGGGGGAAGGAGCAGTGGGGACATCTCTGGGGAACTGACTGCACCCCCACTGCCCGCACCCCCACTGCCCGTCCCCTGCGCCCCTGCGCCGTGAGGGGGAGGAGGGGGAGACATCGGGAGCGGGGGCCTGGAGCTTGGGAAGGGGGGTGGGGGAGAGTATTTATTTATGTTTTAAGATCTGGATTTTTGTATCTCCTCACCCTACTCTGCTTCGATTGATAAACAGATTAAATTGAGTATTTTTCCCCAAGCTGAGTCTGTTTCTGCCCGTGCCCATAAGCGGCGAGCAATCCCCCCCCGCCCGTGTCCCGAACACATTTTCTCCCCATCCGAGTGGCCACGGGGTGCTTTGTTGCCGGCCGGGCCTAAACCATGACAAGCTCACACACCACAAGTCTTTAAATCTGAATGCTCCCATAATAAGGAAGTCCAGCTGAGAAGGTGACTTTATATATTGATAGTCTTTCCCTTTCTTAAATAAATTTGCCTTCATTCAAAAGAAATGGCGTCATACACCTAGAGGATTTATCATACAGAATCTTGGCCCTGAAGGCATACAGCTCAGAAACCCTGCGTCCTGTCCCTGCCATCTAACACACATTGCTACTCACCTTCTGACTGATTCTCTAACCAACTTCCAGCATGCAACTTCACTTGTGCAGAAAAATGCCCACATTAATAGTAACGACTTTTTTCTTACCTATCCTACAGAAATACCTCTTAGAATTTTGTTTATTCTTACCTTGGTCAGTTCTTGAAGCATATTAGAAAGCAATTCACAGCAAATATCCTTCAAAATTTTTAAATGGAAATCCTCCTCGTTTAGATCTGCCCTTCCAGTCTCTTGTTGTTCGGATTCCTTGGAGTTAGCAACAGATCTCTTCCCACATCCCTCCATGTATTGCAAGATACGAATCAAGCTCCCAATCAGAGGCATATCTAATACAAAGTAGCAAGAAAATGGAAGTCTAACACTGAAAATTTTCCCCATCCTTTCAAGGCATTAGAATGTTTAAACACACCGCAAGATTTTATACAAAAGTTACAGGAATGTGTATTCTGACAGTGTTGTGTTTTATCAAAGACTGCTTTAAAGAAGCAGGTGGAAATGTAACAGAAACCCCATTTTTCTGCAAGTTAACCTGTATCTATAAAAAGTGTATGCCAGTGGTAAGGAATATGAGATTGAAAATGTCTCTAGTAGTAACTCACAGAAGCTAGTAGGTTAAAATTTGCATCCAGATAAACCAAACCGACACAACATCTTTCTGCTGCAGATGCCCATGACTCACACTCCCAAGTTCAGCTTTCAATCCTAAAGACATGTCAATGGATTGAAAAGTAACAAGTGATAAAGATGGATTTAAAGAAAGTGCAGAATCTTCCTGTACTAAAAAAACCCAAATGGTCAAGACCTCATATTTTAGCAAAGATAAAGTCCACAATTTTCATTAATTTACCCAATAGAGAAGACCGAACAGGATCTGTAGATTCTATTACTGTAACTCTTCAGAGATACCCAGTGACCAAAATTTGAGCTAGCTGTGATTTTTAGTCACCAGTAAAGAGCCTTACTGTATTCAAACACATAACTGAATTCTGTGTTCTGAACTGATCTCTAGTAACCAGTAATAAATTAACCACCTTTCACCCCACAAAGTCAAAAAAAGAAAAAAAAACAGAAAAAAGCATGACTTGCTTTTCCTCATCTTGGTGTATTCTTGTTCCGTCTGCGAGGCAAACATAGCAGACAGCACAGACAAAATAGAGGCCAATACAGTCTTCTGCTCCTGCACAATGATGGGTGGATCATCTGGCTGGCAAAGTTCACGGCAAACGAGGTCATAAAGCAAACTCCAAGTCTCTTTTCCGCCATCAGGAGCCTGCACTTGAGAAAGAAAGAAAGAGAACCCACCAACCCATCAAATTTAATCTAGGTGCATGAATTCTTTTTCTCCCATTAAATATCTAGCAGTTACTGTCACTCTTCGTCCTATCATACATAGCAATTGAAGTGTCTTACCAATAGCCTGAATACCCTCATCCACTGTGGTCAGGAGCTGCAAAATATGCATATAAACATCAAGTCCTTCCGGATTATCTGATCTACACAGAACAAACAAAAACCAAACACAAATTAAAGATCTGATTACTGAGTTTATATGCTGTGTGTTTTGGACACACAGAAGACTATCAGCAATCACTGCCATTCTCTTTGCTAACAAACTAGTTGACTCATTTCAAATGGTAAGTACAGGGAAACATATTCTAGCGATCTGTCAAACTATGCAGCTCCCACTGAAATCAAAATGTTCAGACAGGCCTTAAAAGGTTATAAGGAGTCTCCCCAGCCATGAAACCAAAAAGAAATCTCACATACCGGACTTGTTTGGCTGCTTCAAGTATACAAGGCACAATCTTAAAATCGGGAAGGTCTTCGGGGGAATCATCTACAGACGGTCCCACAGACTGACAAGTGCCATTTTTAATCCAGTTTAACATCAGTTCTTCATCTAGATCAAAGAGTTTGTCCACCACTTCACCCACTTTTACGAGCAATTCAACTGCACGAGACAGAATGTATAAATTTCAACAAGATTAAAAACAAAGAGCAAAAATCAGCTCACAACATGCTAATATATGAAAGTATTCGAAGCAAATTCAGTGCTGAAATATATTAGTTTCATTCACAATCTACTAATTGGTCACTATGTTTATTTTCCTTTTTGTGGTACAGATCAGGTGGAGAGTGATAAATAGGGACTGCTGGGAAGCCCACAGACAGCTTCTACTTTATCACGTCATTTATAAAGTAGGAACTTCATTCTGCAAAGAAACTTCAGAGGTTCCTGAAAAGTCGTAACTTCCGCTTCTGAAGTAAAACTTTCCAAAATTTGTCCCTAAATATGCAGTTTTCTGCTAACCTTACACCTGCCAATCTGCATTTTACTTAAGTAGGTCTATGATTTCAACTGGACAGCGCAGGACTTCTGAGCATTGTCATTAAAAAAGAAATCAAATTGCAAAAGCTAAATTATTAGGATTCCTAGACAAATGATAACTGCTGTTACAATTGAGTTGGATGTGAAAAATAAATGTTATTCAAAGTACTTCCATGATGAGGTGCTTCGTGTAGTTTTTGCTAAATTAGCATGAAGAGCTATTTGTGTACCACTGACTGCATACCCAAAGCCCGTGCAGTATTCTGCTGCCATGCAGAGTAACTGAATCATTCCTTCAGTTCACAGTCCTCAAGTATTATAGTTTTAAAACAATACAAACAAGAAAATACAGATCCGAATTGAAAAAAAGAATTAAAGGAGGCATTGTTTCAAGGATTAAAAGTTACGTATGTATATCCCTGAACGAGGACTATGCCCTTTCCTTTACTGGGCCAAATAATAATTTCTTCTATTAGACTTATTTTTATTCTGCCCCAGAGCTTTCTTCTTCCTCTACACGTCCTTTTCTGCTTGGTTTTACATGTGTTTATAAATCTGCAAAGGCAGGACAAGTTTATTTTGATGTCCTTTAAATTCATGAGGTTTAATTTATTTTAAAGAAATTCTGTACTCCCAGTTGAAAGTATCTGTCTTTGAAACTGCATACTTCAGTTACTGTTTTTTTTTTCTGAAAACACCCACCAACTCCCGGCTTGTTTTGGCAACTTACCATTTGTAGAGCTGGACATGATAAAGCAAACACAGTCATAGACAGAAGGGTTTTCTCGGATTCTCTCAACCCAAACATTGGCCACCTCAGGCTGGGAGAGGCAAGTTAACAACAACCTAGACAACAATTGCCCATTTAACAAATCAGAAGCCAATTCATTGATTTTAGCTGTACAAGTGTAAATTCAAAACAATGAGAATGGTGTGACAGAAACAGGAATCCAGCTTGCAGCAAATCAATTCCAGAATAATGCATAAATGACAAAAACATAAGATAATAAAATAGTGAGCCCACTTGTCAATTTTCTTCCCAGGTCTCAGAACACAGCAGAACTACACTAATGATGCATGAATTTCTGAGATGTCCTACCTGCTTGTTTCCAGAAGAGTTGGAGAGTCTGAATCACACAAACGTTGCAATAACACTTGGCTTTAAGGAGAAAATGCAAGATTAGATTAATAAATCAGTCCAACCCCCCTGCCATGAGCAGGGACATCTTCAACTCAAGCAGGTTGCTCAGAGCCCTGTCCAACCTGACCTTGATCATTTCCAGGGATGGGGCATCAGCCACCTGTCTGGGCAGCCTCTTCCAGTGTTTCACCACCTTCACTGTAAAACATTTCTTCCTTTTATCTAGTCTGAATCTACCCTCTTTCAGTTTAAAATCATTACCCCTTGCCCTATTGCAAAAAGCCCTGCTAAAAAAGTCTGTCCCCATCTTTCTTATAGGCACCCTTTAAGTACTGAAAGGCCACAATAAGGTCTCCCCAGAGCCTTCTCTTCTACAGGCTGAACAACCCCAACTCTCTCAGTCTGCGTTCCACCCCACTGATAATTTTCATGGCCCTCCTCTGGACCCACCCAAACAGGTCCATGCCTATTTTGTACAAGGGCCCCACAGCTGGATGCAGTACTCCAGGTGGGGTCTCACCAGAGCAGAGGGGCAGAATCACCTCCCTTGACCTGCTGACCACGCTTCTTGTGACCCAGCCCAGCACACAGTTGGCGTTCAGGGCTGTGAGCGCACATTTCCGGCTCATATCCAGCTTTTCATCCACCCTTCTCCACAGGGCTGCTCTCAATCCCTTCATATCCCAGCCTGTATTGATACCAGGGGTTGCCCTGACCCGGGTGCAGGACCTTGCACTTGGCCTTGTTGAACCTCACAAGGTTCACATGGGTTCACTTCTCGAGCTTGTCCAGGTCCCTTAGAATGGCATCCTGTCCCTCAGGATGCTGCACCACTGTCAGCTTGGAGTCACCTGCAAATTTGCTGAAGGTGCTCTCGATCCCACTATCTATGTCATTGATGACGATATTAAGCACTCATCCCACTGAGCAGTCCACCCATCAAATCCATCTCTCTCCAATTTAGACTCCAATACAAACTATCTTTGATTAAAAAAAAAAAAGTTATAAAAAGGTTAATTTCACAGCTGCACCCAAGTACTGAGATTAAGACCAACTTTTCCTGACTAGGCATGCAACACCAATGTTTCAAGACTGCCAAACTTAGAAATTAAAAATTCAAGAACTTGACTGGTGATTAAAAACAACAACAAACAGTTGTATCATTTTTTTTCTTCAGTGAACACTTCCCACACAACTATGTCCAGCCAAAAAGGTGTGTGAATGAAGATGAGACATGGCAGGCAAACTTATTTCCTTCTAAAACATATATTTCATGATTGTGATCCAGAAAAGCAGTACTCATGCATGTATAAAGCACATATACACTTACCCAAGATTCTCATCTTTACTAATGGACATGCATATGTCTTGGAAACAGGCCATATTTCCTAATATTCCCACACAGATTTCCTGAAAAGTCAAAACACAATATAATGAAGCAACTGCAACATAGTTCACAACTCTATTTCCACAGCCATAAGACAAAAATAAGAAAGGTTCGAAGATGTTTTCCAGCTTGATCTCCAAGTTCTTATGACCCACCGATTTCAAGACAGAGATACAGACTTTTTTTCTACAGGATAAAATATACTCATGACAGGTACTATACAGGAGTTTTGGTGTTAGGGTGTTCCATCAGAGCACATGTATCTTGAAATCAACTTGCTTGCACATTCTATGTATACTGTTTTGAAGCTAATCTGGCAACCCTATTATGAAAGCATTAAAGAGCCCTAAGAGCAAAAATACTACCATGTAAGCGCAACCCTCACAGATTTTCACCTTCTCCCAAAAGAAAGAACTCTCCCCAAAAAAAAAGCTTCCAGGAAAGCCCATTTTCTGATTGCAGAGATTTAAAAAACAAAAGCGGCACACCTCATTAGGATTTTCATGCCTAGACAATCACTGAAAGGATGCATGCTCCTATAGAGGGGACTGTGAGAACTCCGAAACACCTGCAGGTGACTGGTGCTAACATAGAACGTCCTGGGAATTGCTCACATTCAGCAGCTTTAAGTTGGAAATCAACGCTCACCACTCAAGGTTATCCCTTTTATTAACATTCTGTTACCTCTGCTCTATCACAGCAGACATTCTAGCAGCCACCATTTAAGAAAGTAGCCGTGACAGTCAATTTGCACTGACTTCCAAATTTTGGTTGTGCTTTCAAAAGACAAAGTATTGAACTTTCAAAGACATGTGTCTCTACTCGTCTCCTGAAATAAAGCTTCTGGCAACTTCAGAGACAGGGGAGTTATATCAACACTGAATACCTTTCAAAACCGTATCCTGAATCCTAAATGTCAATGCACCATGTAAGACAAGCTGCAAAACAATGACATCAAAACAAAGGTGGAAGGAAAAAAACCCAAAACAAAAGCATTGTACGGGTGTCTAACAGTTCCTAACCACTAACATTACTTTTATAGTTCTGACTAAACAAATTCACTACCATTTCTGTTTAATAACCATGAAACAAGCAATGAGAAAAAAAAAAGCCAGCTATAATGGGTTTGCGTGGCAAGGTTTTGGTAGTGGGGCAGCTACAGGGGCAACTTCTGTGAGAAGATGCCAGAAGTTTCCCCTAGGTCTCACAGAGCCAACGCCAGCCAGCTCCGAGATGGACCTGCTGCTGGCCAAGGCCGAGCCCATCAGCAACAGTCGTAGCACCTCTGTAGTAACATATTTAAGAAGGGGAAAAAAACCTGCTGCACAACAGCAGATGGAAGAGAGGAGTGAGAACACGTGAGAGAAACAACTCTGCAGATACCAGGGTCAGTGGAGAAGGAGGGGAAGGCGGTGCTCCAGGCACCAGAGCAGAGATTCTCCTGCAGCCCGTGGTGAAGACCATGGTGAGGCAGGCTGTCCCCCTGCAGCCCACGGAGCTCCACAGTGGAGCAGATCTCCACCTGCAGCCTGTGGAGGACCCTACGCCAGAGCATATGGATGCCTGAAGGAGGCTGTGACCCCATGGGAAGCCCACACTGGAGCAGGTTTGCTGGCAGGACTTGTGACCATGAGGGACCTGTGCTGGAGCAGTGTGTTCCTGAAGAACTGCGCCCCGTGGGAGGGACCACGCTGGAGCAGTTCGTGAAGAACTGCAGCCCATGGGAGGGACCCAAATTAGAGAAGTTCATGAAGGGCTGTCTCCTATGGGAGCGACCCCACACTGGAGCAGGGGAAGAGTGTGAGGAGGCAGGAGCAGCAGAGACAACATGTGATGAACCCCTATTCCCCATCCTCCTGCACCACTTCGGGGAAGGAGATAGAGAATTCAGCATTCCAAGCCCAGGAAGAGGCGATAGGTTGGGGGAAGGTGTTTTAAGATTTGGGTTTATTTCTCATTATCCTACTCTGATTTGATTGGTTATAAATTTAATTAATTTCCTCAAGCCTAGTCTGTTATTCAGNCCACACTGGAGCAGGTTTGCTGGCAGGACTTGTGACCATGAGGGACCTGTGCTGGAGCAGTGTGTTCCTGAAGAACTGCGCCCCGTGGGAGGGACCACGCTGGAGCAGTTCGTGAAGAACTGCAGCCCATGGGAGGGACCCAAATTAGAGAAGTTCATGAAGGGCTGTCTCCTATGGGAGCGACCCCACACTGGAGCAGGGGAAGAGTGTGAGGAGGAAGGAGCAGCAGAGACAACATGTGATGAACCCCTATTCCCCATCCTCCTGCACCACTTCGGGGAAGGAGATAGAGAATTCAGCATTCCAAGCCCAGGAAGAGGCGATAGGTTGGGGGAAGGTGTTTTAAGATTTGGGTTTATTTCTCATTATCCTACTCTGATTTGATTGGTTATAAATTTAATTAATTTCCTCAAGCCTAGTCTGTTATGCCTGTGACTGTAACTGCTGAGTGATTTCCCTGTCCTTATCTTGACCCACGAGACTTTTGTTATATTTTCTCTCCCCTGCCCAGCTGAGGAGCAGGAGTGGTAGAGCAGCTTTGTGGGCACCTGGCCTCCAGCTAGGGTCAACCCACCACAGCCAGTCTTTACTGGTTTTTATAACAAGCCTTATAACTAGTTTTGATAAATTTAGTGCTCCATCAACAATGACATATATCAGCTTCAGCATCACTTACTCATTAGACCATATTAAAAACACCGCAAAAAAGCATTTTAAAATTACATTTTATGTTTTGTCCTCATTCCCCTAATCTATTCAAACACGCAAAGGGAGGAGGAGATAGACATGCGCAAATGAATGTACAGAGCTACCTACTATTGCCATTAATATGGGACAGCCTTCTGACAGCCCGTACTTACAGTAAGGCGAGGGCATTTTGACTTGGCAAAAACTCCCATGAATATATCAGGGGCATTGAACTCCTGAAGAAATAAAGCGACGTCCTGTGGAGAAAGTGAATGGAGAAATAAATGGACTTCTACAATTTCCAAATGCAAAATTAAACAAAAGATCAGTTATTTCCCAACAGTTACTGACAATAATCCTTGCTTTACAATGAGAAAAGACCAGCAAGCCCCTACGGTGATTCAGGACGCTAGTGATTTGCTACACAATGAGCTAAAAAGTCGCATTTACTTTCTTTTGCTCTCTGTCTCAACAGAAGGTTAGAGAGCTAAGGCAGAATTCAGCAAATACTGTATTTTCAGACAGTGAGATCACTCACACATACAAAAAGAAACAAGGAAAAGAACTACCACTCGATCAGAGCATAAAAAAGAGGAAATCTCCTCCTCATTTTACCACAATTAAACCACAAGATTAGCCCTCTATTTGGGAGTAAAGGACACCTCTTCTGTGTTTATTTAAAATAGCCAACAAAGAGCCAGGGAATAAAGTAATAATACTTTTAAAAAATATATCTATCTTACTTGAGAATTTGTTCCAGCATTTGAGAATGTTGAGAAAAATACCAGAAAGTTATGTTAGACTGCCGTTGTGAGTCTGTAGCTAAGGTTTAAAAGGTTTTTTATCTATTAGAGAAAACTATGCTTACTAGCAGGATGCATTCCCACTGCTAGAGGAAAATATGCCTGTTTGAAGATGGCATCAGTATTATCACCATAATCAAACTGCTGAAGACACAGGTGACGCACCTGAGCCAACTTCAGCTACAGCTAAGGTAGGACTCTTCTAAGAACTCCGAGCTCCAGTTCAACTCCTGCATATAATACAGAAAACCAATGGGTGGGAATACAGCCCCATTTATGCCAGCTGACCCTAAGCAATAGCACCGCATGATCCATCAGACACCTGGGGGGGAAGATCTGGCAGACCACCTTGTTTCTTTTACATTCATATGCTTTATATCCTCAAACTGCAAAGCGTCCAGTAGCTAGGATGCAACAAAGGCCTGCTTTTGCAAACTAGTTCCGGGCCTTAAGAGTGCACACGGAACGCTTGCTCATGGTGAAAAGCAGCCTTCGTGAGGAGCCTGCTTGATGCCAATTCACCACGCCTGCTCTGCCTAAAGACTCTCGGGACACTGCCAGCCAAGCCACAGAATAAGCAATACCATCGAAAGCAGAAAGCTGACCGAGCCCGTTCAATTCTGTGCCTTCTCCCACTTCCAGAAGGGTTTTGACCGATCGCGCTCAGCTGCAGGAACAGGCAGAAGCGCCAGTGGCCAACTGCCGCGCATTGCTCCCACCTCATCCATTGACATGTCCCACACTTTGCAGATGTCATTCTCCATCTCTTCGTCCAGTTCCGTCTGGATTCCCTCGGGGCTCACGGCGGGCTCCGTCTTCTCGGGGCTAATGACCTGAGAGAAAACGGGGCGGGGGCAATACACCGCGGTACGTCAGCTACGACCGAGAAACGCCATGAAACAGTAACAACGGCAGTAACAGTTTAACACACCCCCCCCC
>VZSC01012475.1:241411-270140 GCA_013398225.1 Steatornis caripensis
GCCGGTCCCGCGATGGGGGCCCCGACAGCCGCCCCCTCCGCCGCAAGCAGCCCCGGACTCCCGGGGCCGCCGAGGGGGACCTCCGCCCCTTGGCAGCGCCGGTGACGCCCGGACGTCGCCCCGCGGGGACGCACGCAGGGAGCGCCCGCCCGCGAGAGCGTCCGGCCCCCCTCACGCCCCCGCGGGGGCCCGACCCCGGCCCAGAAGAAAAGCCAGCGGCAGCCCGCCTCGTCTTTGTTCAAAACGCCTTTATTCGGCTGCACGGAGGAGGTGTACCGGGGGGCAGCGCTAGTATTTGCTGGGCAGGCCCGCAGGCCTGTAGCGGTTGGGATCCCCCCCGTTCCTGCCCCACGCGTTCGCCTCTTGGTCCGCTCGGGAGTCCTCTGCGCCCCTGCCGCTCACGTCGCTTTGCCATTGTTCCCGGGCGTCACTAGCAGGAAGAAATAAGGGCACCTGAACCAAGCAGCATTTAACTTCACTTAGTGCCGATTTCCTCACTCACATAAGACTAGCTTTGCCACGGGACTTCTTGAAGTGAGAGGTGCAAGAACAGACCCAGTCCTTGCCTGAGAACGACAGTGGAAGCCATAGCTGTTATGTCAGGAAACAAACCAGCAAGGAAAGAGAGTTCCTTATCACCAGAAATGCAGAGGTAAGGAATCTGCTGTCCTTCTATGCAGAAAGCTGAGTACAAGTCAACAAGGACTTCACTCTAACTGGAATGCCTGGATGCGTAGCAACTCAGTGTTAACAAGCCAAAAACACTCCATTACCTGATCACTTTGGCTGCCCAGGCACCGCCAGGTCCTCTTCGAGCAGCATCGTAATTCCCACGAGCATGGAAATATTTGTCAGCGCCTATATAATTTGCTTCGCGCATATCCCGGTATGCTCTGAACATATCCCACGCCCCTGAAGAAAGCAGAGAAACAGAGACGATGTTGACTTTAAAGAGCCGTCCTAGAAACAGTTAAGTACCATTTCAGACAGGAGCTGAAAGGCCCAAGGAGCAGTAACAGAGAGGCACTTCTCATCGGCCTTTGCAGGGGGGTGTGCCCACGGAAAGGGCCCGCAGGGGCTGACGAAGGCCCTCTTCCAGCAGCAGAAACCAGCAGGGTCCCTCATGTGGAGCTGCAGGCCTCCCAGCTCTGAGGACTGTGTCCATGGACTGCTGGTAACCTGTGCTCGGGGAGGGGGTTCCTGAGGGAAAGGCCCATGGTAACAGCAGCTTACCTCCCACTGCATCCCAGGCAAACCGTCCACCTCGGACTAGTAGTGGCTCCTCAGCACTTGTGCACAGAACAAAGGAGAGCAACACGAGGCAGACACAGAGCTTCATGGTTCCCGGCCCAAGCTTGACACGGAGCTGTGAGACAATCAGAGAGAGGAGCAGTTCTGGAGCACCTTTGAGAGACTGCTGATGTAGCATCCATCACACCCACGGCTGTGCCTGGGCAGCTGTCCCAGCCCTGAGGGCTAGCCCAGGAACCCGCTTCTCCCCCCCACAAGGACTGATGCCCTCTGTGCAACCAGAAGCTCAGCTAAGCACTCTGCCACAGAGGCAGATGGACATGAGAAACTTGCATTTTAGCATTGCCTGCTGCTCCTAGCATGGGTCCAGAGAAGGCCCACATGCTACAGCGTTAGTCCTGTTCCTGAATATCAGCTAAAAACACTGCATATAGCTCACAAATTCAGACTATCACTCACCACTGCAGAAAGGCAAAGTCAAAGGAGATGGAGCTCGTCCTGCATGCTCTCAGACTCAGAGAGGGTATTTATAAGCAATTCAAACCCCTCAAAAGAGGAAATTGGAAAGGATACCAATGGCTGGGAATTCCCCCCCCTCCCCCTCCACTTCCAACACAGACATCATTACCGTAAGCCTGTCCTTGTCCTTACTGAAAGTTCATAGCTGTTGTTACACAATTTTTTAGAAACTATGTGGTGCTTCTTCCACTTTCTGTGGACTATTTGCTCCTTGTAACAAGCAGGCTGAGAAACTGCCTGGAAGACTGAAGTGGTTTGTGTGCCTGTAAGTGTTACAGTTGCCGTACTGGTGACACTGTTGTTCTGCTCTTGTGCTGGACAGAGCTCGCAGCAGAAGGTGCCACCCGATCATCTCCACTGTAGGTTGAAGCACAAGGTCGGGTCTGTGTCTGTGCACAAGGAAGGGTCAGCTGTGTTACCAGAATGGCTGCAGGAACTGCCTAGTGAAGTTCTCATACGTGCTGGCATGACAAGATGCAGCACAGAGTTGATGGCATGGAAAACGTAAAGTGTTGCCCTTAACCCCGTTGCAAAGCAAACCACATACTCCTACATCCCTGCTGATAATGCTTCACAATAGCACGCGCACAAACTACTATAATGAAGGCCTGAATGGTTTGTCCTGCCTTTGCTTGCTCTTACAGCTCCATCTCGAGGGACTTCCAGCCATCCTGCTGCAACAGCGGCTCAGTGGGGCTCAAGTGGGCTAAGCTAAAGAGGGGTTTTGATGCTGCAGCAAACATTTCACCTAAGGGGAAGTTCAGATCCATACAGCTGCAACACCGCTAAATTTTAAGATTGATATATATGTCAGGCCCTACAGTTTGAGTACCCCCTGTGCTCTCTCTGCTTAGGAGCCTGTTTGCTTCCCTTGGTTAACAGCTGACACAACTGTTTCACCTACAGAAAGCTCTGGGTTTGAGTGCAGTTGCACTGTAGGACGAATGTGCAATGTCCCCCTATTGTGTGGTCTCATACATGACTTAAGTCTAAGAGAGTGTCTTTATAAATTCTCTGCAGACAAGGTCTGTGTACTTGCCCCATTGACAACTCTGTCACTTTAAACAACGAGCTGCTGGAGCTGAAGGGCAGAGGCATGCGATAAAAGAGGTGCAGTAACAAACTGAGCTAGTAAGTGCCAGCAGCTAACTTCCTTGGACACCGCTGGACTTCCAACAAGAATTTAACTTTAGGGAAGACGAGACATTTTCCACAAGACAGGCCTGGAGGGCAGGACAGATAATCTCTAGTACACTATCACTGAATGGAACAACTTGAGTAGAGCATCTAAACCCTAAACCAACGGACAAGGTAACCTTGCAAACAGCAGCGGGGCAGACACGTAATTTTGCTCCCCACTGCCTGTGAGCCTGATGCTGAAGAGTATAACAGCTCAGTTACTGCAGAGACTGGAGTGCTGTGTTTTGCTGCAGCTCTGTCCATGCCCTAGTGATGACTTACGCCCTTACAGTACAGGTCAGCTCAAGCACCTTCTCTGCTGGCTGCAAGCAGCCCTGTCTGTCACCTTTTTAGTTTTGATTTTAAAAGAAGTCTGGAAAATTATTCCTGTAAGTTGGGGTACAGGCTCACTAACGCATGTGCCATTTTGCCCAGGGACCTAGAACAGAGCATTGCCTCCAAAACTGACTTAAGGAACTTTTCCCTACATTCCCCACAAATGCTCAGACACTTTTTGACCATAGAAGGTAGTTAAGTCTTCCAACGTCATCTCATGTGTTTCACATTCTCTCCAAACCAAAATGTTCTGCAAAGAGCACAAACACAAGGATAATTGCAAGAAGGTAGGCGCTGGAGGGGATCTTTAGGAGATCTCAGATTGCATCTCCTTGTCTCCAAGGAGGGCAGCAGCAGTGACAACAATGCTGGAGCTCCCTACGGTAACTGAGATAAAGCACCAGCTTTGTGCCCTAACAGGTAACAGCCCACGCATTTTCCTGTATCCTCTTGGCCTGCTTTCTAGGCCACAGCCCTTGGCCCACAGAAACAAACTGCAGCCAAAACTGTTGCTTTTGCAACAGAAATAGGCAAGCTGCCTCTGAGCAAGCAGAAGGGTTGAATGGAATATTCCTTTCTGGCCTAGCACTGAAACATGGGTAAAAACACAGAGTAAGACCCAGGAGACCGTTTTCTGGGTTTATACATTCTGATAGAGTTAAGATAAAAAGCAGCCTCAAACTGGCTGCCTTTAATTCTAAACATGTATAACTAGAAGTTACATTCTGCAAACATTCCACAATGTTGGCATTTTGCAATGTGGGTAAGTCTCAGATTGAGAAAGGGGATGAGGTGGATTCCCAGCTCAGGCACAATAACAGATGCAGTTATTCTTTATTTTGGGAAGGAACAGCACTTTATCTAAGTTTACATGGGCAACAATACACTTCAGGAATTTTGCCATGCTGCTGTATGGAATATTTGCTAGCATTGGCCTCAGGCTTAGAGATACGTAGTACAACCGCAGAGTTGGCTCCTCTTCAAGAAACACTGCAGATGCAGATGTTTATCTTAAATAAAATTGATTTCCCCATAGGTTTTTATGATGATGAAATAATGTTTGGAGACAGGTATGAGGCTTTTATATTATATATTTTAAAATATTTTGGGAGGGGGAAGAAACCCCCAAAACACCACCACCAAAACGAACACAGCTTCTATTTGAAGTTGCTCTGAGCAAAGCCCCTTTTATTCATCTCTGCTTTTCAAGGGTCCCCTCCATCAGGAGTCAGTTATCAAAACCAAAGATGAGCTGCAGCTCATCTGCTTCAGCACAGGCTTGCTTAAACTATCACTGGCGTATGCTTAGCTGGTTTATGAGAACTGGTAGGGGCTGTAGCTTTAGGATGAGGGCATTGCTCTATATGACTGTAACTTCTAAACAGAAGACCATTTCATTTCACAGTCCCTTCACCCTTATCCATACGATACGAAAACACAGGTATCAAGAATAGAAAACAGCGATTTTCCAATTCTTCTTCAGAGAGTAAATTCTTAGTCTTTATTGACACCTAAGTTAGTTGAAATCAATCAACACAAGCTCACTTTAGACAACAAATTGAACAAATGCTTCCCATTAGGTTAGCTATATGACCATTCTGACACAAAATTTTAAAAAAAGCTCCAAATGGGAAGTTATGATTTATTGTAAAAAAACCAAAAAAGCCCCAACCCTCGAAGTTAACCAAGCGTACCAAAGCCCCACAGAAGTAAGAGAGACTGCTGTGTACACAAAATACACAGACCAAATAAAGTGGAACCGTTACATTCAGCGATAACCCAGGTACAATCTTGGAAAGCCAGCCAACCTCCTTGAAGGAGGGCAACACAACCACTCAGCTAAAGCTGTACTACAGTCACACGCTGTACGAAATGGGGTTACGTAAGCGCAACACTGAGGTAGCAGCACGCTCATTTGGCAAGTAAGAGAATGGGCACCGACATCATCTGATTTGTGTAACCCCAACACACGCGGCAGGTGCCTGGCTCCTATTCCAAGTGTTACCATAAGAGCACGGGATGTTTCTGATAGAAGGATCGATGCTATTTCCAATGTCAAAATCTAAACCTCAAAAGATTTAAAGTTTTCTTTTTAAGTAGTTCTGTATTGGCTTTTCCACAAGCAGCACTATTAACAGATGAAAGCCTGCCACTAATTGTCTCTCTGTAACTTCATTTTCTCTAGTGAAGTAACCAACACTCCACAATAGTCTTTCTTGCAAGTGAGATGAAGGTCACACTGCACCTCTCCAAAGTCTGAAAGTTGTATTACTAAGTCCAATTTTGATGAAAATAAAAGCATTATTTTGCAGCACTACAAGTGCTGCAGACTACCTAAAAAGATGCTTTATAAAGAAATATTTTCAAGTCATTTAATGACAAAATTATGGATTTTAATAAAATTTTGTTCCAATGCATGTGTTAATTTTTTGTTTAAGACATTTGTGAAAATCAAATACTGACCAGATGCCATGCCCTTCTGCTAAAAATATGAGCCTGACAGTGAAGAGGGCCAAAACCAGAAGCCTAAAAAAGACAATTGTTCAAAGATGCATTAAGCACAGAAAGAATGCCGGTACAAAGCATAGTTATGTGAGAAATAAAATGTAAGTGTTTTTACGATCTTCATATTCTAGCAGATATTTAAAGACTTTTTTTTTTTGACAGCATCCATCTAAAAATACTTACCTAAACCTTCAGCTTTTAAGATTGTTAATAAGTCACGCAGTCCCCTCACTTTCCAAAATGTCAAAATTCATTGTAGAATTACCAAAGTTTACTTAGACTTTAGTAAAGCCTTTGACAGACACCATTTCCCACAGCATTCACCTGGAGATGCTGGCTGCTCGGGGCTTGGACAGGTGTACTCTTTGCTGGGTAAAACACTGGCTGGATGGCCGGGCCTAAAGAGTGGCGGTGAATGGAATTAAATCAAGTTGGCAGCTAGTCACAAATGAGATCCCCCAGGCCTCAGTATTTGGGCCCGTTCTCAGTAATATCTTTATCAATGACATGCACAGGGGGACAGAGAGCACCCTCAGTAAGGCTGGGTGGAAGCATTGATCTGCTTGAGGCTCTACAGGGGGATCTGGACAGGCTGCATTGATGGGCCCAGGCCAATGGTACGAGGTTCAAAAAGGCTGAGTGCACTTGGATCACAACAAGCCCATGCAACGCTACAGGCTTGGGGAAGAGTGGCTGGAAGGGCCCTGGGGGTGTTGGTATACAGCTGGCTGAATATGAGCCAGCCATGTGCCCAGGTGGCCAAGAAGGCCAACAGCATCCTGGCCCGTATCAGAAATAGTGTGGCTAGCCGGGCTACGGAAGTGTTTGTCCCCCTGTACTCTGCACTGGTGAATATCGTGTGCAGTTTTGGGCCCCTCACTACAAGAAAGAGAGTGAGATGCTGGAGCGTGTCCAGAGAAGGGCAATAAAGCTGGTGAAGGGTCTGCAGCACAAGTCTTGTAAAGAGCAGCTGAGGGAACGGGGGTTATTTAGCCCAGAGAAAGGGAGGCTGAGGGGAGACCTCATCACTCTCTACAGCTACCTGAAAGGAGGGTGTAGCAAGGTGGGGGTTGGTCTCTTCTCTCGAGTAACAAGTAATAGGACAAGAAGAAATGACCTCAAGTTGCTCCACGGGAGGTTTAGATTGGATATTAGGAGAATTTCTTCACCGAAAGGTCTGTCAAGCACTGGAGCAGGCTGAGCAGGGAAGTGGTTGAGTCACCATCCCTGGAGGTGTTTAAAAGACGTGTAGGCGTGATGCTCAGGGACATGGGTTAGTGGTGGACTGGGAGGCGCGCATTAAGTTTACAGTTGGACTCTATGATCTTAAGGGTCTTTTTCAACCTAAATGATTCTGTGATTCCAATTCCACTGTCCTGAGGTTTGTTGAAGTATCACAACTGATGGCTATAGTCATGTTGCACAAATAGATATGGGCAGTTTAGAAATACCATGCTTATAGTTTAACAGTGAGTTTATTTAACAAGTTCTTCTGTTAATCAGCATTCTTAACCATTAACCCACTCCTGAAAAATATTTCCCTCCCTTTTTAAGCCTTTGCTCAATGCATTTCAAATGGGCAAGACCAGTCCATATAATGTAAGAGAAAAAAAAAAGGTATCATAACAAGCACTTCTACAGTAACTTGAAAAAGTCAATGTCATTTACAGGAAAAATAAACAAGTATGGGCTTAGATATTTCTGAGGAATGGCTTCTCATGTTTGCAAACAAACAAATGAAAAATTTTATACACCATAATTTAATATGTAGGGGCTCATATCCTCAACACTTAAGTCACACAGACTCAGAAAATAAATTAATGAATTTTCATCTCAGAGATCTGTGAGCTTAAGATAAATACTGAATTGTTTTGATTTCAGTTCTAGAGTTGAAAACTCATCTCCAAAGGAATAACTGTCAACAGTTCCCCGTCAGATACCTGCCAGATGGAGACTGACTCAATAATATTCAACTTCTAGACAGGAGTCAATTTCTTTAAGAACCTGTTAAGTTTAAGAGGCACTTCAATATACAAACATTACAGTAAAAAATGTTCCCAGAGTTTTCCGAGTTGTTTTCTATGCTTGCTGAGACCACAAAAACCGGTCACACCTTTCCAACATGGACTGAATCAGCGCTCTGCAATTAAAGCAAAGGGGAAAAAAAAGAAAAAAAAAGTCAAACAGTAAAAAAAAAAAGCTAACAACAGAAACAACAAAAGAGTTTTGGTTTGCTTTTTAAAGAAAAGTTTGTCAAAAATGTGATTGTATTTCAGAAGTAACATCATTACATCACCATGCACGCCTTCCCTGGAAGGGACTGGCAAGATCAGAGTCTGCAGGACTCAGCAAGGCAGATACCTCCTTCAGAGAATCTCCTTCATGTACATCTTTAATGCATGATTTCCTGTTTCCTCATTTTCCATTTTAAAATGCCTATATTACACATTAAATAATAGAAAAGCTTTCATCCAAGTTTAAAATCTGAGGTAAAAATGTGAAGCATTTTATCTTTTTGTTAACTGAAAAGAAAGTTTAAAGCACCAAGACGATCCAAAATGAATAGGGTGCACACATGGATCTTCTGTTCATGTGCCTTCTTACCTTTGCCTTTTCTCAGCAATTCTCAGTATCTCACAGACACCAGTAAATCTCTCAGACAATTCTAGTGTCAAGCCACACTCCTGCAATAGAGGCAAGGCACGATTTGGGCCAATGGCCTTTGCCAGCAAGAGAGCTACGTTTTCCACAGTGATGCAGTCTGGGCAGCTCAGGCTACCATTGCTGACAGCACTCCCATTCTGTGGGCCATGGTGGTGGAAAGCTGTGTTGTGATTTTGTGCAAGATGCAGAAGAAACTTCCATTCTTCTATGGTCTCTGGAACGGAACCTAGATGTAAAATGAGTTTGTTACATTATTTGTAAAACAAATTCTAAGCCCACTATTGTAAATACATCTCTACTTAAAAGGGAAGCTAGCTATTCTGTTTTCCTCTGTGAAGATTTAAGAAAACCAAGGGTCATCAACAAGCAAATCGTGTACAGAAGAGTACTACCTTGCTGACTCAGTGTAAAGATTCAGTAGTCAACTACACACAAAGCTTCACAATAGTTCAGTATTTAAGGCTTTAGATTAAGTCAAGAGACAAAGAATTGTTTTGTCCATCTTAGGGCTGCTGGGAATTTTCTTCTAAGTTCTGCCATGTGATACAATGCTTTGCTTGTCTTAACTTTGCGTGTGTCCATGTGTAGCAGGGGGAGTTTTCTGCTGTGCTTGCTATTCCTCTACCTACAATGCCAAGTTCAGCTTTTACCCCCAATTGATAAACAACTCTATATTTTTGAACTTTTAAGCATTTTCTAGCACAACTGATTTCACAAAGCACAGTGTGAAGATACAAGAGTGTAACAGCCATTTATGTGTTTCAAATATGCTGCACTACACAGCGCTATCAAAATACTTCAAAAAATAAAAGTTCAACTCAACTTTGGACAAACTGAATCAGTATCTACTAAGGGCAGTTCCTATATTACAGAAGTATGTTTAGACAGCTTCAGACTCACTAACCATCTTCTCCGTTCAACAGGCTCAAATCATCCAAACGAGCAATATTAGTAAAGGCTTCTATTCTTCTATCCAGCTCCAGACAGAGAAAAAGATATCCAGGCCAAAATCTTGAATAAGAGAGTAAAGATTTCCATTAATCAAATACTAAAGTCAACAATAATTAAATGCTCATTTAAATACCAGTGAAGACAGAAGCAAGGGAATTTCTTGAATGCCAGAAATCACTGCAGAGTGGGGATACGGGGAACACGCCTTAGCCAAAAGGGGTATCTGGTACATTAAATTGGACACTCAATATTCATCCTCAAAACAGGAAAGATTTTAAACTAAAACTTGTCCAAGTAAGGAGCAGATGCGTAGTTTCCATTTGTATCTTTTTGGGGTCAGAATACCAACTAACCAAGTATCAAGAATTACCAAGTTTTCTTCTTACCCATGTGATTTACAGATGTCTGCCATCTTCTCTTTTGTAACAAAATCAGCTGGGAGTTTAATCAAAAGCAGAATGAGCTGGCTGTAGCCCCAAGTAAACAAATGTGATCGTGGCCTAGAAGACGAGAAATTTAGTTTTAAAGCATTAATGGTTTTCTTCAGAACATTACATTCTCTCTACAAGAAAGGCAGGTAGATGAAAACAGACAAGGAAAAACGAATGCAACACTGCATAGTCTCAGTAGTGCAGTCACTCTGAAAAGGGTTACAGATAAAGTTATTTAATCCTTTGGTTGCTTCTGCTGAACTCTGCAATATGCAACATGTTCAAAGGACTCAGTGACATACAAGCTATCATACAAACTCTAAGCCAAAAGCCTGCAGACCCATTAAAGCTTTTCGCTGCACTCAGGACCTTGGGTGAGCCCTACTTTACCTGGGATTTCCTTCCGCATCCACAGTATTTGCTCTTTGTGGTGCATCATGCGAGACTGCCAAGCACAACCAATCCAGTCGTACAGATTCAGGCTGCAAAAGAGATCTAACAAGAGATGACCTAGAAAACAAAACACACAGAAAAAACCTACCAGTTTTAAATATATCAGATACATAGAAGTAGAGATTGTGTGCATAAAAAACCCCAAAATATGGATGTAAAATTAAATCTAGAAAAGCCTAGAATTATCTGTGTCTCTAGAAACTGAGCGGACCACAGAAAACCATCAAGTTTGTACGTTGGGTTCCCCCAGTTTTTTTTTTTTTTTAAATGCTGTCTAACCTTGGTATACTGAACTGTAGACACAGGAACAAAAATAGTCAGTTCAATTGAAAATATTATTTAGAAAAGCTTTGTTAAAACTAGCATCTAATCTAACATAAAACGACAGTCTGAGAGACCAACTAAAACTGACACAATGAATTGGAATCTAACGCTAAAGAACACCAAGCAGATAGGTACAGAAACAGCAAAAAAAGCCCCCCAAAACCAAAACAATCCCACACAGCTACATGATGAAGAGAACAGACAGATGAAAAAGATTCTGTATTCCTTTTACCTTTTATCCTCTGGCTTTGATTTCACCAGACTGTCTAAATATGCTATGAAGTGAGCTGGATCATTCCTGCAAATCTGTTTGATGTCAGAAGGCAAAATAGAGGGGTGGAACTTGATCAAAGGCCGAAGAGCTGTTTCCCCAAATTTTTCATAAAGCCTGAAGAGAAAGGATAAAAACTATTGTCAGGAAGAAACAGCAAAATTATCAGTTTTCCAAGTTCTCTCGCGAGTTCAAGATAGCACTGAAAGGTGATATCTTTAAAAGATTCCCAGGAAGCTTCATGAAACATTAAGTAAAATAATTCCTACTAGCAAGCTAACAACACTGAAGAAGAGAAAAAAAGGACTTGGCTACAAACCTTTGAGCGTGTACCAGTAACAGTGGGCTATCATCCCAAGGCCCTAGGTCATGCAGCTGTTTCAGTATTTTCAACATATCTTCATTTTCCATTGCGAAAGCCACTGGACTATGACAAGTTAGTTCTGAAATAAATCAGTGCACAAATTACAAAGTATGGGCAAGGGGTTTTTCTTAACGCACACACACGGCTGTTGTTAAAACGTAAGGACAAAAGTTATCACTATTCTTATGGAACTCTCTAGCTAACAGTAGTAACAAGTGAACAGATCCTCGTTCATTTCACAGAAATCAACATCGCTGATCTGCACTTACAGCAAATCACAGTTATAAAATGATACAATTAAGGCACAGAATAATATTCTTGATGTATTTTACTTTCCTTTAGACTTCTGAGGAGGCAATTTTTCTCCCATGTGAAAGATAGCCCACTGCACGACATACGGCTGGCTGAATATAATGCAGATCTGCATCAGTTTTCAAATATGACAATTTGCTTCTGTCAGTAAATAAAAACTGCAGCTTGGACACTGACTTCACAGAATGCAGAACTCACAAACCTTGATCCTGATGAAATCCAAGTATTAATCTACAGGCACAAATGCGGTCCAACTGAGAATGCATGCATTACTTTGACTTCTAGGGCTCTCAGAATCCACATAGTGAACAGATTCCCACAAATCCAAACACCCGATACCAGCCCTCTCTGTTGTTTGCAAGACACTGTTGTTTGACTCTCTCTGTTGGCACCGTACCAAAGCTAAAATTTCACTCTTAAAAGACATGCATGATGCAGCAGCTGAATGTAGAAAACAGATGCGGTTCTGTTTTCCAATATAATCAGGAAGGTTTGGTTCAATAAGGCTAAAGAGGCATCAAAAAGATCAGAAAGCATTTCTGTGGAAAAGGGAAGTCTGATGTGATCACAAGCCATTCATCTGCATGAAACCATCTATTCCATTCAGTTTCGTTTCACATTAACCACATTGCTCTTCAAGTCGAATCTTCTGTTTCCAGTGCAAATACTGAAATCCCTCCCCTAGCTTTTGCCTTGTTTCTATAGACATATGATTCTAAGATGCTTTTGCTCTTTGAAACACATATATTTGTTTTTAAATAGACCTGGTCTATAATCATTAGTGTTCAACCAACAAGCTCCATATAAATTAAAAGGTTCAGAAGTGCAAAGTGGGGGGAGGGGAGGAACAGTCTCTCCAAGGAGCCAGAGGTCCTTCATAAGTTAGCCTTTGGGGAAAAATGACCAAACCACCCAAAACCAGAACAAAAACTCCCACACACCAACCATCCTCCTCCTCACACACTACACCTGCAGAAGGAAAATCTGCAGACACTAATGGGAGTGTCTTCACTCCCTTTTCTCCCAAATAGCCCTACTTTCAGTTTACCAGTAATAAAATGTTCGTTAGTTACCTTTCAATCCTGTGATGTATGTTTCCCACACATCAGGGCTGGTTGCATACATGGTTATAATACACTGCTTTAGTCTTTTTAAATCCAAAAGAAAGAAGTAGTTTCGCATAAACCTACAAGCCAAGGTCCACGAAGCTGCTAGTGGCAGACTTCCATCAGAGTTTTCCTCTGCCTCGCCATTTCCACAAGAAAATACACGCAGCTCAAAACACAGTGTTGTCAACTCAACGAGATCTTTCTGAACATCCGGTTCTATGACACATGGAGGAGACACCTGAAAGCAGCAGTGCAAAGGTCCCTTCAAATCAGCAGTGTTTTCACACATAGTTTTGCATACATAGGTTTCATCAGTATTTTCCTTTTCAGTGCAGTCTTCCAAGATAGTACTCTGTTCTTTGTCTGCTGGGTCTCCATCAGATGGATCCAGTCGTGGGTTTTCCTCCAGGAATGCCCTCTCTTCTTCAGCACACACAGTCTGTCTTTTCTTAATAGAGGAAACAGGATGCTCTTTGCTGCCAAACTTTTCTTCTAGATAGGTAAGCCATTCCTGTAAAACCCTTCTCATACACTGCGGTTCTAACAAAACCAGGGGATCCTGGAGTTTGGCTCTGTGGCATAAAAAAGAAGTTTGCCAAGTTGCCTGACAGTTATAAGATGTAACAAGTGAAGTATTATAGATGTTTTGTGTAACTCAAAGTATATTCCTAAACTTGACTTGCAGTCGGTTGATGGTTTTTCTGGTTTTGAGTGCATCAAACAGAATTTAAGCTATTTAGGCTGTCTACATTCGATACGAGTACATTCCGAGTTCCTCAAGATTTCTTTCAGAATGGATTTTTGTTCATTAGGTGGTTTTGGTTTTTTAAACTATGCTTGTAGTTAGGACAAAAGGATAATCTAGAGTACCTAAGTAAGGTTTTAGTGGGTTTTGCTTGGTTTTAAATAGGGGAAATGAATCATTAACCAAATGAGATCCTTTCAGGTTATGTTAATAGATGTTTAGAGCATTACTCTTACATGTATGTAATGAATTAAAAAAAACGTAATTTAAAAAAATAAATCATTTTTCTACCGAAGCCCAATATATCTAAACACTAAAAGGTTTGTCTGCTTACATAGCTTCTGCTGTTGCAGCCTTGAGATCTTTTAGATGGTCCTTCTTTGGAAGCTGGCAGCTCTGTGGTTCTAACCTAGAAAAACACATTAATTTCAGTCTTATCTGAAGCATTATCCTTAAGTGAAGATTTCCTCACAGATTTCCTCAAATTTGTGAGGAAAGAACATTAATGCCTTTATTAAAAAATATAAAGCTTTCATTTCTAAAGAAGGAACAGCTCAACAGAAATTAAGGATGAACTTGGCAGAAAGAGCAACCTATAATATTACTTTTGTGGCCTTCTGTTTAAAAAAAAACAGTTTTGGGGAGATGAAAGCATTTACTCCCCACTCAGAAAGGGTAGGAAATGAACTGCTGGACTCATATCCGTAACTATAATGAGCATCACAGATCAGCAAGTCTCATGTAGCGTAATATACTATGTTGTTGCTCTTCAGTTATCACAGCACTGTGGAGACTGCACGCTCCACCACACAGAAGTGTTCATTGCCTAACCAGCTTCTAGGAAAGGAGTTGGGGAGAACCACTGAAATCCACCATAGTAACGCAGGCAGCTGGAAAAACCAAACACTGAGCTCGCTGTTCTACTCGAAATGGTAGTTTTTCCTTCAGGTTGCTGTCCTCAGAATCTTTAGCAAATGCAATTGCTAAGAAAACATGATTTTGCACTCACTCTTTCTCTTCCTGGGGAGATGCCACCAGATTAACAGTCAGCTCCTGCAGCTGGTCATCATCCTTTGTTTCTTGCCTCCCTCTAGTATCAGGACTTATATGAAGCGTGCCAATCTTCTCAGTAGTTTTGCGTACAAAGCTGGAAACACTAGGAGTCAGAAGTTCAAATGTTTAAAATTAGAAGTTCAAAGCTGAACAAGTCAAGCACTTTCTTTCTATTCAAACCATGATTTCAGAAAACTTTATAGTCTGAAGAACTCTGGAGAAAAGGACGAGAGCAGCAATGACCAACAAGAACAAAACTGACGAAGAAGCTGCTCAAAATTCATACTTCAGTCATAGTCCATACTTCCAGCACAGAAAAAAACCCTGAAGTATTTAAGACTTTGGTTTTCTGCTGCTGGAGAAACAGGATCACATACTAACATTAGCACTTAGCTTTTGGCATGTATTTGTATACAAATAAATGCAGATTGGCTACATTGCCATTTAAAGCTTATAAACAGAAAGCATCATTAGAAAATTATGTCTCAAGAAACAGTTTTACAATACTCCAAATTAATTCTTCAGATTACAAAGCTCACTAAAAACATACTTTTCATATCATCGGTCTCTATCCCTTCAGATATTTTATTCAAGAGAAAGTCCAGTGAATGTACCAAAACGCAGTTATTTCTACCATGAAGAGAACCACATCATCAAGAGTTGAACAGAAACCTTGCTTTCTGGCCAAGAACTAGTTTAAAGGAAAAAAGCAGAGAATATGGCATCTTTTTACTATGCTGATGTATAGCAAAAGCTGAAGGTTGCTGCAGAAGAGAGAAAGGATTCAAATATAGCAAAAAAATTGGACTTTAATGTATAGAAGAATTACCGTTAATTTTTTTAAGTTTACCTTTAAGTATGATAGTATTTTATTTAATTATAAACTGAATATAGTGAATACCTGAAAATCTAGTTGTCATTATTAGCAGAAACATTTGTTACTACTAAAATCCTAAAAACCGCTTATGGTTCAGAAAGAATTCAAAACATTGCATGTACCTCTGAAGGTTATTCTGTGGTCCTCACACTACTGATACCAGCTATAATTTTTTGTTGCAGGACATAATTCACATACCTAAGTGAGCAAGGGAGCGCTACACAATTTTTCAGAACATCGCTATGGGCCAGCAACATTTTAGCTAAGAAACTAACACACTTTTTTTTCCCCAGAAAAGTTTTAAGTTATGTATTTAACATAATCTCCTTTATATTTGTCCCCTCCTGTTTTTTAAAGCGAGTTTTAAAATAGCAATTTGATTTCTGCATAAAGTGGCACTGTCATATTTACTTGTACCGGGTATAAGCTACCGTTATTCCACAAACACTTGCAGAATTGATGAGATTCACTGAAAGGTGTGTGGAGGGGTGGGACAGCAGACCATGTGGTATACTTTGCAAGTGTGTTGTAGCAGTATGTAGCATGCTTTGAATATTTTTATGTTTGTACCCAAGCAACGTAGGAAGCCTTCACTCATTCTTCAGATATCTAAGTACCAGACAAGCAAAATCCCAAACCAACATTCAGTAAATTTGCTTTGAATGCAAACCACAACCACAGTTTACAGGGTAATTCTAAACACTCTTAGACACTTGCATATTCTTAGCCATTTAAAAACTGACGTTGAAATCTTGGCTCCATTGAAGTTAACAGCAGCTCTTCACCTCTTCATTAGAGTCAAGACAGAAGCCTTAAATTGTCTAGCAAAATTCACTGCATCTCCAGTGTTTCAGATGTTTGCAGAACAGAGCATGAACTAAACAGAGAATGCTACAAATTTAGAGGACAGAAAAGGGAAAGAGGTAATGGATGAGTGAACCTGCTGCAAGTTTTACCTTTCTTTGACAGCTTGGAGAGAGACGAGAGGAGATGGGGAACGAAATGACAAAGGAATACTGAATGGGAGAAATGTCTCATTCCGGTCAGCCTCAACCATCACAGATGCATGAGATACATTGTCTAACAAATGGAATTGAAATAAAGAGTCATGAAACAGTGGCCTGGAAAAAATGGAACAGTGAAACAAACTGCAAGTCACTAATTAATGAATAATCTGCATGGGATATTTTCAGAATGTGGGTAGCCAGAAAAGTGCTATTTGGTTTCAAGGACCATTTTATTACTGACTTAGAATCTGGTAGGCCTGCTTTGATAATAGTCTTTTGGCTCTATAACAAGGCAAATGATGATCAACAGCTGTATGAAAACTATCTGCTAAAAGCAGACTTAGAGTCCATTTAGGGGACAAAAATCTTGATTTAATCCACCGACAGTTACTTAAGCATCTAGGAAAATGAAATATTGCTGCATACATCAATTCACATTGCATTATTTCCTAAAACCTAAATCACATATGAACCGTACAGAGACGCCATAGTTAAGGTATAAATCACCCTTTTATTTGAATAGACTTCAAAATATAATTGAACCCATAGCTTTCTGGCTTTTGATAAGAATCACAGGAAATTTAGAATCACTGACTATTTCCTTTTCACTCTTATATCCCTAACAGTATCTACAACGTGTTTTGATTAATCATTTCCTGGTACAAACACAGGCTGTATCTTGAAGTGTTGCAAACAAGAAAAAAAGGATCCTTTTAATTAAGGATGACACTGCATTTTGCAAGTCAGCACTACCTGCACTGCTGAGAGGAAAAGATGCCACGCTGTTATAGAAATTCTACCATCAGAACCCACAATCTCCCTAGATAGTACCTAAAGGTCACAAGTGATTTCAAGATAGCTTGTAAATAAGGCTGCTTTTGTTCATTATGCAGAATAGAAACCTAAAACTTATGACATCTTACGCAAATGTGAGCAGGGAAACACTAAGTCCATTTCTCCTAAATATCGAATTAAGTACACATGCTTCAAGAAGGATCTAGAAATCCTCTACTTTGAAATACTCAGAAAATTTATTATCTCTTATTGAACAGATCGAACTTTTCTATCTCCTGACATTCAAAAACTACATCAATTCATTTTAGAGTTTTAATATCAGAAATTATACACTTCTTCCAAGTTTTCTCACTTGCTGTTTTTATTGTGATGCAGGTAAAGAGGCAAATGTAAACGTAAGTGCTACAAACAGCATGTAGCTTTGTCAGCAGGATAACACTACTAACAAGTAGGGGAGTAAATACCAGCTTCCATACTCTCCTTCCCCATTGTGGTTTTCCCTCAAACCACCCAAATTCTCTCCATCCTCAACTGACATCTACTCTCTGCAAAAGCTAAAGAGCAGCTTTTTTATTGGAAAACCTCTCTATCACACCTGGTCCTACGCTAGCTCCTCATCATGCCGAGTTTCTGCATCCCCTCCCAATCCCAACCAGAGCAGAGAACAAGACCCATTACCGTCTCACTCTAGCTTTCATCCAGTGACAGGTATTTGTTAGGAAATAAAAAAGCTCCCTGGATGGTCTAAATGTTAGCTAATTTTATCATCCCTATGCTAACATATACACATATAAGAGATAACCCCCTTCACAAATGAAACCCTGCAAGAAAGTTAAGAACACTTGTCGTAAGCCTGCTGTTTTCCCTGAAGAAACATGAAGCCAGAGGCAAGATTAAGAAATTGTTTCCTGGAACTAATATTACTGGATGGACAGTGTCAGCAAACAAATCTCATTTGAAGCTCAATTAACACTGGCACAGTCAGCCGAGAGAATCTTAGCATTAATGCTGAATTGCACAGAGAGGAGGGGAGTGGAAATTTGAGAGAAATCCTAGCTTGGTAAAAGCCCTCTGGAACTTGTCTTTTGTTTCTCTGGGTTGTGTTTGGTTTTAAGCTTGGATTTCTGTGGAGCCAGTTTTTCACCCCAATGTTTCAAGAGGGAGTTTGAGTGGGAGGTGAGGTGACTGTTCCCGTTGATCAAATTAAAGAATTTAATCATAGATAACTCAGTAGGGGCAAGTAAGAGCAGAGTCAGCCCCACTGAATTATTATAGAATAAATAAAGATTGCATCCAAATAATGTATTTTCATTAAGAAATATTACCAAGTTCTACTTGCTCATCTTCTTGGTGTGCAGGAAATTCTTTAAGTCTCTCATCTTCTGAGAACGTTTGACTGTGAAGAGAACATGAATCTTCATCTGACTGACTGCCTCTTCGACTGATAACTCGATATATTCCAGAGTCTAAGACACTGAAGCTTTCCTGTCAGGCAAGGGAGAGGAGTCAGATGTTGTGTGAGGTGTCCTTACCTGTTAAACCTGCAATGCACTCAACCAACCATACCCACACAAATAACCTCACAGCACTTGATAATTCACCATCTAGAAAACTCCCACATAGCAAACTTTTTTGACATATCCAGAACTGAAAAGTACAAACATGCCAATAAGCATGCAGTCCAGTGACTTTATAAAGATGTATATACTGCAATTGCTCTTAGGAAAGCAGCCTGCAGAACAACTGGTGTACTTAGTACAAGACAAAAAACTATCTCTGCTTTAGCCCTGCATCTGAAACTGTCACTTCACCCCTTTGTACTTGTGTCCTCAAGAGTCTGTATCCTTTTTGCTGGTTAACCATACCCAGCTAGCACAATTACAGACCCTGGAAACTATTCGGTTCCAGGACATATGTATATTCTTTTGCTCATGGTCAGTCTATGTAGTTTACTTTCCCATCTGCTAAAGAAAAAAACTTGTCTACCACATTAAGATGGAATTTACATTACTTTGGTTTTTAAACTTTACTTTTTAAACACTGTTAGGATGAGAGCAGCAACTGACATTGTATAAAACTATGAAACATTTCCCCTTTCTTGAAAAGCTGCTGGGAAGACAAGACACTACCAAGCAGCTGTATGTGTAAAAGAATATTAGAAATATGCTTTGATTTTTTTTCCTTAGAGCTGTCTGCTTAAGCTTCATAGAGTGAGACAAGTTTTTAAATAGGGCCAGGATAGTTCTGAGCATTCGGACATTCAGTTTTCACCACATAAAACTACAGTTAGAATCAAGATGACCTTTACTGAAGCATATTAAGACACTAAACTCAGCTGTGGAGAAAGTTGTCTTCTTATCGATCTTTGTCCACATCTCAACCATTAGCCACAAAATAATATAAACAAAAGGCAGAGGCCTAAGAGCTTAAAGAACGCAAGTAGTAGTATTTCATACCTCTCTACTCCACCTAATTTTAGAAAGTAGCATTATCAGCTATAGCAGACATAGTAAAAATGAAAGCCTCATCTTCAAAGTGAGCAGTGAGGTGATAAGCCATACAGATAAAATCTGCAGGTTACATTTTTGGCACTACCAATACACTTACATGAGATGAAATACTGCTCCTCCTACTGCTGCATGCAGAATCTAGAGGTTCCAACTTTGAAATTAATTCTTCCAGCTGCGTAATGAGATCTTGTTGGGTTGAGGCATCCAGCTGAGACTTCAAGTGCTCCAGCTTGTCTAGAGGCAGATTTTTTCTTGCCTAAAAGTACACAGTGAAACAGAAGCATTATTATTTCTAATGTACATGTGAAAAGAAAAAGGTACCGTACGTGCAGGCTAATTTTCATTCTAGAAGTATAAAGTCTAAATGACATTTTTAAAAACTCCACGAACATGAATCTCGGAAACCTATGGAATCTAATGGAAGAGGGGGACAGGAAACAGAATGAAGTTGTGTTGCACATTTACAAAGAACTATTTACTTACTCTGCAAGAAATGATTGAATTTTGGAAGAGACAACAGACCCTGGCAGCAAGCGTCCAGAACCCTCTTCTCATCAGGCGTTCTATGCAGCGGTCCACCAGCACAAGGGAGAGGTGCACAACTTTTCCATTTGTGTGCAGACAGAACAACTCACTTTTGTAAACTGCAATATCCTGAATATCTGCAAAACCAGATGCACAGAAATATATAAAGGACTGACATCATTAGTCAACATTCCTTTCTGTTCCTGAAAGAAGGTGAAAACATATTTCCCATCTGACTGCAAATGGGTGCATAAGCCTAAAACACTCTAGCACAAGTGTCATGGGGAAAACAAACACTGAAGAGTGCTAAGCTAGCATCTAACAACTATAAAGCACAGTTAAACTATCAAAACTTTCCAGAGTTGCATTTCTAGAAAGCATTCAAAAGGAACACTTTCCTATTCCTCTGAAGGGGGATGAAAAACTAAATGTGAGACACACATCATTGTTAGCTTTGAAACAGAAGGAAAACAATTGCTAGTAGAAAAACACTTCAACCTTGTAGCAGTTTTCAAATGAAATAGTTATGCTATATGCAAGTACTCCACGACAAAGGCATTGGAAACGTAACACCAAAAGGGAGGGAGAGAACGGAAAGGAAAAGACTGACTGACAATGACTCACCGTTCTAGGAATATGCCTAAAACAATACACACAAAACCATTTCAGGCCTCACTCATCTGCCAAACAAGTACATTCCCTAGCTCCAATTCAGACAGGTGTTAGAGAAAACAGTTTTTAAGCTTTCAGCTGCCAGATTATCCTTCAAAGGACACCTGACAATAAACCTGAATAAACAGAATTGAGGAAAGGATACTGCAGGTTTTACCTCACTAATACTGCAGGGCATTACCTCTCATTATTTGATTACTGTATTTTAAGATCCACTCTACACCACGTTTTTTCTCAAGCATGTTTTCAGAAGTATGGAGGGAGGGGTTGGCTGGACGAGGCAGGGAGAGGGTTAACATTCAAGGATATACCTGACAGATGACAAGGAAAAACAGTTTTCTGATCAACGTTCTGCAATCCAGCTGCAGAAATTGAGCTTGAAAAGGCTCCATCTTAGGCAAGGACTTAAGAAGTGACAAACATAACAGACAACACTACAAAGAAACCATTCTTAGTTTACCTTTTACTTCACTCCAGAGTAAGACTTGAACACTTTGCGGAAGAAAAATATAAATGCCTCTTTCTGTCCAGGTCATCACACAGTGCTCACTGCAAGCAAAGCAGACGTTAACAGTGCAACAGTTAATTGCGGTAGTCACTGTGAAATATGCAGGGGTGGCACTGGCTTCAGTAGAGCAAGCAAGGAGTGAGTGGTTTAGCATGATGCTTGGAATATTCTTACGCAGAAGTTGATAGTACAAATTAGAAGAATATACAGTGTTTTTATTTTTAGGTCTACTTCATCAACAGGAAGCTACGCTGACAAATACTCACAACAAATACAGCAGCTTGGGGAAAGATAAAGATTGTGGAGAGCAGCTGGAACTAGTGTAACGGGGATCAAGTCTGTAAAGTAAAATTAGTATCCGTTACAAGCATAATACAACAATATCACTTCCTTAATATAATATTCTTAACCCTGGAAATACAAGGCTGGTTTAAATAAACTTAGTTTTACGACAGCAGCATTCATTGCAGTAGTCACATAGACATACCTGCAGAATAAAGGCTTTGGCATTTTTGATAACTCAGATACTGGTTTCCGTTATTAGATGGGAACATATTCAGATGACAGCTAGGATTAATGCTTGACTGCACTAGGAGGTTATTTAATCTTCTCAGTATTAAGGCAGTTCTTTTCAGTTAGTCTAGAAGTCCTAAGCAAGTTTATCACCAATAACACTTATGCGTCTACCTGAGAGTAACAACAGGGAGAGGCGCTGACGAGAGCAGCTGCTTGAACTGATGTGTACTTTGCACTTCCCCATCAAAGTTCACCTCCCACATCCTTGAGCCGGGTCGAGCACAATATATTAAAGGCTGCTGATTCCCACTGTTTTTTCCAACAGGGAAGAAACATGCTCCGAATTCTCCATCTCTCTCCTTGTTACCAATTTTCCAGAACTTCTCTCTAGTGGAAAAAAAGGTACTTGTTAAGACAGCATTAATAAAGGCTCTAATAAATTTTACATTGTTCTTGAAGAGTAAAAACACTAAATCCTAGTTGCTGAATTGGTTTTGGGGCTTAAAAACATCTGTAATGAGTATTATAAAGTTTATAAAAGACAGGGTACAGAAATATTTATTAGTTTAAATGAATGCTCGATCATGAAGTTTGGGGTTTCTTTCAGCAGAACCAGTTGGTCAGCCTGGTTATGGGAATCGGTTGATTCTGCTAATGATCCCAGAAACCATTTCCAATCCCATGAAAGGTAAGACTTGATTATGAATAGTCAGCACAGATTTACAAAGGGGAAATCATGTTCACAGCCCTCTACAATAGAATGACTGGCTTGACAGATGAGAGGAGAGCAGTGGATGTTGTTTATCTTGACTTCAGTAAGGCTTCTGACATCACCCCTCCCAACATCTTACACCGACAAACTGAGGAAGTGTGGGCTAGACAAACAGACATGGAGAAACGCGAAGTCCTGCACTGGGGCGGGAATAACCCCAGGCACCAGGACAGGCCAACTGGCTGGAAAGCAGCTTTGTAGAGAGGGGCCTGGGGGTCCTGGTGAACCACAAGCTGACCATAAGCCAGCAATGTGCCCTTTGGGCAAAGAAGGCCAAATGCCTCCTGGGCTGCATTAGGAAGAGTGTTGCCAGGTTAAGGGAGGTGATCCTTCCCCTCTTCTTGGCACTGGTGAGACATATCTGGACCGCTGGATCTGGTTCTGGGCTCCAAAGTACAAGAGAGACACGGACATACTGGAGTAAGTCCAACAATGGGCCACAAAGACGGCCAAGGGATTGCAGCACTTGTCTTACAAGAAGAGGCTGAGAGAGCTAGGCTGGTCAGCTTGGAACAGAGAAGGCTCAGGGGTGGAACTCCTCTGATCCCACGTGTATAAATACCTGACGAGGGAGTTAAGAACACAGAGCCAGACTACTCTCAGTAGTGCCCAGTGAAAGGACAAGAGGCAATGAGCACAAATGCAAATACAGGAAATTCCATTTCAACGTAAGAAAAAGCTCTGTTATTGTGAGAGTGGTGAACCACTGAAAAAGGCTGCCCAGAGAGCTTGTGGAGTCTCCATCCCTGGAGAGGCTCAAAACCTAACTGGACACAGTCCTGCACAATCTACTCCATCCGACTCTGCTTTGAGCAGGAAAATTGGACTAGATGATCTCCAGAGGTCACTTCAGAAACCGCATGACTCTGAAGTCAAATATTTCACAAGTAAAACTTGCCTCTCGGTATCACACAAATAAGTGCGCGTAAGCGAAGATATGAGTAGTCTTCCATCCAAATAATCAAGCTGAACAACCCGAGAATCTACAGTGGTTATAATCTGAACAGGAAACATCACAAAAGCAGCAGCAGCCTACAGTTAAAAAAAAGAAAACACGGAGGGCCTCAGTTCAGAGTGAAGACAATTTCATTAAGTTAACATCACAAAATTCAGAAAAGATTTGTGTATGCTAAGAATACACAGCGTAAGACAGAGCAGTTGCCTTCTTCTCTCTCCCTTACAAAACAAGGCTTCAATCCTTAGAGGCAGAAAAGTCCAAATCCTCCTTTTCCCAAAACCATTACCGAAGGTTTAAGAAAAAAACCCAATCGTATCCCTGGAGCATCCTGCCATTTCTTTACAAAGAGCGTGGGTTTTGTAACATTAACAAAGGGGTTTGTTCTCTTTCTTGTAAGCTTTGTCTTTTTTGCCCATTCTCTCCCACAAGTACTTTCAGCCAAACAGTTTTATGGAGCCAGACCTGAGGGATTACTTGATACAAAACAAAAAGGGTCCATCAGATTTAGGTGGTTTACATAAACTCGCTTTCTCTATTACCCTGCAGCAAATTAGCCAAATGCTATCTATTATACAAGTGTCTCAGTTTGCATGGGTGATGGAACAATGACGTAGGCAGACTTCTTATTCATAAGAATCTACTGGGAACTGCACTCAGATTTTTCTAGCAGACTGTCACCACCATTTCTGACAGCTTAAAGCTGTTTTCTTTCTCAGGAATGTGTCAATTCCTTACTTCAAACAAAGTGCATTACCTGAGAGGTTCAAGAGTTCAATTCCTTTAAGAGGCACGAGCAGACACATTCCAGGGGCCTTGCTCTTCTTTTCTCTCTCTTTCCACAGTTGAATTTTTTTGCACTTTCTTTAAATACAACAGTCTTGGTACTTTTAAGTCAATTTTCTGTCAAAATCTTTCATGAAGGCTAGAAAACACCTGGAGGAACACACCTGTTTCCAGGTTGTGCTCCTTCTTACACACTAAAGGGAGAAGGAAAGGACCTAGTAATGGTAAAACTTAAAGAACACTCAAGGGCTAGAAATCAGGCTGGTATCATTAATATGCGTGCCCTTTGCACAAAATGTAATGGATCTAAGCTTGACGTCCACCTACTGTTTGTTTAAACTAATCCACATCTTTAAGAATAACAGTATCCAGACAGAGCCAAGCAAAATCAGAGTCTGGGACTGCCCCTTCTCAGACTGACAGCTGACCTGAGGACTAAGACCCACAGCTGAACCTGTAGCTGGAGTCTAAGGAATACAACAGGCTCAGAAACACCAGGACCCTGGGCTTGGACGCTTGTAAATTCCAAGAGGAAGAAGCTCATCCAGTTTTTAATTCTGTGCACTTGAAAGCATTTTTTTGTTGCATTACTAAAATAGCTATAAGAGGGGGTGGGGGAAGTTCACAGGTTAGGATTTCTACTGTTGTCTCATGAGACTGGTTCTCCTTCTCAACAGTCAAAGCTACCAGAACTTCATCAGCTGGCAAGTTTCCTCTGTTCTATTTTACTAAAATGAATAATAAGATTCCACACATCATCCCCTGGGAACCTCTTTATCTCCAACAAAGTATACAACATTTTACCTTCCCTTGTTTCGATGTGTTAATCTTGATGGCTGATACTTTTCCCACATGATCTCCTACAAAAACACGAAGGGCAGCTGTATCCCAACATAGAGCTGTGACTTTTCTGCCCTTATGCTCAGAGGAAACATAAATGCGTTCTGGTTTCCCACGGCGCTCCTGATTCAGCTCCCAGACTACTACAAGACCTTGGCTACAACAATTAGAACAGAAAACACAATTTGAGAGTAAGTCTTCTAATGCTTTATCATTGATAAACATGCATTATCCTAAAGAAACAGAAAATCTAAGCAAAGTACTACATCTCACAGCTGACTGTGTTTGAGGTTGCATGCTTTCAAGAACTGTCACATTCTCAACTCTGAAGACTAAGTGTTCTTCCTTGCACTACAATGTATCAGCAGCTTTGGAAGGCTGCTCTCACATTTACTGGAATCGCCAGTGAAGATGTAGAAAAATAAGTATTTAAATGGATTTTAAACAATGTACCAATCTCACTCTGCCAAATTTAGGAAGATACTTCTTTTGATGCTGAAAGGACTCAGGGAGACATTTATCATCATAACTTCTTCACATGCATTAGCTCTCCCATAGATGTTCTGTTACAGAAACAATACTTATTCTGGAACAAATACCCAGAAAAAAAGTTCAGGAAACTGTCTGTGCAGGAAATTATTCTGTAGGGGCCTCTACCAGTTAGTTTCCTGCCTCCCTCCAAGTTCTCAGCAGACGTCCAAGTCTGAAACTTACAAGCTACTTAAAAATATTTATCTAGAATTCAGGTTTGTAAGTACATCACTCACCTGGTGGCCACAGCAACATAGTCTTCATCATGTAAACAACAGGCAACCCGGGAAATTGCACCTTCCTGAAAGCAAATATGGGAGTAGGCACAGGTAAAAATTGTACTGCCTTTACCACTATGCACCTTTTATCTCTAAGATATAAGCCAGATTCACATCAACAGCTGCTACCTCTTTGTTCTGATGTGGGGTGGGATTTTTTGGGGGCAAGGGATGTGCGCGTGTGTTTTGTTTGCAAACACTGAGCTTACTCTAAAAAGATGCAGCTGACAACAACATGACACCAGGAGAAATGACCACAGTTCATTCTCTCATGTTGAGAACACAGAAATCATCCTCCTGCCCTTGCACCTATGGAAGTTGTTTTGCCAGAACTAAGCGAGATGCCCCCAACATTAAAAAAATGGCTGCATTCATGTTACGGTGGGAGCAGCAGTGGCTCCCAGGAAACACCACCTGGCTGTAGACACAGCAATCCCTGTTCCATGACCTCTTTCAGCAAAAGCAAACCAGCCTATCTTTTCTTTGCTTAGCCAGGTAGTTCATCGTTTGGACATCCAAACATTGGTAGTTATCTGCACATGAGTTGCTCTGGTTTCATATTCAAATTTTCTTCTAATTCTTAAATATTCAGGTGACTGTTGCTGCTGTTAAAAGTAAGAATTTGAAAAACAAAGGTCTGACCGTCTTAAGTAATTTCTTTCATGCTTCTTGAAATCTGTTACACCACGCACTCTGCAGCTACACTCCAGCACCACAGCCTTTTTTAAAGTGTGCAGTCCAAAACTTCACCTTATTTGGACAACTCAGCAAGCTGAAAATGCCTGTTGACTCTTATTAAAAACTAACTTGAAACAACATCTCTTTCCCAGACCCATTTTCCCTGAAAATTTTTGTATAGAACTCTTCACCCTTACCTTGTGAGTGAGAAAGAGTCTTTGCTTCCAACCATCTTTCTGTATAAGGTTCAGTCCTCCTCCGGAACTGCCTAGAGCTAGCCATCGCTTCGACACAGCTATACACGTGCACTGAAGGAATAAAAATTACGATGCACAACATGACTGTAAGTACTAATAACAGTACCTTTGTCTTGCATTATTATGTTATTTTTTAAAGGCTTCATTGTTTGCCGGCCGTTTGTACCACTCCTGAAACACTGGCAGCACAGTCGTCAAAGATATTAGAATAGCATTCTCTGCGACTAGAGCAAACAGCAGAAGACAGCAACCATGTAAGGCTGTATTATTTACCCCACATTTGCATTAAGAAAACACAGAGTAATAGGATCCTTTGTCTTCACTACTTCTTCTTCCTAAAGTGTTACCCCCCATAAGCTAGCAAGCACACACCCAAAAAGAACGGGATGAATCCTGTGGGTTAATCAGATAATAAACCAAGTAAGGTCATTATATGAATAAAAGAAACCCAAAAAACCAAAAAAGCCCAAACACCACAAACTCACCTTCAGACGACTAGAATCCAGCCTGAGAGCAGAAAGCAATGGATCCAAACATTCAAACTCCGCCAACACATGGTTGTAAGAGTCTGGAATTATTGGCACAGAGGCCATTGATGCGCAAGACCAGCACTACGCATTCACGGGTGCATTACAGCTTCAGCTTTTAGCTGTACCTGACAAAAATAAAGGAAGCTCTCGATTAGTTCGCTTTTTAGTATTGCATCTGTTTTTCTGTGTTTAAGGAAGCACAGAGAGTCTTCCTGTTCAAACACGATCAGGTTTCAGTTCGCAGAAAAGACCCGAGGGCTGCAAAACTAGGCCCCTGGTTCACTTACAAGAAGTTTTTGTTGGAGTTCATTTCAGAAAACTCAACTTATCAGATAGCAACCTTGGAAATATTTAAATTGTAGCTATATTTGCATGCACTTGTGAAACAAGCTCTGTCTACTTATGGAAAACGCCTGTTTTATGGCAAAACGCACCTCCCCCAACAACATGCACCCTTGATTTTAAACTGACTTTCTCAAAGAAACATTTAGCCTGGGCATTTTTATACCTACATCATCTTCTGCCCCAAAACTAAATTTAAGAAGTATTACCGTCAACTGAGCCCAAATTTAGAGTTACCTGCATTTGTGCATTCTCAATACAACTACACGCACATGCGTATAAACCATCCTTTCCACAGTACCTCCTCTCCAGCGCACGAGAGGTAGCACAGAGTGAAAACTCAAGAATTAAATAGTTATCAAAGTCGCAATCTCATATATTTTTCCTAAACGGCATACGCTCTAAAAGAATGTCTCGCTAAGGAATTTTTAAAGTTTTAGACCTCTATGCTACTTAAAAAAAAAGTTATACTTCACACTCAAGCATTTGAATGTCTAGATAATGTTTAGCATGCAATACCATAAATTCAGTAACCCCCTCCCCCCCGAAATACCATTACGTAAAACGTTGCATTTCCTTACAGCAAAAGGGAACACACGCTCTCACCAAGCACTGGGAAAAGGGAAGTTACACAGTGGTGCACACTCAGCCAGAGACTGAAAACTGTTTCAAAATTCCCTAAAACGCCTCAGGATTCTTACGCTATTACCCCGCCCGAGGAAGCCGCCCCGAGCCCGCCGCTCACCTCCTCCGGGGCCCCCAGCGCCTCAGGAGGAGCCGGATCGAGCCCCCGCGGGCCGCCAGCGCCACGGGACGAACGCTTCCCGCTCGCCTCACACCGGCTACGAGAGCCACAGCGGCGGCCGGGCGGGCGGGCAGCGGG
>VZSC01012475.1:270777-316515 GCA_013398225.1 Steatornis caripensis
CGCGGCCTGGCGGGGCCGGGGGTTCCGTGGGGGAAGGCAGCGAGAGGCGCGGCGGCGGCCGCCGGTCTGCGCCCCCCGGCGAGCGGGGCGGCGCGAAGATGGCAGCGCTGCGCCGGCGGGACTGCGGCTGCCGGGACCGGGCTGCACCCGAACCCGCGGGCGATGGGCAAAGCGGGGCCCTCGCCCCGCCTTGCCGGGGCCGGACTGTCGGACGGGCCCCCGCCGGGGCCGCGCGGGGTGTCCTCGGGCCCGTCTTACCGCGAGCAGAAACGCTGCGGGAAGCGTCGGTGGTGGGAGTCGCGGGGGAAGGCCGGAGCGACCCTGCCGGGTGCTCGCCGCTGCCCACACGAACGGCGCTTCCACCTCCCCGCCGTGCTGGGCCGCGTTCCTCGGTGTGGTCCCCGGGCTGTGCGGCCAAACCGTCAGAGCCCGGCTGCATGACAGCCACTGCTCTGCAGCCTGGGCTGTCAGCGCAGATGTTCTGCTGTTCCCTGCGGGGAGTGGAAACGCGGCAGCGAGGCCTGCATCGAATCGGCCGGAGCTCGCCTGCCAGTCCGTGCCTACCCTGACCAAGTCAGGATTATCAAAATGCGTAAAGATTTCCTTTGTTTCTGCTCAGAACTCGACAAAACCGCGTGGGAAGAGACTGGACTGAAATGCTGGTAATGGAGAGCGTTCAGAACAGGTGTTGTAAGGAAGAGAGGTACCTGGTTTTAAAAGCGGTTAGGAAGAGTCGCTGCATTAGAGGAAGGACAGGCGTTGGAATTTGATGGTGTTTCCAGAAGCTGCGTTTACTCCCGCAGAGCTGGGAGGGGAGGAGAGGAGTTACAGACGAATAAGCAAACAGGACCTTTCTTTTTTGTTTTATGCCAATGCTGAAGCTTCCTGATAGACCTTGCCAGTTGTAAACTGCAGCTGAAATTAACATCCTGAAGACAGGCTCGATGACAAGTCATACCCCATGGCTTCGGGCTACTAATTGATCTGAGTGCTTTTCAGAACTATTAACCATCACTTCAAAAGCTCTGCCACTGGAGAACTTAAAATAAACTGTCTGACCTTCCTATTGTGGAAGATACTTAAAGCGGAGAAAGGTCTGCTTCCAGAATTTGCAGCTGAAGAACTCTAATGCAGCTTCTTTCAGCAGCAGATTAGAATTACCACTTAAAGCTATAAAATAACAGAATTTGTCAGTATGCATGTTGCAGTTCTTGCCCCTTTGAGCAGCAGTGTCATCATCTGCAGTACTGATTCCTGGAAACTTCAGTTGTTCGATGTAGAGGTTATGAGATTTGGGCAGGCGTCAGTAGATCATCAATGGCTCTCGCCCTTCTGCATAGTAAGCCTCAAGTGTCCAAAAAGAAAAGAAAATGACTGGTGTACTGTGTGTACTTAGCAAGTATGTAGCCTTCCCCTCTGCAGTCGGTAGGAGCCCATCCTCATGCATTTTAGCAGCTAGGCGAGATTTCTATTTTAGAATTTTTCCTGTACTTCTAACAAGAAGCCATCTTGTTTTCATTTGTGAAAGATGGTAGCTTTCCTAAATCCTGATTATTAAATGGGGTTTTTTTTAATCCTTTCTGATGTACTGTTCAAAAGACAGCTTGTGCTTGTGAGTTGTATCATCGTACTGCCACTGTAAATTACTGCAGGAAAAAGGAAGCACAGTAATGACATAAGTAAGAACAGCAGTGAGCTAGTGTGTTCACCCTCCCACAAGGTAGAATGAGCCACTTGTGGGATAACTGCATTCACAGGTTGCACACTGCAGGGTACTGTGCTAGACGCGCCTGTGGCTGTGAAGGAGAAGTTGCTAGCTGCTGATTGTTTTCTTCGGTAGTTCAAAGACTGGTTGTAGGTGGGTGAAATAGCATGGTAGAAGAGCAAAGCAACTTGCATCAGAATGAGCCTGACTATGGAAATGCTTTCCTTTTTTTTTTTCTGTTCAGTACAGGTTTAATTCCTTTGCACTCTGTGGCTTTGCCTCTACTGCATTGGATAATAATGACCTTAAAGGACTGTAAAGTAACAAAGGGAGAAAAAAGTAAAAATCCTTAGTCTTGCATATGTTGACGTTTCTAGCCTATTGGAGTCTGTGGCCAGCTGCCTTTTTCCGGTAAGGATAAGGTGCTGATGAGAGACTACAGACCTGCAACAGGAAACTACATAAAGCGGTAGTGCGAATAGCACTGAAAGAGAATAATGCTGCTGGGGAGACTGTAACGGATTACGCTAGGGAACGGTCCTGAAGTCATGCCATGCCATTTTCTTTGAGAGAGAAGTACTAGCAGGGCTGCTCTGAATGTGGCACAGCGTGTTCTTGTGACAGCTGCAGTGGTGCTGATGTGAAACCCCACGTTCAGCTCAGCATCACTGAAGTCTTTGGCAAAGCTTTGGGTAACTGAAATGATGAAAGAGCAAAGCCTAAGTGCAGAGCCCTTTTGCCATTAAGTCTTTCCGCTTACTGTTTTACTTAACTCAGTTCTGAGATGGGCTTCTAAGATTCTTGCTGAAGAGAATGCTAATGCTACTGTCCAGACTGTCAAGAGTAAAATATCCTGTCTGGCTGCCTTTTTTGTAAAGAAAAAAAAGTATGTGAATTTAACTGCTTAGCATTATCATTTTGTGATACGTACTAGTAGTGCGACAGCTGATGCAGGTTGCTGTTTGAAGTTTGATGCGGGCCCCAGGAAATACTACAGGTATTCTAAAGCACATGAAACATGCATATCAGCATTTGAAAATACTATTTTACATATCAATAGTAAAGTTTATGATGTACAAAATACAGCAATTGGACAGACTAAACTTTTACAGCAAACATACCGAAGCTGTAATTTTTTGATAGGCGGATGACAGTATGTTAATAGAACGTAGTCATACTTGCGGTGTCCTTAATCTCTTGAGAAATTTAAAGCTGAACCTGTAGAGGGGAGTGATAGTGACCTCTGGGGAGAAGAACACAGCAAGTATCAAAAGCCTTGCCGATGTGACACTGGTGACAACGTTACCATTGTGACGAAGTAGGTGTAACATTAGTGCCTCAGACTTTGGGGGAGAGGGATAGGAAACTGGCCAGCTGGAATAAAGTGTGCAAAACATTGCTCGAGCCTTGGGCAAAAAACCACCACAGTAAGAATGGGAGTGTAACTGGGCTACCTTACCTTTAGCACAGAGAACTGAAAATCCATGATTTTTCACATACCTTCTATCCTTGCCTTTTCTGAAATGACTTAACATCTGCTGTTCACACTGAAGAAGGGAATTGTTGCCAAATGCCAGAGGAGATTTGGAATTTATGTCATTGCTTAGCTTCAGTATTCTTCTGAACTTGAAAAACCAGTAAAGGAACATTAAGCCAGAAAAATTTGGTTATTGGTTTAAATGTAAGATTTGTGGGTCTTTTGTTGGAGCAAATCAGCAACATAATTAGATGAATTATTTAGGTATCTGGCAGTATTTTGTTTAAATACTTTTGCAGACTTCACTGACAGGGGAGCATGTTTATCTGGAACGTTTAAAAAATGGCGTAGGTATTAACGAGTAAATGTGGCTTGTAATACTTTGATATAGATAGGAGTAGTGAAAGAGTTACAGCAAAAATAATTACACTAATCAGCTCAACTGTATGTTTTTAACAGCTCCTTATAGCCACGATGGCAACATCATCTGAAGAAGTGTTACTGATTGTAAAGAAGGTACGTCAGAAGAAGCAGGATGGAGCTCTCTATCTTATGGCTGAAAGGATAGCATGGGCACCTGAAGGCAAAGACCGATTCACAGTCAGCCATATGTATGCAGACATAAAATGTAAGTGAACACTTTTCCTATTCCTGCTTCAGTAAGCAGTATTTCAATAAACGTTTAAATACAACCCAAAGCCTGTTTGCCATAAAACTCCGGTAGGTAAGTTAGGAAGGTTGCAAGGGTCTGGAGCTTTGAGTAGGTTATTCTGTCTAGCAGAGATCAGGACATTGGTGAAGTATCACCAGTTTATTAAGGATGCTACTGCAGAACTTCAGATGTTTAAGTTGTACTGCATTTTCAATTAATTTTTGATAAACTTCTGCAATAAATTGAACAGAAAAATAATTATGCCATATGCTTGTGGAGGGAAGGGTGGGAGGAGGGCTGAGGAAGAGTATAGGATTTTCAAGGTCTAACACAGAAGCTATCTGGCTTGTCATCTGTTAAACTATGCATCTAAAGCTGTTTCCATTTTCATATAAAATGAACCTCGCCGTCTTATTTTCATCCAACAGACCATAGCTTCAGAAGCACTAGCTTCTGTACTTTGGCCTAACTGGTAACATTCCGAATAAGCATTTGCTGTTGGAATAGCAGAGTACTTGCAAGTCAAAACTGAACAGTAAACGTCTATAGCATGCTGCCTTTCTGGCTCCAGTTAGCGCTCATATTCCATGTCCTGTAAGGCCAAAGAAGGAATAAAAAGAAAGGTGTATGCGACGCTTGGTACAGGTTTAGTGATTACTGCTGTTTAAAGTCACATACAAGTACTGCAGCATGATCAAAAGTGTGTGTGATGAATCAGAACTAATATGCTGTTTTCTTAAATAAGAGTGTGACGAGTTTAAAAGCTCTGTTCACCTATAATAATCAACTTTGTGAAGGTTTTATTTAGCTATTTACTTACACTTAAGCAACTTATATTTTAAATATTTAGACGTATAGGCATTGAATTCTTTTTAACTTAGATGAAAGGTAATCTTTTTTTGTCATCTAAAATTAAAAAAAAGAGGGAGGTATTTGTAAAGTTGTAGTAGAGATGATTTAATGATAACATCTGGTTCCTGTCTCCCACTTCCTCTGGAGAAAGGGGTGAGATTCAAAGTTAGATTAGTGCCATTTGCAGTGCTACACTGAAGACAACATAGCACAACTGTCCATAAATGTAGTTCTAGCCTCTGCTCCCTCTGGTTATGAGAAAGGAAGCAGGAGCTGGGTTTTTCTTGTGAGTCATGAGGGTGTAATAGCACCTTGGAGGCATTCGTGATCGACTTTGGGAGTGCTAATGGCTAAATGTGCTCACCACAGCACTTGAAACCAGCATACCTTTGCCGTCAGTGGACATGCTGTTACCCCACCCTTCGTCTGCTTTCTTACCACTTTTCTTCTGTGGGAACTGGTCCAGCTGGAAAAACAAAAGGGGGTTGCTTTTCGGTGGATCTGTTCCTTGGCTCAACATGCTGCACAAATGCTAACGCTTGTACAAGAAAGGCAGCAGGAAGAAGCGGAAAGGGGGAATGAGGTTGTCGCCATTCAGCAGCAGCCTGGATTGGTACTGGGTTAAACTGTCCAGGTGATGAGAACGTAATTTGCAGCAGTTTTCTAATGGAGGATGTGGGAAATGCAAAGATCCTGATGCATCAGGGCTCCTGAGCAGTAGCTGAAGGATACTGAGCAATAGGCTACTATTGTAGCTCTGTGTTACAGGGAGAACAAGGTGCAGGGTTCAAACTATTTAAGGGGAAGACTGTCTGTTCCACTTTCGTGGCTGGAATTCACACACAGATTAATGGTATTTAATTGGATGATGAGGATAACCGCTTATAAAGCAAATACTCTAGGGAAGAGTGTTTCTTGTATAAGCTTACTGTCTGTTGCTAATTAATACTCTCTGTGTAATCTAGGCCAGAAAATCAGTCCAGAAGGTAAAGCTAAAATTCAGCTTCAGCTAGTATTGCATGCAGGGGACACAACCAACTTTCACTTCTCCAATGAAAGCACAGCAGTGAAGGAGCGAGATGCAGTAAAGGATCTTCTTCAACAGCTGTTGCCCAAGTTCAAAAGGAAAGCTAATAAAGAGCTTGAGGAGAAGAACAGGTAAAGGAGCCTTGAAGTTTTTGGGGTTCTGGGTTTTTGTTTTGTCACCCAACTATAGCGTATTTCTGCTAACAGTTCTTGTTACTGCAGCATCATTAGTGATATGGCATTTGTTTCCCTAGTAAAAGATCTTTCCACTTTCAATTTAGAGCCAGTTCCTTGAGACTTACATAACTCTAACGTGTTGAGACTGTACTTGTGTTCTCTGTGACATGTTCTTGAGGTGTAAAGGCAGCCAGCCTGGCTGCCACCCAGCCTTTGTTATCTACGGCTATGAGATGAAAGCACCCAACTGGCAGTCTGTCTCTTTAGTCTTCTTAAGTATACATGTATCAGTTAGAAAAGCTGCTTGAAAGATTTTTTTCTTTTCTGGAAGTTCTCACCTTCCTTGATTTGTGGGTTGGGGTGTTTTTTTCTCCCTGTATAACCTCTTCCTCCGTCAAATCTTCTTTCCTGGTGTTTTATATACTCTACTAAATTGCTAGGATGCATTTTCATGCATCTCACTTGAGATGCAGTAGTTTGTTATTTGGTATACAGGATGTTTATGTTAAAAAATGTTTTGAGAAGACATTCAGGACCTAAGTCCTTTTCCCAAAAGGGCTTTTAATATATGCTTCTGTTCTTTTTAAAATGTTTGTGTTAAACCAGTCCTTGTGAACACAGAGCACCTGGCTCTGCTTCTCCCCAGATGAGTTTAACTTCATTCTAGCATCTGCTGTGAATCCTGTATCTACTAGCTTCTGTTTCCAAAGGCTGTTGTAGCTTTGAACTTAGGTAAGTTAAAGCTAGATTTTTTCAAAACCTAGGAGCATCGCCTCATTGGGCAGATTGGATCTTTACAATCCCAGATTTCCCAGCAGAAAGGGGAACCTTTTTTATAGATTTCCCAGCAGAAAGGTAAGAGCCCTTATGCTGGAGCTCTGACGCATCCAGGATTCACTGGTTCCAGTACTGCAGTGACCACTAGGGTGTCTACAGCACTGCAGACTGCTTTGGTACTATTACCATACTAGTTTCTTTACACTACATGCCTTATTTCTAACAGTATTAATACTGAGGACGTGGGCAGTCTTAGCTCTGAATCTTTGTATCCTTAAATGGAGTTTTACAGTATTATAAGAGCTTTTCTAGTTACAGAGAAGCCAGAATCTCTGCACATACTCAGTCATAGTCTGTTCTTTTGACAAGTAGAAGTCCAAGTCTAGCAATGGGGCTTCATTAGCTTAATTTGCAACAGATGAGGCAAAGAAGTTTCAACCTGTTCTAGAAGGGTACTATGTCCAGAGTCCCTGCAGCACTTCCTCCATTTACTGACACGTGAGGGTCAGGTATGTACCAAAACCCCAAGTTTTAATGAAATAATAACAGGCTGCTTCCTGCTGCACTAATTTGTAAGAATTGCCACTAATCTGTATTTGTTACCAGCAAGAAGAACTGGAAAAACCGTGGTTGTTATAACAGGGATGTCCTGCCACAAAGTTTTCACTTCCACCTCATCCCACTTTATCCTTAGAGTAGCTACAGACTTTCATTCAGTCCAGACTGCAGCTTATCCATGTTCTTCCCTAGACCACGTACTATGTATTCATAAGATTCCTCTTTTGTTTTGTTTTTTTTTTTTTGCAAATGATCAAGATTGAGGTACATGCTAAAGATTGATGAGGTTATTGGCTGATTGTGAACACGCATGCACATTTTCCTGAACGTAGCCTAGCAGGTTTCAAATTAGGTACACAGCTGTATAAGAAGCTGTTTAAACATGAATTAACTGAAGTTTCAGATGCGTACATTCTTTGCATTTTGGATAGTAAGGGTGATACTTGATAGTTGGATGATAACTTTTGTAAACATTGTTCCCTGGTGAAAATAGTAACACTGAACTTCTGTAGCACTTGTGCTGCATGTGATAGCTAAGGGAGGAAGACCCTACTGTCACCCACAGAAACATAAATGAACAAACAACTCAGGGTAATGTGTGTTTTAAGGTATCTTATCCCAATGCGTATTTTGTGAGCTGTACCCTTGCACTAGAATAGACACCTGTAACTACTGAATTTTAAAATCTTAAACAAGTGTGCTGAAATCTCCTTTTTTTTTCCTCCCCCACGAGATCTTTGTTACGGCAGTTCAAGCAAATTCCGTGTGCTTTTGCAGTTCAGGAGATTCCAGTCCTGGACCCAAGAGCACCACAGAATATTTTAGGACAAGATGTTAATCCCACGTTAACTTTTTCTTAGGCATTACTGTTTTCTGGCATTTAATGCTATTCATGAACATTTTTTATTCCTTTCTTAAGTCTTATGAGACAAATATAGCTATTGAGGTTGGTTGCTTACAGAATCTTGTAAGAAATGCACAGCATTCTGAAAGAAAAGTTGGTTTCTGTTACTTTTGTGAACTCATGTTAGTTATGGAAATCCTAGTGATTTATTCTGCAGTGTTTCAATTCTATTCAATACATTCTTTTACCAGAATGCTGCAAGAAGATCCTGTTTTGTTTCAGCTCTATAAAGACCTTGTTGTGAGCCAAGTAATCAGTGCTGAAGAATTCTGGGCCAACCGTTTAAGCCTGAATGCAGGGGATAATTCTGCGGCACCTAGTAAGCAGGATGTGGGCATCTCTGCAGCATTTCTGGTATGTTCAACCTCTAACTTAAAGAATTTTAGAGCAAACAAATTGGGGAAAGTGAGAGTTCTGCTCATGTACTTTATTCCCATATACTTTAATGTTGTTCTTTCCTGGTTCTTCAACTTAACATCTCTCTGCAGGTTAGACTACTGCAAGTGTGAATGAGAGAAAAAAAAGTAAAGGTTTTACGCAAATCTGCAACCTCAAATTTTTGTCAGTTTAAGACTCCCAATTTGAACTTTAAATTGCCAATGGGCAGATGTTGTTTATACTGCTGCTCTGCCTTCTGTAAAACAGGAATAATGGTGAATTTACAGTCACCAGATTACAGTGTGTTAGTAAGTTAAAAAGAGTATCTGTTGCAGCATTGATATGCATTAATTAAGCTGCAAAATTTTAAACCAGTACATGCTTTCAACTACTTGGAGAACAGTTTGTATATCTGAAAGCTCATTTTATATCTCTCTCTCCCCAGCTTTCAGTTATGTTACTCATTTGTCAAAACCGTGCTTCAGTAATCCAGTGCAGTCTAAAAGTTATCTAGATACAATCTTCAGATCCCTCCCACAGAGACACGTTTCAACTTCTGCAACAAGATTCATACAGGTTATGACTCTAGCTGGAATCTCATTTCCACCTTTGTGACTGTGCACACATCAAGAGTTTGGGAGGGAAAGATGAGGTGGGAGTTGTTTCATGACTTAGCTGCTGTACAAACACTTGTCTTTTCTCACCTGAATCGGTTACCAAATGAACTCGATTGCTCTCATTTCCCGTCTCCCATTATTCTTACATCTTAACATTAAAAAAAAACCACCCCACAAAAAAACCTCAAACCTTCAAAACTAAGCTTTCTTAAAATAACTGGTTGCGTTTGTACCCTGCATTTGTGAAGAAGATGACTTCAGATATTTGTGTGTCCTAGTTCAAGTTAAAATAACTGTCTGGCTCTGCTCTGAATGAGCGTTTCTCTAGGAAGAAGGTGGTACAGAAAATAGAATTTACTGTTTCAGGAAAAGGAAGAAAAGGCAGCAGCGTATGCAGTCACATACTTTTCCCTCTTACTGAGAACTGGACTGAGCACTTACTTGCTCCAGAGCTTCCTAAAGAGATTGCCGAGATCTAACTTGCAAGTTCTAACTTGGGCTTACCCTCAGTTTGAAAATTCAGTGTTATTTATCAGTTATACGAGATGCTTTTAGTGCATAAAGAAATAAGGTGTAAGAGGCATAAATCCTTTTTTGTCACTTCATTATCATCACTGATTATTCACTAGCTGAACTGATGAATGAACAACAAAAGATTAGGCATATACAGTAAACATGCCTATTTTTACTTTGCAACAAGGATATATTAAACTAAGCATACCTTCTTTTGATTGATGGAGTGGTCTTTGCTTTTCGTCTTCTAAAGCTTACAGTCTCCTTGTTCAATCACTCCTTAAGTGGCAAGTATAATAAAATAATTAATGCATGCTCTTTCATTTCTCATTCTAAAGATACCTGTTTATGATCAAATGTGCTATGGATTATTGGAGGAAGTTTATTTTATCTGCAGCAGAATTCGATTGCAACATGCCAGGTTTTTTCCTTCTCCAATTACTGAACAGATTCAGACATGACTCTTTTTCCTCCCTGTATGCTTTTTTTCTTAGGCTGATGTACGGCCTCAAACAGATGGCTGCAATGGTCTGAGGTATAATTTGACTTCAGATATCATTGAATCCATATTTCGAACATATCCTGCAGGTAAGAATAGTGCTTTACATAACAAATACTTGCGTTTAAGATTTGTTTTTTACTAGCTTACTGTGGGGAGCCTAGAATTTTAGCCTGAGCCTGGAAGTATGAACGACTGTATCCTCAGTCTTCTGGGTGATTTTGCCCGCCTCGTTTGAGGGATGGGAAGAAGCTTGGGTTAAAACATGCTTTTGAAATGAAAACCTGATTTCATGAAATGGAAACATTTTAACTTGTTGTGTTGACGTTTTTTTTTTCTTAAATTGTGGGTAGGTATTTCATTGCCATTATACTCTCCTACTCAGCATTTCAATTAATTGTAATCTTTCATGAAATCACCTTTGGGAGGAAAAGAATCTGATTTCTTCCCATTGTCCCCCTGCACTGTATTGAACACTGACACTCGTTTGTTTTGGCCCCACGTTAAAAAGACTAGATCCATTCTGAGAATAACTAGAACTCTGGCGAATCAGACTTTGTGTGTGTACGCAATTCAAATTAGAGTATTCAAACCACTGTTACGTGCATTTCTTGTCAAAGCATTAGCTAGCATTGCAGGGCATAAAAAGAGGACCTGTTTGCTCATGCTTAACTACTGCATTCCCTTACATTGAATTGGCGTGAATGAAGGCAGGATGAGACAGAATGCAAGGAAAGAAATCTTAACATAAAATACCATATTTAGATTTGTGGAACAGTTTGCAATCATTATGGGTTTTTTTGTTCACAGTAAAAATGAAATATGCAGAAAATGTTCCACATAACATGACTGAGAGGGAATTCTGGACACGATTTTTTCAGTCTCATTATTTCCATCGGGACAGGCTCAATACAGGCTCAAAAGACCTCTTTGCAGAATGTGCCAAACTGGATGAAAAAGGTAAGCTCTTTGACTTTGTTTCTGCAGTAGGCTGCTACAGTCTTAGCTATATCATAGAGCACAACACTCAAGGTATCTCTAGTAAAAGTAGCAAAGCTGAAGTCAAAAGTTTTCTTATGTCCATTTACTGGGCATGTTGTTTGTCGAGCTGTGAAGTGAAAGCCATGAATTGTCACTGAAAGTTAGCTATTGCTTTGCTATTCTTAGCATGTTAGAGAGTATGTTTCTTGAAACAAATTAGGCTTTGGAAAGGGGTAGCACCAGAAATACTCTTTATTACAACTCATGCAACAGTAAATCTGTGATCAATCCCATAGTATGCTATCATGCTAGATTGATTATGCTCTGCCGTCAGTTACTGGGGAGTAATTTTGTTTACATAAGGCTTCCTTTTGTGGTGTGTACACAATTTATAACAGGCATAGCTTTTGTTATAGATCGGTTTTAAAAATAGACAAATATGGATCCTGTTTAAGATTTTCCAGAGGAGTTGCCATCCCTGTTCTCTGTCAACCTTTTTAATGCAAAATCTTAAAATATTATCTGACAAGTTTTTATTGAACTTTCGAGGTAAGTTTGTGATGATACAGAAACTCGGACAGTTGAGATCACTTAACACCATTCCTTAATATGTATTCTGGCTAATGAAGGCATTCTATTAGGAATCCACAACACTTCACAAGGAAAAGCTATCACCAGATATAAGTTACCATTCTACCCAAGACAGGGCAGCAAAACAGTGTCAAGATTAGAAGCAGCACATAATCAAGCCTTCCCAGTTCCCACTAATATAACTGCATCTTCAATTATTTCTTTCTACCAAACAGTATTCAGTGATGTGTAGAAGCTGATAAAAGCTGCGCTAATTAGTAGGACCGTCTTTTACAACAACTTTCCAAGTTTATTGCTTATTTTAAATGGAGCTTTGAAAAGGGTTGAAAGTTTTAGTCACAGCGATACTTGGGCATCTGCAGAACTTTTGTCTTCACCCTTTAAAAGTTAAATATAATCTAATAATCCCACAATTATTTCTATTTGTTTAGATACAGTTTTTCATGTTTTTTTTCTTTGTTTCATACAGGGTTAAAAACAATGGTGTCTCAAGGAGTAAAAAACCCTCTGATAGATTTAACAGCTTTGGAAGATAAAACATTAGATGAAGTAAGTAGCCGGGAAACCACTGCCCGCCCACCCACCCCCCTTAGCTTCATTTAAGGAGAAAGTGGGTCTTTCTCTTGTAAAAATAACTACAAGTACTAATTCTCTAAACACATCACTTCCTAGGCTGCTGCAGTGGTTGGGTAGTCAACATTTATGCAGTTGTATGTGTGTAAAGAAATGGAGACTGAGCCCGTGAACCTGTATGTCTGCCTTACTGTGCTGGGTATAAAAGCAGGACTTCCCTTTTTAAAAGGATTACCATTTCACTTGGATGGCTTTTTAATCTAAAGCCGACTCTCTGGTTTCTTCCTACCTTTTAGAAGCTGTAACGATGTACAGAAGAGTAGCACAAAACAGGAAAAAGTCTTTGCATTTGTTCTCACTTTGAACATTGCTATTTGATCCAGCTTAATTTTAAGGATACTTTATACAGTTTTCTTTGTTTAGCTTTAAATACTGTGTTTTGCTAAAAATATGACTAACTTGAACTATTACCTGCCTTCAGGTACAAATTAAAACAGTCGTTATAAATGGTATACCATAATGTGAAATAAAGATACACTTTTCTGCAGTTGATTTAACTTAAGCTTTTGAGTTGTAATTAATAATGATGCTGCATTTCTAGGTTTTGGGGTTTTTTGTAAGAGTTGTACAAAGCTACCAGTCAGAAACTGGTCTAGGAGTTTAGGATAGGCTTGTTTGAAGTGCTGTGCAAACTGCCCTAGTTTGCTTTTGAGGCTGGTTAACTGCAAGCATGAAACTGAGCATGAGGTAAAGTGAGTTGGCTTCAGCCACCTGGTAACTGGGGAACACTGCCAACATTCAGCCTTGAGGTTTTTTGAATTCCTAGCGTATCACATCCTCCTGACAGGTGTCATTTAGCCTGTGGGCTCCTGGTGTCCCACAAGATGTTAAAAAGAGGTCAGTAAAACAATTGCTAGCTCTTACTTGTCATCAATGCCTGTCTTTTTCATACAGATGATCCTTAAATATTTTTAAGCTAGTTCTGTTTTTACTTAGAACAGATCATGGTCTTACAAAACTGTTTAAGACTTTTTTTTTCCCTTCTCAGACACCTCTAAACCACCAAGTGTTAGCAGAATAAAATAGCCTACCGAGACTTTTCAAAGTACATAAAGTGATGGTGGGGGGAAGGTAGGAAAAGACTGCTTTAGATGGTGATGCAGTATCACTCCGTAAAGTTCAGAGGAGGTGGCACGCGGCCTTCCTGACTCAATGGCAAACAGAGAATCGTCCTTCTGGTTGTGGGTCAGGAGGCAGCTAATGTTGTTTTCTTTGTAGGGCTATGGTGTTGCTTCTGTGGCCTCTACATCAAATGCCTCAAAATCCGCTAGAGAAAGCAGCAATGCTGCTATTATAAAACGCTTTAATCATCATAGTGCCATGGTCCTTGCAGCTGGCCTCAGGAAACAGTAAGTTTCAACGTTGTCTTAAAAGCTTTTTTGTAACAAATTTTAAGGAATTTCCAAAATGAAAAAGACATCTTCAGTTACTCATCCAACCTTTTCTTTTAATTTTTATGAATGAAGAATTTTGCTCTAGAAATTAAAATAACTTTAGGTTTCATTTTAGTTTATAAAAGTTCTTCAGAGCTGTCTGCGATGACAAATGCTATTTTTAGCTGAGTTACCATACAAAGCAGATTATAAAGGAAAGGATATTTCTGCCTTAGTTCTCTAGCCCTGGTGAAGGCTGCAGGAGTATCCTGTTTGCTGTGTGGAGGCGAGGTCTGGTGCAGGGTTCCTATTGCCTGCCTGCCTGCCTTCCAGGATCCTGCAGGTCTGCTGGGGCTTCCTGTGCTGGGGTGCACGGACATACGTAAGTGAGGAAGCAAAAGAACAGTGTGGCATGGGTGGATCACATGAAAGATTTCTCCAGTGCAGTACCTTGCCCCTGACCAAAAAAACCCCACATGTATCAGCTGGTTACATATACTCACAGTAAACTTCACAAATAAAACTTATTAAGAGAGGCCTGAAACGTGTTTGATGTGAAGTCTGCTTTACAACTGATTTGTAGACAACCACTCTATTAAATCCTACAGACCTTACCTGTGAGAGATCTTAAGTAAACACTTCTGTGTAGCCATGCTCCCTCATATTCTTCTGTCTTGCACAGAGTGGACCTTAAACAATTTCTTCTAGGTAATGTGTGTTTGTTTCTCAGTTCAGAAAGAGACAAACAGTAGCTCTCATTCTGAAAGAGTATTGTCTCAGGGCTCCCGTAGCTCTGCTAATACCTGGTTGGCCTAAGTGTATATGCAAAGCGTTTCTAATTTAGGCATGATTTTGCTGTGTCCTACTTGCTTTGTGGGCATGCTACTATTCCTGAAGAGAGGGAGAAGCACCCTCCCCTGCTGCTGAATTTCCCCCTTGACGAACAGGGTTATTTGAGGAGTCGGTTCCTTATATCTAGATCAGCTTCTAGAAAGGAAGACATAAGGGGAAAAAAGCTCATATACAGTATGTGAACATGCATATAAAATTTTTGAAACAGATGTATTTACTTTGTCTCTAGCTTGTATCTTAAGTTTCCTGTGAGGTGAATTCTTCTTAATGCTGTTTCTCTATTTTAAGAGAAGCACAAAATGACCATTACAGTGAGACCAGCAGTACGGATGGAAACTCCAGGGATTCAGATTTCTTTCAACCACCAATGAAAAAGGTATAAAGTTAGCCAATGCAATTCTAATTGAATGGAACTGGAAGGTCTGTCTCTCAAAAGATTGCTGAAGGCTCCTTACTTGGTTTATGGCACATCTAAAGTGATACGTAGCTTTGCTTAGAAGTATATAGAGTAAGAACCCGAGGGCCTGTAAGCAGCTTTGTACCTCTGTTAGTAAACATAAATAAATTACACCTTCAAGTATTGTTCTGTTTCTCTCTTCAGTAGTGCCCAATGAAAGTAAAAGATTTCCAGCATGCTCTGATTGGACCCAGAAATCTGTTTCTTTCCATTCAGTGTAGTTCTGGTTTTGCTTCCCTCCCCCTTTTTTTTTTCCAAATGCATGAAAAGTTCTACAGAACATCCATCTGAAAAGGATATTGGTGCTCACACACCAATATTAACCTATCGAGCGTACTGTTTGTAGAGGTGGTGACTGAACTGGCACGGGCAGCCTTCATCTTAAGGTCAGAAGCTGACGTGAGGTTAAACTGAAAGCGTAGTGATGCCTGGTGCCTGTTTTAGACTAACCGTAGCAGCTCGCAAAGTAGAAAAAAGTACTGTTATTGCTACAAAACTGAATTGAATACTCTTGCTAGAGCTGACAGCCTAAACAGAAAATGCCAAGGGGACTCAAAACCTACATATATTGTGAGAAAAGGTTGAAGAATACATACAGTGTTAAATGTTGAGGTAGTCAACAGCTTTGACTTTCCTGAATGCTGCAGTTCTTACAAGGGAGTAAATGATATACTAGGGCTAGAATAAGTGTGATGAAAAGAGCAGTGAAAGAATAGGAGACTTGAAAAGTAGTTTTCTCATTGTACAAATCTCGTATCGTTGTGCTGTTACCTCTCACTGCTAATGCTCTAGCTCTACTGTCACCAAATAGCTTGGGTAACTGTTACAGTGTTAGTCTTATTCTCTTGTACACCAGCCACTAAATCATTACTATTGCTGCTAACCTGGAGATAGGTGAACATAAATAGAGAGCACAAAGAATGATTTATATAAAGTAGAGCGCTTTTTGGAAGTGACAGGGACTGCAAGTTTTGGCCAGAATCTGCACAAAAAGTGGTAGTGCCAAGACTTCCAAATTGCACGCTTTAAACAATATTGGGCACTGCTCCCTCTGAAGAGTAGACATGAACCATTCCACACTTTCATTTTCTTTAAGGTTTTAGTAACCCTTCCGGTCAAACTCGGTGAACTGGAAAAAGGCAGTATATGCATCAAATTGTCTCCTCATTACTAATGTGTGTAATTATTTGGCTTATTTTAGGTGAAACTGCAGGAGTCCATCGAATATGAAGATTTAGGGAAGAATAATAGCATTAAAACTATTGCACTAAACTTAAAGAAGTCTGATAGGTAAGTTAACAAAATATGTGCAGTTGTTCTCAGCATAGTCAATCTAGCGCGTCTCTCATCACAGCCTGCTCAGAATCAGCTGATTCAGTCTCTACTGTGCCACGTTCAAGTGTGTTTAGGCTAAGTTTAGAAACCTAATATGAACTCCTGCATAAACCAACTTCCAGGTAATTCCTGTTTAAATTTGTATTTTCATTGCATCTTGCTTTTCAGCAAGTTAAATTTCTGCAAGCCTACTTGAAGGGCTTTGACATGTAATTTCTGTGAAGGTCTTAACAGATCTGTATTCACGGTTCAGCTCTTTGTTGCAGCTTACAGTGGAAAAATGTGTGTGTTACATGTGAAAATACATAAGAGTTCAAGGAAAATCCACCGCCAGGCAAAAAAAGTAGAATCCAGATTGTTTGGACTGCTCAGTAGTTTAATATGTTTGTAGTGGTAGTCCTCTTGTTTTCTAGACTTTTGAGTTTGAGAACCATAGATGTAACTTCAGAAAATAAGTGGTACCACAGGAAAGAGAACAGTTCCAAATGTGCACCTAACTTTGTTTAGCTTAGTTTCAATCGAAAGTGGTGTGAATTCCTCCATTCTAATGATATTCCCAGAACTAGGTGGCACAGATAGCTTTTCAGTAGCAAAATGATTCAACAGTAGAAGCTCTTCTCTTACTTTGCTGCCATACCATTCCAAACCCAACCTCTTCCTACATGGCAATGTATTTTAGTTTGTCTATTAATAAATAATACTTAGATAGTAGCATCAACAGTTGCAAAGCAGCTAAAATTGGAAATACTTGAACTGTCCACTGAGTTTGGCCTCTGTTTTACCGACACTCCTACTAACACACTTTCCTCTTTCCTTTTCTCACTTCACAGGTATTATCATGGTCCAACTCCAATTCAATCACAGCAATATGCAACCAGTCAGGATATAATTAATTCTTTTCATAGTATTAGGCAAGAAATGGAAGCATATGTACCCAAACTAACTCAGGTATGGAAGAATACTCAAAAAATACCTTTCTTGATGTTAGCATCTTGTTTTCTATAATTTTGTCTCATGTCTTCTGGAATGTTAATTTTTCAGGGGAAACAATTATCTCCAGTATTTTTATGTTATTCAATTTATTTTACAATTTTAGGCAATACCTTTTGAGCTATTGTGTTTAAAATCTAAACAACAGAAAACTGAGCCATTGCTGATATTCAGAGCCATATTCTACTGTTATCATGTTCTTTTGAGGAAATGGTAAAGTTACCAAGTACTAAAGCAGGACAGTCATGCAAAATGAAGCACATCCGGTATTATTCCCACCCCCTGAAATTTAGGATGTGATGGTCTTAGGAGGTCATAGTAAGCAGGTTTATAACTGAACAGGTCTTTCACTCCTAAATGCACTTAGGTAGGATGTACGTCTCGCTGTGGGCTGCGCGGCAGCTCTGCCCTGGCACCTGGAGAGCAGCATAGCCGTGTAGCCAGTCCCCCCAGCCAGGACCTGAACTTCCTCTGTTAGTAAACCTAGATTTGGCCCCAAGTAAAGCAGCTACAACTGTGAAAGTGTCGCATTTTGGTATAGTAATTATCCGTCTCATTTCAAAGTGGCTGCACAGCCAGGTGACATACCCAGGTAAAGAAAAGGTTTGTCTGTCTGTAATTAACCAGAGAGCTTTCACTGAAAACATGAGCTGTAGCACTTAAAGACACTGTGCCTAATTCTGGAGAAGAGCAGACTCTTCATCAGAATTTCCATTGTATGTGCTCAACTGTATCTTTGCCATTGGAGTTCAAATACAACTTATTTTAAAAAATGTTGGAAAAAGTGATCTGAAATATTTGTTCCCTCTCTCCCTTCAGGTTCTTTCAAGTGGTGATGCTACTAGCACTATTGCAGTCCTGTCACCTGGAGGAGCACTTATGCAGGGTGGAACTCAGCAAGCCATAAACCGTAAGGATTTAGGATGTATAATACTTTAATCATATTTTACTGGATTATGCAACAGTACCTGGCTTGCTGTTTCATCTCCCTCTTAGAATATGTTACAGTGATAAAGGAAATTATGGAAACATGTAGCTGGAGTAATACTGGGTTACAGCAACAAAACAAAAGCATCAACACAGCCACACCGTGAGGGTAGTACTGGCTACACCAGTGCTGAGGCAAGTGAATGAGACAATTTTACAGAGCAAGTGATGAAGGATGCACTTGATACTAAGTCTTCTTACAGATAATGTGTTTTGCTCGTTCAGCATTTCTCTTTTCTGATCTTTTTTTCCCCTAGATTTTAGAAAACAAAGGTATGTCACCATGTTCTCATTGTTAACGTAAGGGAGAGGGAAAAGCTTGCAGTATCCACCACACAGTGTTTAGCACTGTGCTGTGAAGATAACAAGGTGCTGATCCCGGAAGCAGTACTGCCACACTGTTAGAACAATACAAATATACTGCTTCTAATCCTGTGCTAAGTTTGGTGCCCATTCTTTGCCTGTCATAGATCTCTCTATGTAATACAAAATCTTCCAAGGATGTAGCCATAAATAGTGGCTGACCTCATCTAATACTGCTGATAGTCCTATTTCAGGTGTGAGGCACCTCAGCATTCCCTCCCAGCCAACCTTTCTGTGATTCTAGTAGAAATGTATACTGCTAAACTCCTTCATTAGCCTTACAGTCTCATTTTTCATATGACAGTTTTGAGCGATGCGACAAAATCTTTTCTCTGTTGCAGAGATGGTGCCAAACGATGTTCAGTCTGAACTAAAACACTTGTATGTGGCAGTAGGGGAACTGCTACGACACTTCTGGTCCTGCTTTCCTGTTAACACGCCATTCCTAGAAGAAAAGGTAAGGCAGAGCTTTCTAGTGTGGCCCTGGTTATGATGTGGCCAGAGAATGGTTTAGAATGACTGCCATTGACTTGAAGTATCAAACTAACACACGAGCTTTAAATCAGCGCAGCACTCACTCATCCCTAGAACTGGAGGTACAAAACAATGTAAAACATTACTCTTTTCAGCAATTCTGCTGGTGCTATTGGTTAACATCATCCTTGTCCCTGCATGCCTATTCACACCCTTCAGGAGCAGTTGCTGTAGGCTAGTTTCAAACAGAATGGTCGGCTGTAGTCCAGCTGCAGACTTCTCACTGCCAGTTTAAAACACACAAACTAAAGCCCCTCCCTTCCCCACCTCTTAGACATAACCTCTGCAGTCACAGTTACAAGAAATTTTTCCTTATTCTTCTGTCCATTGCAAAATCACTTGGTCATACTCACTTCAAAACATACGCTGCTTTTTAGAACAAAGTTGCCTTTGAGAAGAGATGTCTGTCTGTGACCAGGTATAAGATTGTAACCATTTTTCTGTTGCTACTCTTCGTTTTGACCTCAGGTGGATCACAAAGATAAAAATTTGCATTCAGGCTGGATTTTCTGCTGCAAAATGTGGCCTGAAAATCCATGGTACAGTCTTTGCTTGAAGCAAAAGAAGATGTTTTTGTGAATATCTTTAGACCTATAGCATTTACTGACAAAGTAAAAATGATCACAGTGGCACAGCGCACTCTCAGTCGTATTGCGCTTGCCTCAAAAATAAAATACTGCTCAAGAACTGTTAGAGACTTGATACTGCAGTAACTTTTCTTCCTCAAACTATAAATACATAAAGTAGCTCCCAGAATTAGTTACAAGATGTTTTGTTGGAGAACAGTTTGATAAAGGAAAAGAAACTTCTGTGCAAGTGATTATAATACTGGTTTCTGTCCCTCTCAGGTTGTGAAAATGAAGAGCAACTTGGAAAGATTTCAGGTTACAAAGCTCTGCCCATTCCAAGAAAAGATTCGGAGACAGTATTTAAGCACAAATGTAAGGAGAAAATACTCTTTAATTATGTGGGTGCATTGTAATAATTTGAATCGTAGTTATCAGAGGATGGCAGCTTTGTTACTTCTTACCCTAGGGCATTTTAGGTTTTTTTGTTAACTAGAAAATGGGCAGAGGGAAACTGGGAAATTTAATTGGGAATTGGGACATTTAACAGTTAAGCCTGTTTTCTCTCCCTGTATAACTTGCGGAATAATACCAGAAGTGCCAAGAACTAATAACGTGAAATTACGCAAGTGAGACAACAAAAGTGGGAAGTCATTTTTCACTTTCACCATGAAGTAGAACTTCAGCAACTTCAAAACTGTCTCCCACCATGTCAGACTTCCGTGGTCACAAACTAAATACTGGAACAGACAGCACAATCACGTGTCACTTCTCTGTCACAGTCTCAGCTTCGTGGCTCTGAACTGCTCCCTCTACAGATACTTTGCAATAGAGCCTCAAGGTCCTTTTCTCTCTTTATCTGGCATACTGCTTTGATTTTAGTGAGATTACTCTTAGTGAATAAAAGGAAGAATCCAACTGAGTTATCTGATCAAAGGGAGGGGAGGGGATCTATTTTCCCATAGCTGAACATGTTTTTCCCCTTTAATGTTTCAGTTGATAAGTCATATAGAAGAGATGCTGCAGACGGCCTACAATAAATTCCATACGTGGCAGTCCCGGCGTATGCTGAAGAAGACGTGAAAATGCATGCTGTACAGGTTTGAGAGCAAAATCTGCAATAGGTATAGGAGTACAACCTAGCGTATGTGCAGATCTTATAGTTGTTGCAGGAAGACCTGCAAGCTGTGGACTTCTGGAAACGATGCTAACTGAACTTGCACATTTTTGAAAAAGAACTGAGATTAAACTTGAAAACTAGGGAGAAAAAACAAGGAAGAACCAAAACAGAAGAGCTGAGGCGCAAAAATATTTAAAAGACACTGTTTACTGCAGTTACTCAGGAACTGCTTTTGATTTGCATAAAGAGCTGCTTTCAGAAATAAAAAATTTAAAGAGGGTGTATTAACAAAATCTGTTTTTCTGTCTAATTTTTTTTAAGAAGTGTATGGCACAGGGTAGAACTCACAGGTTTTTCTTCACTGGATTCTGACATTTTATTGAATTCTGTTTGTACTTTCTGCAACAGTTTAACGATGATATTTTAAAATATAGCTGAGACTGGTTTTGCTTCAAACATCTGGGAGAGCGTAGCTGTCAGAAGACAAGCTTCTGCCATATGTTTCCCCACCACTTAGAAGCAAGAGACATTGCACTGGAAGCTGTTCATGGTCTGGGGTCCCTAAAGGCACATGGGGGCAAACTTTTGCCTGAAGTCTTGGATTTTTATGCAGAATTTTTTCAGCCATCAGTTTTGCATGTTTTCCTTTGAGTGCAAGTGTGTGCTACTGCAGTCTTTTTTTTTTAATGTGGCATTTGTTCTGAGGAGAGAATGCATTTTTAAAAATGAAGTTAAATAAAGTTTCTTACAAAAGAAGTCATTTATTTTCAATTGTTAGACAATTTTTATTTCTTCTCCTAAATCTGTTTTCCTTTGCTCTTCCCTTTTGACTGTTACACTATTTTTGGCGAATTGATAATCATTGCATAGAGAAAAAATGTGTTATTTACACAATGTCCATAGCTGTTGGGAATCTGTGCCATACTTTGTTCCAAACAGAATCAGATCACAGTTTCAGACCAATCTGTCTTGTATTAAATGTGACTTAAATGCAAAGTAAACCTGTTTTCTATAATATATGCAGTTTAATTACATCCTTGTATTTTGTTGTCATCTTGACTGTACTAAAGCCCAGTACAGGCTACCAAACTTTTTTACTTCTGACTAAACGTGACTGTTAAGAGTATAAGATGTATTTACTACGAAGACAAATCAGAGTTGACAACACGTATTCAAAGCAAGCACAGCAGTGTTCAGTACGGCAGAAGAAATTCCCATTAGCCTGCTTAATACTCGATTTCGCCACCATTGGTATGATGCTAAAAACACCGTAGTATGATGTTGGGTGGAGAATTCTTGCAAATTCCTACAGAAGAAAAGATGTATTTGTATAGCCGAGTCTGTGCTCATTCTGTGCTGCTGCTTCATTTATGCAAGAAGGGTTTTTTCTTTGACTGATGTGTGGAAGTCAGCAGCTTCTTTTTACCCAGTGTTTTTGGATTTTTGTATTATGCTAATATTTTGGTAAAAGCTGAGTTTCAGTTAAATGTCACTGTCTGCACCAAAACTCTGTTTGGAAATGTATGCGTATTGTTAAGCCTAGTTTCCCTGTCTGCTTTTGCAGATAGATGCATGATACCTGCTCTGTGCTGTTTATGTGGTTCTGCTACAAGAAATGACTGGGCTTAACGAGAGAGACGCTCATTATTTTTGACAAGGTGAAAATGTCACTACCAATAAACAGATGTACGTACAGCATTTGGGGGATGAGGCACACATCTTGTCAAGAGTTACCTCTTGTGATAGAATCTAAAATTTAGGCTTAGGGTATGGCTTTATTAAGCCTAATCCTCTTGTAAGTGCAGGCAGCTCCCAGAAAGAAGGGGTAGTTTTCTTCTCCCCCACTCCAAAGCTAGTAATTCTGTGGCCAAATTTCAACTGTTTAGTGAAAGCTGTAACACCTTTCATCATATCAGAGGGCTAGGTTCAAGAAAACATGTCTGATTGATTGATTGATTTATATTCTAACTATGCCTGAAGCTATGAACAACACATTTGAGTATTAGACTGCACTGAGACTTCATTTTAAAAAAAAAAAATCAGAGACAGGAAAGTTTTGAATATGGAACTAATTCACCTTTGATTTTAATCAGTATTTAGTGTTCCTGGAAACACTGGGCAAAATGGAAAAGTTTCAGTGCATCGCAAGAGCATTGTGCAGTTCAGAGGACTGTTGTTTATAATCATTATGGGGGATGGTGTTGCAATAGCTTTAAATTATTATAGTGATATCAGGCTTTCAAAACGTACCTTAACTAACAGAACTGGGGGGCACAGGACTGATACTAAATTGAACAGTTTTGCCTCGAGACTACAGGCAAGGCTGCTATGCACTTCATATTGCTCTTTCAGGTATTGTGGCAATAAGGCACAGGCCCCTCCTAAAGTAAGGGAGGTAAACTAAATATTCTTTCTTCTACATTGTGTTCCCCTTTTCTGTAGCATGGTCCAAAACCCAGATTCATTCCTCAAGTTTTGAAACTGAATCATCATGCATTATATTACTATTGGAATCTTTATACTGACTTGTATTTTTAACGAGAATTCATAAAACTTGTATCATTGGCATTGATCTAAGATTTGTAGAATAAACCCTACTGAATTCTAAAGTCAAGTCTTCTCTAATGCTTAGGCTGTGTTTTCTGATGTTCAATTAAATACCAAACGGGCTCCATTCAGGTCTAAACTGAGCACTGTGTGTAGCGCTAGCTCAGCTGTCCCTTCATGCCAGTAGAAGAGGTCAGGTACGAAAGGGTTACAATACAGTTACTGTCAAATTATTTCATTTTTAGAGGTTGATAACTTTTTGTGCTGCACAGGGAATCTACACCGTTACTAGTGCTCTGTTCCTGATCATACAGAAGCCAGTTTAAGTCTCCAGGGATTAGTACTCTGCTTGTTCCATATATTGAGCCAGCAGCTGTTGGTTCAGGAGAGCTGCACAGGCTGCTTTGTCAGCCACTGAAATCCAAGCTTTGCTAGTAATGGAGAAAGGATAACTTAAAGCAGATACTAACACAAGTCCGGAGCAGCTTATTTGTAGCCTGTGAATTTCAGCAGATGAAATTACTTAGACACACCGCAGGAAAAGCTGGGCTGTTTCTCTCTCAACAAGAGACTACTCTACCCCAGGCAAGGACGGGAAACATCTTTCCACTGGAGCCATTCTTACAAGCAGTTCCTTGCACGCTCACAGAGCAGCTCCCTAGACAATGATCTTCAGCTTCCCAGTGTGACAGACCACTGACCAAGGCCCTGTTCTTCCCCAGGTGGGTGACTGTCCCCACCACCCCTTTGTTTAAGATGCTTTTTTACAGCTGCAACTATTTTCCCTTATTTATGCTGTAATTACATCCTTACAACTTGTATCATGAAGTATTGGAAAGGTTACCTTATCCTTTGTCAAAACTATCAAACAGCTGCTTTATTGAGAAAGTCACTTGTGTGAGCAGGGGAGGTGGCAACAAGAAAGCTTAAGATCCAGTTTTCCATTATCCATCCCGTTTCCCTTTCTTAAGGGAAGGGCCTACCCAAGCATCCCTGCTTTCTGCAGGCAGCGTATTAAGTGGCTTCGGAGCCTTTGTATTGCAAAGCAGTTTCAGCGTGTGGGCTGCATCATTCTGAACCTGTTTCCAAGCTCTCCCTTACCTTGCAGCAAGAGCTGGAGCTTGATCCAAATGGAACATAGCAACTTCAGTTAGAATAGCGATCAGACATCGCTGGTGATGTAACACTGATCCTCCATAAACCCTGGTAACTAATGGCAGATGTGCTCCTGCAGTATAGTTTAAAATCTGGGGAACCATTAAATTACCTATCCCAAGCTGCGTCTTTTTCAGGACACAGCATTTCCCCTCACCTACCTCTGAACACATCATCTCCCCCAAAGATATCCAAGTTCTTGTCTGTAACACTGAGAGCAAGAGAATTCACCACTCTCCTCTGTAACATCCCAGATAGAGGATAACATATTGGGGCTCTTTTGCACTGTCTGCCATGGAAGAGACAGGACCCAAAGGTGCGAGACGCAGCCAGAGCAGTTGATCAGACTGAAGGAGCAATGTTGCCGGAGAGCACAGTGGACCAGAGCCCAGGCACCTCTGTGGGTCCAGCCCCTGGGCAGCGAGCGCCCTGCAGGCAGCCCCAGCTCGCTCACAGAGGGAGGTCAGTGCGTTTGCACCCCCACGCCGCAACAGTAATGTGAAAGACACCTTGAGGAATGCAGCTGAGGCTGGGGCTCCTTGCCGTCATTTTCCCAGCCCACGTGCCCAAAGCTGCTGTGCTTCCCACACAACGAATGTCCCCATCCCCTCCAAAACCTGACAGCCCTCTGCTCTTCCTCCCCCCACAGAAGTCCACGCACCTCTTCATCCCAGTAAAGCCAAACTAGTCCAGTAGTTCAGGTGTCAGCTTATATCGAAGGGAAAAATGTCCTGGGCTTACACAGACCCTGTCCTCCCTGCCTGCTGAGACCCCCTTTAATGAGGCTGCCTTGTTACTATCTCACCCACAGCCCTCACAAACCGCAAATTAAATCTGAAGCTTTGAAAGGCAGTCCCCCCCGCTAAACACCAGCTAAAACTGGACACCGTTTTGTTCTCTAGAGCATCAGCGTTCCATCCCCTTCCAACCCGAGTTATTTCATGGGCACACCATGACAAACTGTCACTTTATTACAATTATGGCATGCAGCAGAAGCACCCTCGAGCAGTGCTGACATCCCCCACGTCCACGCGCCACCCTCCGCCCTTTGCGCTCACCCACATGACTGCATATCGCCTCTTTGGCACAATGCTGTCTTCACCATGCTTTGGTGCCGTGCCCAAGCACCTTGTAGCCTGGGAATCCCAGATCCCTTCCGTGTAACATCCCCAGGACTTGGTTGCCAACACAATCTACGTCCACCCACAGCTGTGCGTTTCATCCCCCTAAACCATAAGGGAAAGTGGTGTCCTGCTCTTGGCAACACCCGTATCGTCCTTTTTCTACCCTGAAGTAACCAGTCTGCATCAACTAAACAGGACCCTGCCGGCAAGTTGCAGAGAAAAGAGGGAAGGATTTGAGCATACCCAAGCCTAAGCTTCTGTTAAAAAGCCAAGCCCCAAACACTTTGGGAACTGGCCAGAGGTGACCAGGCTTTCTGGGGCAGGAGCTGCCTCTTTCTAGGTCCTGCAGAAGGAGTGCCGGCCTCAGGCGGCACTTCCAGGCTGTGGCCTGACTCACAGCAGCATGTTCGCTTCCTCCCTGACCTAACCTGCAGCGTCCCCACCTACAGCTGACAGAGCACTGATAATAACTTTATTTGACATATGGTGTGTCCCGTGATCAGGATTTACAACTCGGATGCAACAGACCCACAGTAGCCACTTCACTGTAAGCACTCCCCTTCCTGTTTCTACTTTTGCCCTACTTCTGCAGATAGTACGTTAAGGAAATAAGCACCGAGTTGTAAAGCCACGTGCTTCCTAACTGACAACCCCTGAGCCCGGGCACACCTCCCCTGCCTGCCACCAGCGCAGGCACCACGCTCCCCTCCCGTTCCGGCCACGAGCTGATCATCAAACAAAACAGCAGTGAGGGACAAGGAGGGACGCTGGCACCAAGCTGGCTGGTTTTGCCACGTGTGCACTCAGCAGGGGCAAAGATTGCACAGCCAGAACCAGAAAGCAGACATCCCAGCTGTTCAGCACCAAGCATCCTCTTCTGCAAGAACAGGCTACGCAAAGCAGGTCTCTATGAAAAATGCTTTATAGCAGTGAGGCACAGGCACGTAGGTGCCTTCAACACACTCTGTATAGACACATTAAGTCACGAGAAAGAGAATGCTTCCTTTTGCCCTGCTGAGCTCAGGAAATTACACTCTCAAAGGCTTTCTGCCTTCCTAACCCTCCAGGCAACCAAATCACTCCATAAAACCTGGCTTGTGCTTGTGCATACCCTGCCACGATTCCGAACAACAAGAATTTCAGGAGTGCAGTTGTTGGCACTGTTAAGGTGAGCATGGCACCAAACACAGAGTATTGTAACTGGAATACAAGGAGCCAGCTGACTGGTTGAAAATGGCGGAATTAAGACGACAGAGATCTCATTAGTAATTTAAGTCACAGCAAAGGCCAACCACCAAACTAAAAGAGGGCCTGCTAAAGACCCCCCATAAGGAATGAGTTCGCTCAGACCCCCAAGGCTTGTCTGCCGCACTAGCAGCTCTTCTAAGAGAAAAGGGGATCTCTAGGTTTTACATGCTGAGTGGCTAAGCGCGGCACTGTTCTGCACGGGATGGACGTTGACAGCAAGGGGGCAGTTATGGGGAGAGAGAGCAGTCCGTCAAGAAAGGGAGAGGAAACAGAGCTCAGCTGGATTGCAAATGCACCTCAAGTAGGGGTCCTGACGTAATTTAGAATTTATGTTGATCAAAACCACACTGGGAGCTACTGAAAACTCAGGGGAGATCAGATAATCTCCTCTCCAGCCCTCTGGCTAGCTCCAATTCACCAAAATTCCACTTTCCCTGTGTCAGATTCCATCACTAGCTCTCAAAGTGGCTTGTGCTGTTTTACAGCAGACAGCCAAGTGCTCCTTCAGGGACCTCGGTCTTGGACAGGGATCCTGGGTGCTGCAGAAATGAAACAGTCCTTCCTCTGGCTTGCCACTCCCTTGGGGCACAGCTCCGACTTATCTTAACAAAAGCGAACATGTACAACAGTCCAAAGATGAACACAAGAGTTACTACTAGATTTTGTGATAACCACTACTTCAGACTGAGTAAACGCCAACACATTAGCGTGATAAACCAGAACAAGAACAAGCCATCAGAGCTGCGATCCAAGCCTTAAATGAGGCCCCATTCAGCTAAAGCAACAGGGATCCCTATCCAGGGATTTAAGATCCATTTTTCCCCAGGGGCAGAAATCCCTCCTCTTCATCATGCTCTCCCACTTCATGTCATTCAAAGTTACTCGTGACAGTTTCTAGACCTTACATCACAGAAGACAGACAATCCCACTTCAGTTCTAGAAAGGGGGACGATCCCAGGCCACAGCCAGCCCAAGGCACTTCCCAGCTGGAAAGCAGTTTCCTTGGTGCTGATCTCTCTCTCGTGAGGAGAGACTCCGTCAGCAGCCAGGGCAAACCCCACTCCACAGACACACCAAGCCATACAACTGTCAAGCTGACTTGCTGCCAGACACCCTTCATACCAAAGCACGCGGGGGGCAGAAAACAAAGAAACCACCCAGAAAACAGCATCCCTTCCCTTCCCAGCTCCAAATTCACTGGTGCTGGTAATTCCCAGCCCCTGCTTGGATAAGTACTGCAACAGCCAGCTAGGCAACGACATCTAGTTCTTACTCTGCTCGACCAGCAGACAAAGGGAAATGGCTGCTCTGTCACCCCCCTGCTCCTGCAGAAGCAACTCCCTGTTGTGGGACTGTGATGGGAACACAGCATCAAGGCTGGCAGCCCTGGGGGAACCAGGAGGCTGGAAGAAGTGCCTTGGCAGCATGGCTGGCAGAGCCTGGCCTCGATCCCTCACGCCCATCCCAGTTAAGCACGGGCAGCCTGGCTTCCAAGGCCCCTTCCCCACAGCCTTGCACAGGAGCTGGACAGGGCACTGCCAACCCCCAGACCACGTATCTTGGGCTCTTTGTCTCGATGTACAAGCCCTAGGGGGAGACACAGAAGAGACAGCCGGTTTCTCTGCCGCCTGAGATGGAAGCAGAGGTGACCTAAAGGCACAGTGCATTCTCCATGGGGGTCAGCAACCACTCATCTACACTTTCAGACCAGACAGAATACACCCTCACGCTGCGCAGAGCTACCTCTAAGGAAGCTTGCCACATCACGCTATCCGAGTGCAAAACCAGGCCCCCCTGCCCTGCAGCTGTTTGCTGTACCCAGGCAAAGAACGACACGGGCTTACGAAGCGCTGGCCTATATTCAGAAACAGCGCGTCCCTAGGGAGGCAGGCACGCAAGCAGGAAGAGTGAGCGATGCTGACCTGACACGCAGTCCCCGGCCTGCATCTCTGTGGGCACCGCAGGGTGCAGCTGGAGCTCTGCAGCACAGGCACTTACGTACAGAGCCCCCGCTCCTGGGGACTGCAGCACGTGTGGGCAGCGAGACACCGCAGCGCTAACACTGCCTTTTGCAGCTTGTTACCGGTTTGGATTTGGCTCTGGCAAGGGCAGCTTTGGCAGCTTGGTGGTCTCCTCAAGACACAGGTTGCAGCTGGCATCAGCCAGCCAGAACACGATCCCTGCTACACGTGTGAGGGCTCTAACTTGTCCTGTTACTCAAAGAAGTCTTTGTCCACAGAAGCATCTGATGAGGCAGTCTCAAAAGCAGTAAACTTGACTTTAAGAAGTATCAGATACAGAAGCTGCGTGTTACAATACATTGGGTGATCTCCCGTCAGCTTGGTTCAATCCATGGTTAAACTCCTACTCACCGGATGGGAGGAGCATCATGATTCATGTCTCCAAGTAGGACTACTAACCAATGCTTTTTCCACCACAGGAAAACTCGCAGAAACGAGGGGGGAAAAAAGCTCACAAAACGGAGCAGAAGCAGCAATCACGCGCGTTTCTGTCCTAGTCAGACTCCTGTGCAATCCCATGGGACACAGCATGGCCATGCCCAGAAACTCTCATTCAAACATCGACATTTTGGGCTCTGCCCCTGCAAGAACGCCTCTCCCCTCCAGCCCTGACGCACAGTCATCTCTTCCCCTTATGCAACACTGCTCCGCTTCCTGCACAGCCCGAGATCGCTTGGTGCTGGCAAGAAATGCTGCCACATCAGTGCACGGGCTGGAGAGACGGTCTGCTAGTAAGGCAGCTTTGCTGCTTCTGCACTCACGCTACTGCTGAAGTTCAGGTTACATTATTTCATTGTTACTCTCCCGCAAACGTACTCCCCTTTTAAATAATAAATATCGAGCCAACTGAAATCAGAATGCAATGCTATAATTAGACACCCCTAAAGCACACATTGCTGTGTTATGCAACACAGCTCGGAGCTGCTGGGTACCGGGTGAAGCTGTATTAGCATTTTATTCATACCACGAACAAACTCTTAAAGCAAAATCTCCCAAGTGTTCTTGGTTACTGAGCTTTGGTTCAGATGACGAGGCAGCCTCAGAATACGCAGATTTCCCTGGTCTGAAACTAAACCAGAGATGAACTCCAATCACTAGTGGGTGTCAGTCCACAGGACTAGACTAGAATTAGGCAGAAGTAAAACCTCCAGCACACACACACAAAGCGGCTGTCGGGTCCTTAGCATCAACTGTTTGCTCAGTATCTGACCCCATTTATTGCACACAGCTGGTTAATGCAGACACAGCTGGGTCAGTCCCGTGCGCATCTCAACGGCAAGCACTACTGCCAGACCAAGAAATGTCTTTAATTCATTTAAGGGATGAGCTCAACACAAAAGCCAGGCTCTGAACTCCAAAGCTTCACTGCCCAGCCCCATTCCTGCTTTCTCTTCCCAGCAGCAACGGGGTAAACTCCTGCCTGGATTTGTTCCTACAACAGCATCAGGAAGCATTGGACTAGCTGCAGTAACTCACATTAATAAACTGGACAAATATTCCACGTTACTCATTTTCAGCTCACTAACACAATGATAACTCCCTCCTTTTTAAAGGACTAGGTGTAAGGCAACACCACGTGGCAGCAGCGTGTGCTTCGCGGGAGGCCTATGGCACGTCCAGACAGTGCTGTGAGCTGGAGCCACGAGCTCTGTACGCAGCTCCCCCACCTATCTGGTACGGTTTACAACCAAGTATTTGCACATCTAACTCCCAGGGGATGCAGCAGGGTTAAAATACTCACTGGCTCTTTAAAAATCCATCCCTCCTACTGACTTTGCTTGGCAAGAGGCTGGGTAGCGCAGGGCCTAAGCCTTGCCAGCTGCACACCCAACTTGTATAGCTGTTTTGGAATCTGCCAAACAACAGCATGAAGGAAAAAACCCAAACAGGGTCAACGTTTTAGATGTCTCATTTCCCAAGATTACCATCAACTGTTAAGAACATTTATGTAACCCAAAGGGCAGTACCAGTGGTCAAAGACAGCCCTGCAGCTGTCCCCAGTCAGCATCAAACTTCCAAAAGAATTCACCCTGAAACTGAGAGCATTCTCCCAAACACAAGTTTTCTGCATTATCTGCAAGATGTGATACAAATAATTCAAAACTTCACTGGATCTAGGTCACCGACAGAGGTTTGTTTTTCAGCAAGATGTCCCAGAGGGATTGGCTAAATTATTTTTTTTAAATTGTTGCTGACTTCCAACGTCATAGTTAAGAATACCCAATAGCTGATGGAGTGGATGAGACGAGAAGTAGGAAGGATTCTGACAAAGGCTTACTCCAGCTTGTCGAAGCTGGGCTCCCCTTCTCACTCTCCCAGAAGATAAAACCAGGGCTGCAGAGCAGTCGTGTCCATGACTGCTGAAGGCCCACAAGTTAATTGTAAGAGATGTGCAAGACATCTTGGGTAAAGCAAGCTTATCTTCCATTTGCAGTGCAAGGATCCACATATCTAAGGGTCTCCAAGACCCGTGCAAGGAGAAGAGAGACCAATTTCAGCTCTTCCAGGGGATGAACCGATGGAACAACTTCTCTTGGTTTGCTATGGAAGGAGCCCTAGCGGAAGTGCCACTGCTACGTGGATGATTACCTTTGTGAGCATCTCCCAGCATAACCCTCAGGCTCATTAGGTGTATAGAGTTCATAGAAGAATTGCGAAGGCAAATCTTTTCTAACGCTGAAACATCTTTTGCACGTTTGCAGCCACTGCACTAAGCAGTCCAGAGTCCAATGGCTGACCTTACTTTTGGGTATGCTGGTTTTTCCTCCCCTTTATTTATTTGCATGTAATCATAGCAAGTTACATAGAATCAGGAAATGGCATCAGCACAAAGTTCAAACTAATTTCCCTATTCGAGGCCTTGCGCAAACATTTTTACAGCAGGCCTTTAATGACCTCTTTAGTTACAAGGCTGAGATTAGAGGCATTTTCAGGTAACTTGGGCAGGTCATCAATACTTCCTGGAAAACAATTTTCACATTTCTTTATCAAAGGAGATGGCGGTGATTATGCTTGTTTCAGAGAAACTAGAAGGTGCTATATCCTCAAAAGGACATATCATATGAAAAGCAAATTGTCTCCACTTGGCACAAATAATTTCTCAAAGCTGCTTTATCACAAGCAAGCCACTTGCATCCTAAGTACTAGAAACGCAACAAACTATTTAATGTATCAGCCAATATTAAGCATCTACCAACTTTATCACACACCTACATTTAAGATTCCATATGAAATAAAAAGTTTATTGCTCTGCTTCAGGCTTCCAGACAGATTAAGTCAATCCAGGGACAATAAACTTCAAAGAAACACTGTGCAACAGCTTAAAAAGGCTGTATTTAGAGGAAGTACTGGCTGCCCAGACATGAAGTATCCAGCTTCCAAGAACCTGACTTCCGTAGGACACCGCAAACTGCCCATAAGAACTGAGACATTAATATACATTATATTTTAAAACCCCAACATTTTATTCCTCACTCCCCAAATTCCATGCCATATGTTCGGCAGAACAGCGCGGGAAAGCATGAGATATTTTCAATTAGAATCATCCTATTTCTCTTTGTCAAGGAGCTCCAGCCCTGTGGATCTTGCGCAGAACTCTGTGGGCCAAATTCATCCCATGCGGTCATATCAATGTTTCTAAATATTCGGTTTTTTTAGTGCCCTGACTTTAATGAGCGTTTTGTACCAGTACTTTCTGCAGAATCAGACCTTCAATATATTACACGCCTATTGTCTTAAATGGTTACAAACTTAACTGTTTGGGAGCAGAAGCCAGTATAGCCACTGGCACTATAAAAATCATTATCAGCAATTAAAATTGAGGCAGATATTCTCAAGATTCTTCATTTCTAAACATCCTATTTCTTTCTCATGTAAAAACCATAATAGAAGCAGAGCTCTGAACTTTAAATTTTTGAGTATTGATTTTTTTTTTTTTACATTATTTAACAACCTATACTGCTTGCACGCCTCTCCCACTGGTCCAGTACTTACCTCGTGATTTGATAGCTGTGTACACCATAAGCCATGTACTTGTAATATGCAACTGCCTGGGACGACACGCAGCCATAGCCACCAGCTACAGCAAAAGGCAAACAACGGAGCCACTGGTTCCGCCTTGCCTCCCTGCCCACCTTCCCAGCTACCGTTTTTGTCACTCAGCTTCCTTTCACAGTGCTACTAGATCTGAGCAATTGCCGCAGCTTTCCTTAAAGCTCCACTTTCTGGAGTCCTGGGACTTTGTTAACAAACCAAATTAAAAAAATTACAAGTAGTTCCTAGCTTATAAACAAGCAGCTTGAAAACAGGAATTAAGGTTTTGGAGGACAGAAAGGCAATTAGAAGTACACCAGATGGTAAATTCAGAACGTTAAGTGAGTCAGATAACTCAGGGAGCCTAAGTCTAGTTTGGGGGGGGGCTGGGGAGAAGAGAAGACTTATGTATGCAATTGTGCAACTGACAGCTTTTTAGCTGGCAGTATCGGACACGCATAGAAAAAGCCTCCTGTTCACCTGCAAACAATTTATGAGATCTGCTCTTTGGATCATGCTGTTGCTCAGCCTTCAAGTCCGACAGGCTCCTCCGCGTCTGGGTGAGCCTCCAGGCCGCCACATCGCACACCGTTCTCCTCCTCCACAAGGCAGGATGCCCTCCTCCCTGCACAAAACCGGCAGCTCCCCACGAGCCAGCTAACCCTGCAGCAACAGGGCTGCTAACCATCTGCTCCGACAGCACTGCCACGCACAGGCTGGCACGGCAGACTCCTACCTAGTACAGATTTGAACCAAAGCTGCTCATCACAGAGCTCGGCTCTCTCCCCTCACTTCCTCACACACACAATCGACTGTCGCTCTTGCAGGGCAGGGGGATGCTGTAACCATCCCATCCCGCCTACTGCAGTTAAACCAAATGGCAGCCCTGCAGGGCAACTCAGCCTGGCTGCTCCTCACAGAGGACCCCCAAGCATGGCAAAGCCACCGTAACATACAGCGCTGGCCAGCCACAGCAGCACACTGTGTTGGAGCATCGGCAAGTTCTGGACATGCACCACAACACGTGCTTGCCAGCGAGCGCTGCACAGCAGGAACCCACCGCCATCCAGGATCCCACATGGCTTGTAGGCACCTGCAAGGCCTGGCTCTGCAACAGCCCAGGGCTTGCTACGCCTTGCTTTTTCCACAGCTTTCTCCTGCCAAGAAACGGTTTCTGGTGGTTCATTTCCTCCTGCCTGTCTTCATTCTTGTGGGAACAGGAGTCTGTGGCCATCCAGTTAGGTCTGCTCTGTGCTGGGGAACATGTAAAATCACTTCAGGGCTACAGGATTAACTAGCTCGGGTCTGCATTTGCCGATGCTTATGCTTTTGAAAGAATGTCTTGGCATTCACCTGGCTTTGAGCTACAAAAATTTCTGATCCATGCTGTTAACAAAGAGGGGTGCTAAAAATCTCTTCTAACACACGTCTCAAAGGAACAATGCACTGTGATCTGAGCAAAGAAGCCAGCACACAAGACTGAATTAGGCAATGCTTGCGTGGTCTGGCAAAACTCAAACACAAGCATAGGCTGACATTCCCGAGCCAGGATCAGAGCGTTAGGAAAGCAAGGTTACATAGAAACTCTCTGAAGCTTCATGATTTGGTCTAGAAAGGTTTGGTTCTGAGCTTTTTGATAAATTCAACCCCGAAACACAGAATGCAGATGCAGACCTGCAGATCTACACCCTTCTGAATTATTTGCCACGCTCCCAAAAACACCCAAGTCACTGCACTTAATTCTTCCATCAAGACTTACCCTGTTCTCCTAAGCCTGCCCAGACCCACACCTCAGAACAAGCCATTTTTTGCATTTCAGGAATGGTTTCAGTGGCAAGCTTTGGGCTTAGGCACTAGTCACAAAGTAGCTTTGGATCTCAGTCTCCCAGTCTGCTATTGCCCATTATAACTGGAGATTAGAGCATTTCCAAGGCATGCACCCGTATGAAGAAATCCCCAAATCTCAGCACGCTTAGAGCTAATTCCAGGATCACCAGACTTAAAGGAAACTTAGATTCACCAGCACACAGGTCAGTGGTGCTGTCTGTGTGTGAGCCGGCTCCCTCCTGCTCATGGCTGCATTTTACCTTGGTAGGTCCATCTGTGCCATTTTTCTGTGGCTTGCAGTCCAAGAGGATGAGCGCAGCAAAATTTAAAGACTGCATGACTGCCCAAAAGCATGCAGCACATACAGCTCCGTACATGCGCACATGTGTGCGTACCTGCGTGTGCACAGAATTAACCGCTGCAATTCAGGCAAATGTCGTCGGGCAGAGCGTGTTCCCCCAGGGACATCAGTTACTCCCTCCTAGGGGCTCTTAGCTGAAACAGGCTGCTGAGCGGGTGTTTGGGGAGGGCGCCGTTGGCTGCAGAGACTACCAATGCCTCCAGGCTAAGCACAGACAGGCAGGCTCCCCTCACTGTCCTTTGGCACGTGGCCTGGGATGCGAGATCATGCATGTCAGCAAGCGTGACAGGTCACAGAGACATTCCGCAGCCCGAAGGCATCCCGCTGTGATCTCGGGAACACTGCCAGAGCGAAGCTTTCATTTCTGGAGCATCCTCGACCCACTCTTGCTTTCAGCACGGCCTTCTCCTCCTTCCCTTCCTCCACTTCTAGCAACACTGCATTCCGCTTGCTCCCCGAGAGAAATAGGGCAAACATAACCTGATTAACCAAGGGGATTTGGGCAGGAAGGGGCGGGGGGGAGATTAATAAGCAGAGAAACACAGAGCCTTTTCCTCTTACATTAGCTGTTGCCTGTTCAATAATTAAAGTGTTCTGCAGTGCCTCTGACTTTGGGATTTGCTATAAAAGCTTCTCGTAAACTCTGTCTCAGCATGCAGGTATCAAAAGAAAGAGAACATTTGGTCTGACAAGCCAACATTTCTTTCAGACTCTGGGGTCAGTCAGAAGCTTAAAATCACTCTGATGCGGGTCTATGGCTCCATTTTAAAACATAAGGGTCCCTCTTGCCATGTTCATCTATTGACAGTTCAAACCCAGCCTGTATTTGGCTAGGCTGTCTTTGAAGCATGGTTTGGAAGTTAACGTAGGCTTTCTCCATTTCACGTATGGAAAAATCTCCAAGGCTAGCAGCAGTTTGTACAGGTTCATATGAATAAGGAATATGTTACACAGGCTCTGGCTGCCCTCCATTTTGATACTCTATTTTCTTTCCACCCATTCTTGCTTACTTACCACAAGACAAATAGATGTTTCAGGTCAGAAATGCAAAGCTATCCATGTGCAGAAAAGATGCCTTCTCTGACCTTCCAAGAAGCTATTTTTGGCTGCTCTTATATGCCTAAGAACTCTTACAGGCGTCATGCACTGAACTAACTGGCCCTCAGCAACCTTTGCCTAAGAGATATGAAATGTTAGAGAGTCTTTATTATTATTATTTATTATCTCTGTAACCTAATGCCCTATTGACTCCAAATCTCTAGATGCTGTTGTTGCAAGGGTGCATATTTTAAAAGGGGATGCAAGACTGAGATTATTACCCAAGGAACATACGTTCAACATTATGGCCAAACATACACAAACAGGAAAAATAATAAAGACATATCCTTAATCCAGAGCTTTCCAAAATGTATTGAGTACCCTTACCATTCAACTGCCTTCACTTCTCAAGACCAAACCTGGAGACAGAAATACTACTTGGCTCCAGGAGTTTCAAAGTGAAACAGATTTATTTTCCTTATCGCGCCCCTTTGGGGGCACAAACACTTGATGAGATTAAAAACGAAGGAACACTGGGTTAGCAGCCGAACACACACATAGAATGACCCCCCATAAAGATAGCAACAGACCTAGCTCCTCACGTCTGAATATATAAATACACCACATCGCATCCTGGCAGTCAGAGACCTGGGCTCTGGTCTGCCCTCTGTCTCACAAGTTCTAATGCTGACATTCTTCCACCGAACTGGCACTGCCATGTCTGCAAACATTCCAGTCCAGAGGCTTTGATGCGATGGGTGAGCCCCATCGCCCCAGCAGCCAGTCCAAAGTCTTGCCGCGTGGGTCAAGGAGGTAAGGCAGACCAAGGGGACTGCACATCCCTGTTGCCACTCCAAAAATTGTTCACAGTGAGCAAAAGAAAAAGCACACTGATATCTTTTCCCTTCTGACGTCACAGCATTAAATAAATATCAAAGATCTTCCACAAACACACAATGAATCCTCATAGACTGTAGAATGTGTAAAGCAGAAATAACATACAACTAGCAAAAAGGCTATGGACAGTATGTTGAGGGTGAAGCGTTCAGGAGACCCAGCCTCCAGAAATCCAGCTCTTGTGCACATGGGCGTGCACACCCCCACCCCCCAAATCCATGACGCTACTTCCCAGCGCCTCACATTTTCATCATATTGGCATCTTTTAAAAGAGCACCTGCACTGAGATACTGCCTCTTAAGGCCAGAACTGCACAAGGTCTAGGGTACAACTGAATCTGGATAAAGTTATGAGAAAAAACCACAAGGGTGGGGATAGGCGATGAAAGACTGTGTACCTTGCATTTACCACCCAGGACACAGGCACGCTGTTCCTCTTATTATAAGGCCCAAGCCAGAGAATCAACAGATTCTGTGAGTATCAGGATTCCCTCCACAGGGGCTAAAAACCCATAGTTTGCAAAACCACAAGGCCATGCCCTGCAAATGTTTGCTAAACATTTGTGCAATTTCATCCGCATACAGAACAGAGGGTCCACAAGCCAGAAACTCCACACTTGGCATAGCACTGTGAAAATGATTCATTGGCAGTCGGTAGGCAAGCAGCAACCTTTCATTTTCTATTTAAAATTTGAGCATAAATAAGAAAACTGAATTAATTGATAGAGATAAGGGTCAGTATTTGTGCAGTGTTCTTGAAAAACACAGCACACTGACACAAGGACCGTATCTGGCAATCATTCTGCCTTTCTCTGCTTCCACTTTCACTTCCCTGGTTTGTTCTGCCTCTTTAGCTGATGAGCTGTGCTGCGGAGAACTGCTGCGTGTCTGTACAATGTGCTGCAAAGCTCTGCTCCCAGCAGAGATGTTCAGCTTGGTACCTGCTTGAAGTATATTAATGATTTCACTAAGGCTGCATAACGAAGCTGAGTCAAAAGACTACTGCACGTTAGCAACACAGGCTGCACCTCTCTCTGTCGATGTTTATTTTCCTCTAGAATCACTGCCACAATTTAGACCTTTGGTACTGAGTCATGGTGCAGCATATCGTATTTCGATTAAGAAACATGGGCACTCAAAATTAAAAACAGACAGGATTTCTTGCTTCTTAATTTTCTATTAAGACCACAAAAAAAAAATTATTTCTTGAAAAGGATTAGAAATCACCCCCCTCTTCCTGCCAAGCCATACTTTGAATCTACATGTGGCCTCAGGGCTCATGTCTAGCTTTGCTGTGAGCAGGATGAGGTCTCCAGCACCAGCTGCAAGCCTGGGAAAGTGCAGGCCGCTGAACCTGCACAGTGACGCACTAATGTACAGCTACAGCACATCTAGATGATGGTACAAATTCCTAACAGCGCACGACAGCAGAGCTTGGGTCATTAAGGAAATAGTGTGTGTCTTTCTTTCCCTTGGCTACCTTCTGCTTATAAAACAAAGCAGAACAAATTAAAAAGCCCAGAGAGCAGAACTTTCAAAGAGATAAGGCAACAGCTTTCCCCTGGGGGATAGCTCCACGTCCACTCCAGCAGTACATTCTGCTGGCAGTACATATTATATAAACAGTATTTTAAAACTCTGCCTAGTAACCTCTCAGGACAGTACCTGCCTTTCACAGTCGCGTTCCCACCTCGCCGCCAACCACCACCACCAGCACCACAGAAACAAAGATCTAAAAGAGTACCTTGTGCAGAAGCAGTCAGGTTATTTTTCCCATGCGCGAACAGCAGAAGACTTCAACTCTAACACAGACCCAAGTTGCCCCTCAGGACTGCTATGTTAGGGCTGAGCCAGCCCAGCTGCAGCTCTTTTCAAGGGCCTCAGGTGTGGCTCAAATGTGGGGGCTGAAATGAAAGAAGCTGCTTGCCTACTTCCATTCTGTTGCTAAGTTTGTTAAACTGCAAGTTAAAATTCATCTTCCTTCTCCAAGGAACAGATGACCATTTATTAGCATGTAGGCACATGTGTTTCCATACTCTGTGGGCATTATCTGAGAACACCAACATGTGGGATAGACTGTGAGGCTCTTGTGGCATCCAGGCTCTACAAGAAGACTGCAAAACCCAAACGTGATTATCTCTTCATCTCTGGCCTTCCCACTCCACTCCAGGCACAGAACTGGGGTTTATTCACCAGGACCCACAAAGAGCTTCAGAAACTAACCCATATATTACAAGCTCCAGAAAATGTCAGGAGCTGTAAAAGTTACGCCTTATAGCACCGACGTCTTCAGTGAAAGCTTTGAAGAGAGGTATCTTGCATGCTGAAGCACATCCTTCATGAAAACACAGAACAAACTATTTTCAATGCCTAGGACTTCCTTGACCCTGTAACTTTATGCTGCTGAAGTGAGAGCTTCCTTCTGCACAGTCCCAACTGCGACGCTCCTGTCTCCTAAACGGATGGAAGAGATGAAGGGATGAATTCACATCTTTCTTGCGCACTGTTTCTGTAGAGCAGGCAGGGCAGGAAGTTCCTGCACCAAGTCTGTCTGTAACGTTGAGATGTACTCTCAGCTTCCTACAGCAGCCGTATGGCCCAGTAACTCCTCAACCGCAGGATACTGAGTTTCTAGCAACGTAACTTGGAATTTTGATTCACAGACATGAAAGTTTGGCCTCAGTGATTTCTGGATGGGAGAGAATACATAACCTGCTGTCATTTTGAATACACAGAGGGTCAACCAGATATTTAAGGTCTGAAACGCTAGAAAAGTATCTCCCTCCACAGGGGAGGCAATACTGTGTGGTTAGATGTACTGTGTCCCAAATGGCCCAAATTGCTAAAAACTTGTCTTTGCAGGACTCTGAAGCTCTTTATCCTGAGCTAACCAGCTTGTTGGCATGTGATGTACTGAGAAGGGGTCCTGGGGAAATCAAAACTGACAGCTGCTGAATTAATATGAATATTAAAGTAAGGGCAAGGGGGTCTCTGCTCCAGATGGAGTGCAGGGACATGCCTCTCACCTTTTGCTGCTGAACCTGCCTGCCCAATTGAATTGGCAAGTAGCAGTGGCAGCAGCCCACAGCCCTCCTCTCATGGCCCTCCAGCTCCTTACCCTAATTTATAGAAAGTCTCCACTTACTGCAACTGCGAGGCACTCAGCAACAAACGAGATAACAGTAATAGTTCTGCTGCTGCCAGTTTAGAAGGCAGCAGTGAGGATGCATTAATGATTACGCTCCTCTCGAACGTCAACAGGAAGCAGGTGCTGAACTGGCTGAGATACCTGTGTGACTTTGTTAGGCGAAGGCTGAGTAGCGGCCCCTGTCCACGGCCGTGCCTTTCCATCTCTCTCTGACTGTGATTTATCTGAGCATCTCAGTTGCTGCAGTTCCTAAGTAAATGAGCAACTGTTCAGAGTTGCATCAAGGGAATGGGTTTGGCTTAGAGAATCCTGCACAGTGAGTCATGCTTCCATGAGTAAATTAATTTCCTTTGAGAAGCAAGTTGGTCTCACTTGGAAGTTCTGTGTATTGAAACATGCCCACTAGAAAGCAGTTTGCAATCAAAAACACCCATCTGACAAAATGGCATAACTTCAGAAACTGACAATTATTTACACAGGTCTCACAGATACTACCCTGGTCCACATTCAAAAATAGGTTGTAGAAACATTTATAAATACCGGGAAATGAGAATTGCATCAGCTAGCCCCTCCCCCTTCCCCAGCACGACAGTGCAAAGAAAAAGAGGGTGTGAAGCAGCAAAAGCACTGGATCTTTGTAATACCAGCATCCTTACTGTAACGTGCATGCACTGAAGCAGCCAAGGAGAGGGACCCAGAGGTGTATGGACCATGGCTAATCAGTTATGTGCAGAGATACCTGTTAGTGTAAGCCAAGGTGGAACTCATCTTTTATCTTTTAGTTTTCTTAGGAGATCCGTTCAAATGGTTTGATGTGGCTATAATGTCCAAATTTGAAGAACACAAAATACAGATTTTTATGGAGTATGAATCAACTTCCTGATCTTACCCTCGTAAGTATTTCAAAACTGTAAGGATTTTGGCCCTGGGAGCTTTTCTGATGTTGACAATTTAGCAGAGTATATCAAACTTTTGGTGCTGAGGTACTCCATTTGGGGGCCCAGGCCTCTGGTTTAGGTAAAGAACCTCCATCATTTTCATTTTGCTTTAAGAAACTGAAGTGTTTCATAATTACCTCATCCCTACAGTATCACCATCAGGATGGTAGATAAAGACCCTTCCCATTTTGCAAAGGAGAAACGAAGCCATTAAAGCTGAAGGAAGTTGTTCAGGCCTCAGAATAAATCAAAGGGAAAGACATGACTGGGACATGATGTAGCTATGTTTAGTACCAGGTCTTTCCCTTGCACACTGACATCGTATGAGAAAGCAAAGCCCTTGATGATGTTAGAGCAAAAGCAGGACTGATTGTGCTGGGAGTAACACTTACGATTTTTAGGGGCAAATTAGACCTCAAATCTCAGGTAGAGCAGAGAGATTCCACTGACCTTTCCAGGCCTGGTCAGCATCAACGGTGGCTTTGGGTTAATGCTAACCTCCTAGACGAGTTGTAGCTCATACAGCAAATACGTGAAGGTCGTGGTTTGTGTCACTATTCACCCCAGTAGCGTCATCAGATTTGACTTTGTCATGAGACAGGACCTGAGCAAATGGCAAGTGTAGAAATTAAATATTACCATGTAAAATATCTTGCACATTAGCAAAACTGAGAGAAATTTACTAACACTTTCTAAGTGTTTTATTGAAAATAGCGAGACGCACACATTGAACTCACCTTGTTTTACTGTCTCTGGACTTCATTTTTGTGATAAAGGTTTAATCAGTATCTCATAAAGACAAACACATTGTTTAGTAAGAATGTGGCATCGTTTCCTTCTGTTATCGACCAAAGTCTGACCAAATGCCACCTGAGGCCACTGGAAAGGCTCCACTTGTAACTCCTAGAATAAAAATACAAATGTTTCCACATTCAGCAACTTCTATTGCTTTTTCACGTTTAATCTATGAAAGCTAATATGGAAAAGAGGGCTAGCAGGCTAAAGAAGGTCCAGGCTTCCCCAGAGAGACCCTGTCACATTTCAAACATTCCCATCACTCTATCAACACCACCTACTGCTACTGTGATGAAAGGCAGCAGCCCAAAAAGAACAGGAAGAATAAAACTCCTTATGTATACAAGTGACGAAAGTCGGCCCCATCCCTACAATCAAAGTCAATCACTTAAAATAAATCAAAACAGACGTGGCCTCCATCTCCCAAGTGCAAGAAAAATCCCCTTAATTTGCTCACCCCGTTCTGTTTGTGTTGTTCTGAGCCTTTTCTGATTGAAGCTCTCTGAGGCAGAAAATCAATGTCAATCATGCCAGACGACTCCTTTCCTCCTGAGAATCTACTGCTGCTACTAAGATCACAAAGGACACATAAAAGGAAAAATTCGGCACTCGCAACCTTCCTCTCAGTTTTGTAACCCAGGTGAACTAACACTGGCATATTAAAAGCTGACGCTATTCTTTAACAACCCAAGCCTTCTGATGTGGTTATCATCACTGAGGACATGTTGGGACCAGAACAGCTTTGAAACACACTAGCTGGTTTGCTTTGGCCTACTCTATTAAAATTAGGACCCCTGGTATCTGAATAGTCACCAGACAGCTAAGGACAACCTGATGCCTTACATTATAAATAACAGCGATTTGGTCTCAGTTCTGTTCTCAGTAATGAGCAACACAAACACAAGCAAGCAAAGATTTTATTGGAACTTATACCCTGAAAACCATGTCCACTTTTATTTTGTCTGAGCCATAGGATAAGAACAATCTTCTAATACCAACATTCTTCTCTTAGGGAGCCTTGGTCTCACCATGACACTAGTAAAATACCACTCGCTCTACATTAGTTACGTATTTTTAAAACGCTCATTGATCTATCCAGCCAGTCTTGTCTTAGAAACCTCCTATCTTACATTTAAACTCTTTAGAAGTAAAAATTTTTACAGGGAGAAAATATTTAATCTTCATCTTCATTCCTGTCAAATGTTCATTTTCTGTCCTGCCAGATGTCTGGAACCCAAACTCTGGATGAGATGTTTAGTCCCATTCATATAAAGCCACTGTAAATACAGATTCCTGGGATGCAGAACTAAATTTCCTAATCCATCCTTGAAATGTCTGGTAGAACAAGATGCTCAGTGAACCCAGTATAACGCAGAATGACAGCACTACATTATACGGTTTCCTTTTGTTCTGCATTCATGCGGCATTAGGCCTACTCGGCATCTACTCACACTTCCCTTCCTTAGCTAACCAGTCTCCTCTGACATGACACATCTCACAAGCATCACTCATTCCTCTGGCAGCAGCAAGGAACAAAGCACATGTAGTTTTGTAACGGATAGGTCATTATGTTTAACCTCCTTTGGTAGAAGTGCTGGTCTTTGTAATAAGAACCAAAATTTTCCATTTTTCTGGCTTGTTTCATGCAAATCTCCTTATTCTATGTTTTGAGCATTTTTAGATGTTTTATCACCTGTGCTTTTTGTTTCTTTTGTTTTGCCAATGGACTGTCAAAGAAATTACGAGGCTTTGGGCTACCGTTCCCATCAGATCACCACAGCAGAAGGGAATTGTCACTGGGATGACCTGTGACAAGGCGTTAGCGTGCCTTGGACAGCAGCAGAAAATTCCTTCAGACTTTAAGCCGACTTTGGTAGATGAGTGGCCATGTTTTATGCTTGCATGCGCTGTGAGTGCGGTGAGGTCGTGGAGGGATCAGGACCTCCATGACAACCTCCTTATTTGTAAGTTGCCTAACTCCAGCGACTAGGAGGTAAACTATATTATAAAGTGGCTTTAGAAGAGAGGAAAGACATCCCAGGCAAAACAGAGATGAAAAGGCTGGTATGGTTAGAGGAAGACAAAAGGGTCAATTAGTAAGGGACGCCTTTTGCCATAGCAAGATAAGCACCTCAAAAAGGAAGTCAAGTACATTGCAGAAGATGCAAATAGATACTGCCAAATTCAGCTAGAGTTAGATTCCCAAAAGGAAGCTGAGACAGTACTGCAGCTACAAGAAATAAAAAAAAAAGGGAAGAAAAAAGGATTGCTCTAAAACATGTATGGGAAAATAAGGGTAACCCAGCTACTCGCAGAATCCCGATGCACAGTAAACCTCAAATCCAGGTGCAAAGATTTTAAGTAAATTTACTGACTTGAAGGCATTACCACAGGGCCAGAGAACAGTGAGTCTTTAAGAAGCAAGCCGTGCTGGAAGCGGTTTGGGCCTGTGCTTTTGATGGCTGTGCAGCCCTTCAGGAAAACTTGCAAAGGAAACTTCCAAGTACAAACATGACGTTCAATGAGTAAAAGGATAAAAAGTAGCATGGGTTTATTAAAAGCTGGTTTTGTGGGTCAACGCTGTAGCCAAGTGTAAAATTGAAACTCCAGGAATCCAGGAAATAATAGTTTTTTGGCTTTTTTTTGCTGTCAGTATTCTAGCGAGAAATAAGCGGAGAGGAGAAAGACTTGGCTTTACTGACCAACCCCAGGGTGACAGGGAGCTGGCAGCGTGGGGGCTGTGAAAACGACAGGCGTGACTCCAGTCATGCTATTTCCAGTAGTGACAGGAAAACCTTAGCGTTCCTGTTTGAGGCACTCACGTAACTTAACAAAACACCGAGTGAGTGGGAATTGGGTATGTAAACACACGGAGAGGCGAAGCAAACGCCAGAGAAGGATGCGTGTAAGGAAAAACCAAACATATATAGGTTTAGATGGCAATTAGGAGCAGGTTTCTAGCCACCACACAAGAGGCTCCATCCGGAACTACGGCCATAAACCCGAGCGGCGCGTGGCGGCGGCGGCGAGGAGGGAGCGCGGGGCAGGAACGCTTTCAACTTCCCTGAACTCTCCACAGCCGGCACCGTCTGCTTCCCTCGCGGTACCGAGCGTTACGGGCCGCCCGTTTCCGCCTCGCCTCGCCTCGCCTCACCCCGCCTCTCCCCGCCCCCACGACAGCCCCGTCCAGCTTCCCCCTCCTCTCTACCCCGACGTGTCGGCGGGCACGTCTCCACCGCGGCGGCCCGCCCGCCTCACGTCAGCCGCCCGGCCCCTACTTAAGGCGGCGGCCGCCTCCCCCCGCGCTGCCACTACAGTCGCCGCCGCGCTTGGTTGAGGACGCTCGGTAGGTGCGATGGCGTTCGCGGGTTACGGGGGGTGTTTGCGTGGGCAGGGGGGGTGCGGGCGCTCTGGCCGCCGGCCTCCCTGCGAGACTCGGTCGAGCAGGCGGCGCCGAGCGGACCGACTCTACTGAGTCCCCCCGGGCCGAGGAGCTCAACGGGGCACAGCCCCGGGAGTTCAGCCCGGCGCCACGGTGGGTGAGGTGTGGCGAGGCGCCACGCCCTGCGTGGTGGCCGTGTGCCGCCTGCGGCATTTCCACACACAACCCCCCCCCCCCCCCCCCCCCCCCCCCCCCCCCCCCCCCCCCCCCCCCCCCCCCCCCCCCCCCCCCACCCCCCCCCCCCCCCCC
>VZSC01012475.1:316667-346254 GCA_013398225.1 Steatornis caripensis
CCCGCCATTTCCCGCCCCCCCCCCGTGATTAACTTGCTTCCCCTGGGCCCCAGGGAGCTGCCCTTTTGGGAAGGGTGACCCTGCAAGGATGGGCTGCGTTTGGAATAAGAGCATTAAGGTAACACTTCGGCTCCTGGCTCTCCCCTAAGCTGCTTCTTTCACGGAACAGCAGTCTAAAGAACAAAAAAACCGTGTGAAGCGTCGCAGAGAAGTGCTCGAGTGGGTGCTCCTCATCAGCCCTGCAGGTTAAAGTTCTTACAGTGCAAAGGCCGAACTTGGCACGTGGAGAGAGAGCGCACGCTGTACTGGGCCGCGCTTCACGAGACTTCTGCAAATGAACACTGACATATCTTGGTTAATTTTTCCTAAATATGGGCACTGCTGGCTTCCTGCCCCTCCTTCCCCTTGCCCCGAACTTGCAGTCCTTACCTGTTCTGCCAGCACTGCCCGGCCTTTCCCGCTCTGAACGAGTTGCAGCCTGTCCAGCGCTGACGTTAGAATCACGTTGTGTCTATACTTGCATCCATCTGTGAGGCCGCCCCCCCCTCCCCATGGGCTTGTCAGGCAAGGCAGAAGCCATGCTGCTGGGAAAGCACGATGTCGGCTTCTGCAGCGACCCTGGGGAGCAAGCACATTACTCTATCATGGCATTTCCATTTCAGGACACCTGTGCTGGTTAGAGTGGAACCTGTGTAACCAGGCTGCCATGCAGCTAGTAGCTAAAAAAAATGAGGGTGGTAGGGACGGTCGCACCAGGCTCTAGCCATCTTAATTCAAAACTATGCAGTTTCACTTTAAACAAATCCAAAAGTTGCCTTTGAGGATCAGGCTGTGCTTAAGAAGCATTTGCCTAAGTGTTGTACAGCTTCAGCTCTGTAAATGCTTCAGGGCACAGAGTACCGGTTTTTTAGGGCAGTAGAACAGAGATTGCCAGACCATGCTGTGCTTATAAGTACTAAAATGGCTGCCTTTACCTAAACCTAATATGGATGATGATTTAGAGCATTCTGCTAATGCTGCTGGAGTGCCACCCAGCTATATAATCAATGGTTCTCAGGCTGCATTTGAGGGAAGGCTAGAGTGAGCTTGAACAGTGCACTGTCATCAATAATTCAGTTTTTTTTTTATCATTTTGCTGCATACAGGCAGTACTGCCAGATGGTTTAGGCATGTGATTTACATCCATTTTCTTATCCTAGAATAAAGTCAGTCTTGCTTGATACCAATATTCTGGTGTAAAAGCTCCAAAGCCCAGAGAAATAGTCTGTTCTCTCTTTGCAGCAGTATACCATGTCTCTCAAGGATCAGCTCATCCACAGTGTCCACAAACAGGAGCAGAGTCATGCCCACAATAAGATCAGTGTGGTTGGTGTGGGTGCAGTTGGAATGGCCTGTGCCATCAGCATCCTGATGAAGGTAAGCGTCAAGTTTGGGATGAGGCAGCATGTTTGTGGCAACCTGAGGCCTAAAAGAGGGGCAAAAAGTAATCTCCCTTATTAGACTAATTGGGCTAGCACACAAGATGACCTTTTGGTTGTCTATTCTTTTATTTGGGCCTGAAATGAAGCAGCAATCAATCTTCAAGCTATTGACAGAGAACAAATAGCTGTAGTTCTTGTAGATGGGAGTTTATGCCAGTAACAGACAGAACATGCTCTATGTATCATTTTGACTTAAGAGCTGCGTTTACCTTTGAACGACTTCCAGAATCCCTTCTGAGAACTGGGGTGTCATTTTGTCTGAAGCAGAACATGTGATGGAGTAAGTCTTTGCTGCTTTCCAGTCCCATACTACTTGGACTGGAAAAAGTGGTCCTAGACACTCTGAGTGACTCTGCATTGCATTATTATATTGAAAATGCTATGTTTAACATCGGGCTTGCTTTTCTTAACTGTTGTTTATGAACAGCTACTAAATTATTCTTCATCATTGTCATGCTAAGTTGTACAACTATTCCACACAGGATGGGGATATGCAAAGTACAAAACTAACTCAATGAAGTGGATATCCCAGGAGACTCATTTAAGTACTACTCCGCTTGGGAACAAGTAAAGTGATACAGATGAGCAAAATTGCTTAAATAGATCACTGCTTTTAAAAGAATTGTAACTTCGTAGTATACAAATCGAGTACTTTGAGCAAAGAGGCAATAAACTTACTATTTAATCTTGGTCTCTTGTAGGACTTAGCTGATGAGCTTGCCCTTGTTGATGTTGTGGAGGACAAGCTCAGAGGAGAGATGCTAGATCTCCAGCATGGCAGCCTCTTCCTTAGAACACCAAAGATTGTCTCTGGCAAAGGCAAGTAGTTGGCTCTAATGTGCTTGTTTATTTCCAAATGGAGATAGCCACTTCAGATCCCAAACTGGTCATCCAAGTCTAGCACTGAGCCCATCATCCTCATTGTTAGGAAGAAAACTCGCTTCATTTCTGCTCAGCTGACATTCAGTTTCACATACCTTGTTAAGGCTGGTCCAACGAGGAATTCTCTGTCCCAGAGTTCATCACTCAGTATAGAAAGATTAATTTCTTGAGTACCCCTCCTGCACCTTTGAGAATTTTATTTCGCAGCTAGTTAGCCCCTACTGCTTCGTGGCCATAAAGGTCCGACAGCTTTAAGTTTAGTGGCAACTTGTGGAGGACAAATGCTAGCCATCTCTTACCTTAGTTATGTGCAGCTCCAGTGTCCACAGGTAGTAGGTTACGAGGGCAGAGCCACCTTCCTTTTCTACGCAGCACTTGCACTGGATGCCATCCCGACAGCTCCTCCGTACCCATCTCTGCCCGAGAAGTATGTAATACGGCTGCCCAATTCTACACGTTAAGATTTTGACAAGCCCTTAAGGTTGCCACTTGTGGCAATGAACTGCAGTCTTAAAAGAAAACTTAACTTTCTATAGAAGCAAAGTCTAGGGTAACAATTACCAGAAGAATTTCAGCACCCTCAAACTTGAGAATTTTAGTTATCATTACTAAAAGGAACTCAGGACTCCTATTCTGAGCCGTGCGTAGAAAGAGGTCAAGTCTGACACAGCCTTTTGTTTGCAGATTACAGTGTGACTGCGCACTCTAAGCTGGTCATTGTCACTGCTGGTGCCCGTCAGCAAGAAGGAGAGAGCCGCCTTAACTTGGTCCAGCGCAACGTGAATATCTTCAAGTTCATCATTCCCAATGTTGTTAAATACAGTCCTGACTGCAAGCTGCTTATCGTCTCAAACCCAGGTTTGTCTTCCGTTGCCTTAACAAGAGAATTTGGCTTAAGGGAATAGTGTTTTCTTCAGGAAGGTGGCATTAGTATACTAACATGAGCAAGCACAGGCTTTTAGAAAACTCTTGTGCCATATAACCACATAGCAAGAAGTGTTATCTTCCCTCTCCACTTTCAGCAGGTTGGTCCTCTTGAGAAGTAAACCAAGTTGTCTCCAACTTGGGTCTTCAGTTGCCTTTCACCTTAGCATAGGACACGCTAAGGGGCGCTGGTAATTGCATGCGTAGCATGAAGAGCCTGTTCTGCCTTTAAAATCGTCATTATGTTAGCCCCCTGCAGGGCCTGGCAAGAGGCATTAGTTTATGCTCTATTCCACATAACTAGCACGCAGATGAAATCCTTACAGACAAATTGAAGATGCCATCCTAGTTACTGAACAGCTCACGAGCGGCACTTGTTATCCTCCCTGTTCTACTTACAGTGGATATTTTGACCTACGTGGCCTGGAAGATCAGTGGCTTTCCGAAACACCGTGTTATTGGTAGTGGCTGCAATCTGGACTCTGCCCGTTTCCGCCACCTCATGGGAGAAAGACTGGGCATTCATCCTCTGAGCTGCCATGGATGGATTGTTGGAGAGCACGGAGATTCCAGTGGTAAGGATGAAATCTGTTAGAACTTCTTCCGATAGTTTGTTTGCAAAGAAGTCTCCAAAAGCTGCAGCAAAACATTGCTCAAAAACCTCTGCGCTGCAGCACCTTAAGAATGCAAGTCCTGCTTTAAGTCTTCTGCTGCATAGAGTAACCCTAGATGATCTATATTTGACCCGAGTTACTCTGCTTGGAAAAGGTCATTACTGTAACCTGAGGAGGCTGCAAATTTCTAGGCTAAGTTGTTCCCATAACTCACCAAAAAAAACCAAACTCAAGAAGCAAGAGGGTAAAGTTCTCTGCAAGAGGTTCCCAAAGATCTGCACTACTGGTAGTCACTCGGTTGTCTTTACTGGCATCTCTTGATTACTTCAAGAACTATATATAGGAACTGAAATGCAGAGGCAAGTCTAGAGGACAGGAGAAAGAGCACCTTCCTCCTTACTTGATCTGTACTTTCTCTAGCAGCACCAAAGCAGTACTGTCTGCTTCCTGACACTCAGGGGGACTCATTTGGAGTCAATTCTTACTTTGAGAAATGTTTGCAGAATACAGAGTTACAGTTATTTTAGTCCATGTTGCCTAGGTGTTTTGCTTTAATGAAGGTATATTCAAAGGTGACATCATGTATAAAAAATGATGTCTATAGGCCCCTAGGTTCTCAGCCTGCAGTTTCGGTTTGCCTTACAGGTCATACTATATTTAAAGTCATATCTAAATCCGTGACATGTGTTGCAGATTAATCCAACTAGATCTTGCGTTAACTGTTAATTTGAGGAGGACAAAACTAGAATTTTATTGAGAGAATTATCTTTTTGCAACTCTCAGTACCTGTCTGGAGCGGAGTGAATGTTGCTGGTGTGTCCCTGAAGGCTCTTCATCCAGACTTGGGAACTGATGCAGACAGGGAACACTGGAAGGAGGTCCATAAACAGGTGGTGGACAGGTAAATATATGTTGGGGTCTTTTTTTTCAACACGAGAACAAATCTTGAAGAGCTGTAGTACCTCTGAACTGCAGTATCCATATGTGGTTTCATAAATACCATAGCAACCCAAAACATGTCACGATGCAGACATAACAGAACTTGAAATAATACTTTAAGGAGTAACGTAGGCTTGGCAGAGTTATTTTTTCATGGTTCATGAACTTTAAATTAGGGAAGTGCTTTAACTTGCAAGTTTCCAGTCTAACTATGGGGAGTAGTGTAAAATGCAAATAGAATTATTCATTGCTGAGTTAGTTTCAGACCTGTCAGCAGATCAGTAAAGCTTCTGATGTCTCCAAACTGATTAAGGCACATCCCTCCAAAAGCCCTTCTTACAAACTTCAAATATTTCAGTTGATGGTACTTGTTTTTAATGAGCAGCTTTGTCTCTGCAGTGCCTATGAGGTCATCAAACTGAAGGGGTACACATCATGGGCTATTGGCCTTTCTGTGGCTGATCTAGCTGAAACTATTATGAAAAATTTGAGAAGAGTGCACCCAATCTCTACAATTGTTAAGGTGAGCAGCCCCTTTTTGCTAACTTCTGTCTTACCAAGAACTAAAGACTTGGGGAATTCTGAAGAACAGTGATAACCTTCTAGTTTAATTTCAAGTAAACTTAGTTGAGCCTTCCTGATAGGATATTCTACAAAATACATAGACATACATGAACTCTAGCCTGACTATCCTTATGTACTTTTCAGGGCATGCATGGAATAAAAGATGATGTCTTCCTAAGTGTTCCTTGTGTACTGGGCAACAGTGGCATCACTGATGTAGTGAAGATGATCCTAAAACCTGAGGAAGAGGACAAATTAAGGAAGAGCGCAGATACGCTTTGGGGAATCCAAAAGGAACTACAGTTTTAAATCTGCCCATGCAGTCCACTCTCTGCAGTTCAATGGGTTTAGTGGTTTGTCTTACATTGCACTTTCCAAGTAGGTCAAATCTTTCAATGTATGTATCTCAAGTAGAACACACAAAAAGCTCAAATCTGAACAAATGAGTTTCCTGAAGATAGCATTAGGAAACTACTCTAGGGTTTTACCTGTTCAGACGCCCATGTTCTTAGCCAGAGCTAGATAACCTCGTCAGTCTTGTACAATGAAGTGGTGTGACAGAAATCCAGCATTCAAAGCAGCACTGCCTAGAAACCCCTTTGCCTTTTCCTCATCTTGTTTAATGTTGGTTCACAACAGTAAGTAACTAATTATTACACAATGTGAAACCAAAGACCGTTTTCTTGCAGTTAAAGAAAGGGTTGTCAAGCCAATTGACCAACTTTCTCTGCTGGCTGAATAGCTTAACTCTTTCACTGTTGGTAGGTCNGGTTGTCAAGCCAATTGACCAACCTTCTCTGCTGGCTGAATAGCTTAACTGTTTCACTGTTGGTAGGTCCAAATGTATTTTTCCTCGCACCGCTTCAGAATTTTTATGTATTTTTTTTTTTTAGAGAACCTTATTTTTGACTACTTTATCAGCCTAGATGTAAGTTCATCTCTTGAGCATGTTTAAAAAATGTTAAGGTTTCTGTATGCAACAAGACCGTGACTGTCCGACTGTAGTACCAGCTCCACCACCAAATAAACCACAAACTTACTTCTGTCNAAAGGGTTGTCAAGCCAATTGACCAACTTTCTCTGCTGGCTGAATAGCTTAACTCTTTCACTGTTGGTAGGTCCAAATGTATTTTTCCTCGCACCGCTTCAGAATTTTTATGTATTTTTTTTTTTTAGAGAACCTTATTTTTGACTACTTTATCAGCCTAGATGTAAGTTCATCTCTTGAGCATGTTTAAAAAATGTTAAGGTTTCTGTATGCAACAAGACCGTGACTGTCCGACTGTAGTACCAGCTCCACCACCAAATAAACCACAAACTTACTTCTGTCTCCCTGTTTTTCTTTGTAGGGCTTTGTGTCCAACATGCAGCTCTGCTTGCACTCATCTAAATCAATGCTGCTTCTTCAGTCTCACTAACTCAAACCTCACTGGTATAATAATGTTATGTGTGCAGCTACTCTTGCAGGCTCCAGATACTTAGACAGTTTGCTATGTAACAGCTTCAGCGTCAGAATGAAAAAACAGTACTGGAAGTATTTAAATACTTAGAAGTTAAAGTTGATTCCTATCTCGGTGCAAAGAAACAGGCTCTATTGTCATTATGTTAGGGAAGTGGAGAAACAGTGCAACAAAGGAAGCATCTTCCTTACCTGTACACACAAAAATGCATGTAGGAAGAAATCTCTCCACATCAAGTACCTGACATCCACAAAAAGTCAACTTGCTGGCAAGCACAGAAAAGCATCGCCCCTGGAACAGCAGCCATGCATAGAAACAATAGCCAAAGTTACTCAAAGCCCATAGTTAAGTTCAATCAGGAAAAATTCCCCATCCTTCTGTCATTAATATTTTAAACTAATATACCTCCTTACACTGAAGAGGGAAAGGCCTTTGTCTCAGCTTTTTCCAACATTAGGACACAGCATGTAGCTTAAGAATGGAAACTGATCACCTGATTAAGTCCAGGGTAGATTTGTAATACTGACTGCAGCTAGTGATACTTCTCAGAACAAGGTGTTTTAGAATAAGTTGAAAGTGCTCAAGAAGCAATTTCAGCAACAAAGGAAAAGCTATAGCTACTGTACCGCTTTCTCCGCTATATCCATGTGACCAAAATAGTACCTGGAAAGAGAGCACAGAGGAACAGTGTTTTATACAGATGACACTAAGATGGTATGAAGCCATTTTCAAAGCTTTCAGAAGAGCCAGAGCTTTGAATTTTTACTACATGAAGTCTCACCCAGCTTTTCAATATGAACACCAACCTCTCCAGATCTAATGGTAACATGAAAAGCCTGAAGACAAACGCTCGGTTTTGGGCCACACTGATTACTGCGCTGAGACCAAGAAACTTTGGTTTTCAAGCTAGCTTTGCTGAGGCAGCTTACAAAAGCAAATAGAGGAGGACAGCAGCATGCTGCTGCGAGGCGACAAGAGCAGCACCATGAATCCCTACAGCACTCCAGGCTGGGAGATGCTCTGTACAACAAACCCTCTTATGCAGATGGTGCCGTGTTTAACCACCAGGCTTGTGGGTACGAGCTCTGTCCCAGCTAACGCAGCCAAAATCCATGCGCCCTTTGACATGCTGGCATGTAGCGTTTTCTGCTTGGCAGGTAGTGCAACACCAGATGTAGCAGCCTTTCTTTTCCTGTGGAAAAACGCAATATACATCAAGGTTTCTTAAAGCACCATAAGGTATGCTCCGCTATGACCATGATCTGATGGTAGAATAGGCAAGTCAGTGTAACAGTTACTAAGCTCATTTCAAAAAACCAATCCTTGGATCTCAACAGCTAGGCCAAACAGCAGTGCCTTGAAATTTTGAGTTTCCAGCTTTCATTGGTCATAACAAAGGTCAGTTACACTGAAACATGGATTTTTCCAGTTTGGGACACTGAAACGTCTTCCAAATCTCAGAAGTAAAGTGAAAGTATGGCTAAGCTGACAATGCATAAGCCAGGCCCTATCTGTAAATAAGGCACATCATACACAGTTCTGTAGAGGAAGAAAATATGCAACAAGTTTTATTCAGCGTTAAGTCCACCAGCACAAAGATTACAGGAGATAGAAAGTGCATTAATAAAAGCTAGTCTTTACCAAAAGAAAATATATTATTGATTCAAAATATCTTACACTTGAATGATGTAATAACTTATTCTGGGCACCTACTGATTAAGAGAAATACCAAGAGAATGGCTGCTTCATAAGGAAATCTAACTTCCTAGTTAATGTCTGAGAACTTAGTAGAGATCACTGAGTCCAGCAGTCTTCCTTGCTTTCTGCATTAATGCCCTCAGCTGGAACTGCTTGCGAGACAGAAGACGTACATGCTGCAGAAAGAAAGAATAACGACAGCTGGCTATTGGGAAAGTTTTGATATAATCTTAATTATATTGCAATACAAATTTTCAAAGCATGACACATCCCATGACCCAAACAGGATGTTAGTTTGTTGGAAACACTAAATGCATCGGTCTACTGAATGGCATTTTCTTGACTTAAAACAACTTGCGGATGGCTACCAAATGCAATCACTATAGTATATTTGTTGTGATTTTAATTATTAACTCTGCACATACTCTTACCAAAGAGAAAAGTAGTAATATGTACTCCAAGGTGAAGTCAGACTAATGCTCTTCCCATGGGGCACAGAACAGCTCTTTTTAACAGTAGGTCAACAGAACTAGCAAGCTACAGAAGGAGGAAATAATACGTCTCTACGAAGTACACTGGATGTTAAAAGCACAGCTTAAGTGGTAACTTGGGGGGAACCTCAGCTGTTAGAAAAAGGAAGGACAGGTAACTCTTGTTAACCAGCGCCCCCAGTACAGACTATTAACGCTGCTGCACACTAATCTTTCCAGATCCAATGGCGATATTAAGTACTCTGACATATGTTTTGCGTAGTTTCATTCCATGTTAAAATTTTAATTTGATCTTTTCAAAATAACAACACATCTGTTTTTATTTCATGTGCCATCACCATGCACATAAGTTCAAAATAAAGGAAGGCTGTTGGATCAGACATTATGAAAACGTTCAGCATTAAGGATAGCAAAGAAAGGGAACAAATTGTCCAAGAAGGTCTCTGTTAGAGATGCAAAACTAGCCGGCTTTTTTTTCCGCTATGATTCTAACACTCCACTGGCTGCTTCAGCAGAAGCACCCATAGACTGCAAGCAAAAAGCTGTCTGAATACTCCAATCACCCTTAAAGTTAGTTTCTCCAGAATTAGGATGCAAGCCCAATGGAAAACTTATGTTGATACTGTTGCATCCGTCTAATGATAAATGACTTCGTATCTATAATGCTTTTAAAATTGGTCTTTTATCTAATTGTGAAGTTTCTCTTTTAAAACTTGTGTTTTAACATAAAAGTATTCACGTTCTTACGGGATCATCTTCAGTGAAGAAATCACTAACATCAATAAGCTGAGCAAAAGGGTTCAAAGTATTTAAACACATTTAAAATGCACATCTTAAAAACATCCCAAGAAACTTACCTTTAAAAAGACATCTAGATCTATCACTCCACGTCTCAATGCTTCCCCAAGATAGAAGATGGTGTCTTCAATTGCATTTTCCTCTGCATATAAGTTCAGGATCTGCTTGTAAAGAGGTGCTGTAGGAATAATAACTTCATCTATGTCATTGTTTTCCGACTGATTTTCCATTTTCTCTAAGGCAGAACTGAGCTCCTCATCCTTCTTCTTGAGAAGTTCAATGTTCTTGTCAACTTCAGCCTAAAAACAATTAAGATGTTTATTTCTTAGGTCTTAAGAGTCAAATGTCTTCTTGTGATACAACTGTCAAGATGAAAGATTTTTAGATATGCCAATTGATTCTTTACTTCTCTACTCATCTCTATTATGATTCTTACAACAGAAAGAGCTACCAATCTATAGATTTCAGATTCTTTCATTTTAAAAAAGTAAAGGCTATTTTAGGTAATGTCACTCCATTTATAACTGTAGAGAAGGCATGCTAACAGTCTTAAGTACTGAACAATGACATTTGTAAGATACATGCAGGACAATGCATCTCACGGTCACTGCTATTTCTGACTTGCTTCAGGCTGAGCCCATGCACCTCAGTTTGGAAAGAGAGTATGTCTTTCAAAAGCAATAGACTGGAAGATTTGTTATTGCTATAACGCTTAATAATGAATTAATGACATGCTTCTGTTCACTACTAGGAATACTCAGATACAGAGCAATGTTTCATCTCAGCTTACCACTTCTTGATCCAAGCGAGTTACCATCTCTTCCAGTTTCTGGTGTCCTTTCTTCAGGTCCTCTTCTGTCCGTTTCAAGGCATTGAGTTCAGCTTGTGCACGATCCATTTCTTCTTTCATCCGCCATCTCAGTTTATCACTGACTGCCGAAATAAGGGAAGCTCGAATAGTATCCTCACTGATAGTCCCATCTCTACTGGGTCCTGCCCAAGAAAATTCACAAGCACAAAATTAACTCTGTTCTGCACTGGCTGCAGCCTAAACCCAGTGTGAAAAACAAAAAAAGTGGCTAAATTGCTGTATGTACTTTAGAAATATAAGACAGTAAAATAAACTGTTTTCCGTAATAATTTTCAGAAGCAGTGAAGAGACCACAGTGAGATAAAACACACTAAGAGGTACACAAACACATTTAAGAGTACACATCCATCCATTCACTTTACTATTCCCACACCCACAATCTTCCTTTAATCTAAAAATGGGCTGGCCATTTCCCCTAAGGTCTACAAATGTTGTTAGTCTGAGTCTTTAAAAGAAGAACACATTTCTGGTGAACTCTATAGGAATTAATTGATACATTTATTCAACCACAATTAATGTAACATCTGGCTTGAGAGGGTGAATTTGCCTATAGGTACAATTACTGTTGAGGTTTTTTAAAGATTAATAAAAATAGATGAACAGTTAAACTAACAAAAATAATGTCGATGAAAAAGATCTCAACTGCTGCCCTTTTGTATTTATGAAGATCTAATAGCAGGGTCTGTTTTAAGTGACAAATTACTGGACAGTATCAAGTGATTAAAAAGCTACAATATGATTCAGTCTTCTCAACTGGTTTCACAATTATTATCATTCAGCCATCCTAGGGCAGGTATGGGAGTGCAGTGAAACAATCAGCATTAACACAGAGCATTTGTTATTGAGGTAATCTTACTTTAACAAGCAACATTTAGTAAAAGATTATAAAGCAGAGAGAGAAAGGTTAATCAATCGTATTAGCATACGGTTTATAGATATGTTCTAGCAGACTAAAATCAGATGGCGTCTTTTAGGTACACGTTCAGCGTTGCACTGGGCGTACCATCCCCTCTGCAGGATGGTACCGTAATTGGAGTGGGGGTGGGGGGGAGGATGGTTTATAAAATTAGGTAATGGAACCCATGAGGAACCTGTAAGAATTAGCTCTGGATAAAATACTTCTTTAATGTTATAGTCAAGCATACAGAGATTCTGTGGAATTAAGTTACACAAATTGATTCTAACAAAAGCAAGCACAGCTGTTTTAGGTTAAGTGTAAGACAAAGATGATGGCATACAATTTGATTGCAAGTATTGATTTACCAGTTTTCACTTGGTCCGCCATGCCCAGAAACTCAGGGTAGTGATTTTAGTAGCAATAACTACTGATCAATATTGTTCTAGTATTATATAACTAGCTTCTATAAATGACTGATGTTACAGTTAAACAGCAACAGAGGCTGCTATGTAACTGAGTTACAACAACTGAGTTTACTAGGTTTTTTGATGGTTTTGATTGCTAGGTACAACTTGTCATTTCAGTTTATTAAATCACATTTTGATGCAGCAATACTAGAAAATGTAATAGACAAAAATAAATTATCTAATATATTTCATTAGTCCCTCTCCCTCTGATGCACTAGAGGCTTTCACACCTAAGCCTGACTATTACTACTGCTTTTGCAAATCAGTCTTTCAATGAGGTGACCTAATTTCAAGAGTCTGTCAGTAACACCTTTTTAAATAGAAAGGTAAATCCTTTATGTCTGTCACTAGAAGCGCTGTGTACCTGCAGACCAGGAAACTCCGACTGCACTAGAGAAGTGACTACTGGTTGCAGAACTGCATCCGCATTTATCACAAACCACTTGAATCATTCTTCTGTGAGAAAAACTGGAGTGTCACAGTTTCCCCATGCTTTTGCCTCACGCCTTTTAGATCAGTGAAATTTCAACTGGATTGCAATAACTATGAATAAAGCAAGAAGGTTTTGTGCCTAAACTTTCCCACTTTCACAGATGAAATGTAGGGAGATGTGAAGTTCTGTAACTGGAAAGAAAATTTGCAGAAAAAAATTTTACCAGAGTATCCTTTTATCCACAGACACAGTTAGCAAAACCCTGATGTTGTTATGACATTACATACACCTTATTTCCCAGTACCCTAAATTACAAGGTGAAAAAATATTCATCAAGGCTCCCGTGAATCTTACGTAGCTAAAGATTAAACCATTAGCTTATCTTTTGTTTTTCCTTCCCAAAGGTTCAGAAAAATGTCAAGTCAGCTGAAATCTAATCAACCTCTTAATAATTACAGGCCCTTAGAAGAAGCAAAAGCAAACAAGCAACTCAAACCATACATTAATTTTGCCATTGGAACATAGTAGTTCAAAGATTGGTAATTTTAGAGTAAATGACACTAAGGTAAACAGTGATAAGTATATTTTTGAATACATTGTTGATAGTACTCAATAACTAAACTACTATTAGCCAGAAATAAGATTACAGCAGTTTTACCAAAATTATTCAGGAAAATGGTGGGCTGTTTAGTGAAATTTCAGCATTATAGTGTTCCTGGGGTATGCTGGATATCTTCCTGATAATCAGCAACAATCCAGAACACAGTTTAAAAATCTAAACTGTGCCTTTAGAAACAGGCACCTGAATGGAAAAATTAATAATTTTCTGTTAGGGTCTCATCATAATTTTTTTTTTTTAAATTTAAAAAAAAATCTATTTTGAGCATCAGTTGGTATTGTTCTACTGCAAACTGTTGTTGACAAGACTGCACACCTCAGAATCCTTAAAGTATCCACAGGATTTTTTTGACTTCTGCTGCTAACAGAACAAGACTGCATAAATTTGTATCTCTTCCCTATGCCTTTTACTCTATTCCTGTCCACAAAACCAACACCTAACCTGGTATCTGGAAAAATAAAGCTATGCAAATGACATGAGAGGAACTATGGAAGATGCACATCGTGCTCACTAATCGAACAAATTCTTCTAAAATTAAAAAAACATGAGATTTTTATCATTACTCATGTGAGCACTGTACTTGCATACAAATTGCACCAGAATACCTGTAATTTTTTTAAAATAAGGTAATTAATATTGGAAAAAAAGAGACTGAATTATTAATCAACTGGTGCAAAGACAGCCATTATGAAAATATAAATGTCCCAACACTTGATCTGATTTACAGTTCTGGCTTAAGCAACTCTCCCTATTGCCAGTCAATGAGGTAACTTTCAGTATTGGGGTAACTATCTATTAGAATCGGCAACAGAAGCTGTCAAACGGCACGATATACACAAACCCAGGAATTCATCATTGTTGCTGTTTGTGAAAAGCAGAAAATAACAGTTCTTTCTACACCGAGAAGTAAAACTTAAACCAAGCCAGTCAAACTACCTGGGACAAAGAGTTTATTCACTGTTTAGGACTTCCTGTTTCAGGCACACAATTGTAAAGATACATGTTCCAAATGAAAACAAAAAGGTCACCTCAAGAACAGCATTAGCATGATTTCAGTTACTGTTTACATAACGAATTATTCTCTAACACAAAGCCAGAACCAGCCATCGGTTCTACTTTTTTTCCCCTTGATATCCCACACTGAGAGATTTTATACAAGGCTCACTTCAACGGTAAAGTAGGACAGAGAAAAGTAAAAAAATCACAATACACCTAACACAATAAATGTTCCCAGAGAAGCGGCAACAGATAGGAAAGAGGTCATTGAACATATAAAGAATCATTTTAATACAGCGCAATTAGATTTTATGTATCTTCTTAAAGAGCATGAACCCTTAGCATTTTCTGTCACTTCCACAATTAGTCCAGCTTGGGGAAGATTTTATGGCACATAGCCATTAAATCCACAGAGCACTGAAACCCTTAACCTTTACCAGGCAGAGTCTGGTTTCAGAATTGACCTTACAGAATCATCAAACTAGTAACAGAGTCAGAAAGGTAATTAATGACAGATGATTGAACAGAAAGGAAAAGCCTGAAGGACTATTTGAAAAACCAGCTATTATTAAAGACTTAAGCCACTCTGAATGAGTATTTTCATTTAATTCAAACTAAGCTCACTATAGGACACACTCCACCACCACCCACACAAAACTCTAAAGCTGTAGCACCTGATATGCTCCAAAATAAACTATCGCAATAAACCATAGCCAAACAATCTGTACAGGAAATAAACACCTGCAGTTGAAAGAAAAAACAAATAGTGTACCGTAAAAAAAACAAACAGCACTGTAAATACAGTGGATGATTAAAGAGACACGTTTGCATTTCATTTTGCACAAGAAATAAACTATGTATAACAGGCATATGACTTCTACCTAGCTGCGTCAAATGAATTGGTCTAATGTTAAATAGCCACTACAAAATCTGGCATTACTACATGGTACCAGATGATCTAACTTAGGGCTTGAAGAGCCTCCTAAGGTATTTGGCGGATATTCCACCTCTGTTCGTCTCCACTGGGGACGAAAATGAGGGCAAGAAATGAAGTATGACATATCTGTATCTTAAATTAACTCTCTACTACATAAAAGCAAAACTGTATCTGTTTGAGAACGATGCTGCAGAAAGCCGATGTTTCCTAGAAAGGTTCTTATCACCTCTGTACATGAAAGCTGGTGGAGACCACCAATTCTCCAGGATGCAGCTACAGCCCCCTAACACTGAGTACTGTTCGTGAGACTTAAGTGGGACAGTGACTTTCTTGCAGTGTGCATGGTAGACACATGTCACCTCAGAGTGGAGATTACTACTGTAACAGCCACCAACTTTCAGGAAAGACTTTTCTAATTCAGAAGGCTGAAAGAATGTGGACAAAAAGGATGGGCTCAGGCATAAGAAGAATGCAACATACAACTCACTGTTGTTTCCAAATTCTGTAACAACAGAACAAATCCTCAAACATTTAAGAGTAAAGTAGAAGCATCTATCTTCCTTTGCCAGGCTGCAAACTTACTTTGTCCCCATTTGTGTGAATGAAAATTTCAATATACACACAGTTCTGGAGACGAGAGTGTGTGTAAGTAACAGGCAGTTCACATATTAAATGAAGAACTTACAGATGCACTTTTAAATTACAAATGACTGATACTCTGAACAAGGTCACAAAAGAGCCTACATCCTTACCATGTAACTGTTCCAAAAGGACTACCACCCAGTTGGAAACACTGCACCAGCTTCCTACTTAGCTAGATGACTTTTATCACTGGTTCCCAATCTGTCGCACATACACTAAAATGTAAGCCATGTAAAATGGTTTCCACAGAGCAGAAACCAAACTAGTGTATTTTGCCAGCACAGGGCCGTGGAGCAGCAGACTGGGAAAAGATAAACACTAATATCCTAGCTCACTGCTTAAGGGAAGAAAGAGGGCAGTAACAAGTAAGGAGCACTAAGAAGCAAGACGCTAAAGAAGAAACTCAGTAAAAATGAAGCTCATTCCAAATGCACTGGAAACCTGCTTTAGATACCCATGACTTTTGGAGTAAAGAAAGTATAAATAACGAGTAAATAAAGTGAGTCCATTAGACGATTAAATGAGGACAAAATCATTTTTATAAACCATGACCATGAACAGAGCAACGCAGACAATTGGAAGTCATCTACAGTCACAGGCTGAGAAAAAAAACTTAATTACATGCAACGTTCTTCAAAATATTCACAGAACACAATACAATGCATTGCACAAACCCAGAGATTTATCAGGTTCCTGACTGAAGAAAATAGAAGGTGAAGGACATAAAATGTATTTTATTATTCCTTTGAATTAACTTTTAAAATTGAAGATCAATCCTTCGAAAGGTGAGATTAAGAATAAGAGATTCCTTTTTCCATTTTCCTTCTTTACACATCAGTTATAGAGGGAAGCGTCACTTCAGGGAAATCCTTTCAAAGCTACTCACCAACAGTAGTCACAGGAGGCTGAGAAGGGTAGTACTGAACACTAGTGGTTGCTGGAAACGGGACACCACTCGGATAAGGATAGTTTGGGTAGCTGCTTTGACAAAGAAAGATGTATTAATGTTATATAAATACTTGTAAAATATCACCCATGTATACTATCTATATGTTGCCATGTTAAACATTTGTTTACATAATAAAATGTTTAAATTGCAGGCCAAGTGTGTGGTTTAATCCCAGCTGGTAACTAAGCACCACACGGCCACTTGTGCTCACTCCTCCCTCCCTGCTCTGCTGATAGGATGGGGAGGAGAATCGAAAAAAAAAAAAAGTAAAACTCGTGGGTTGAGATAAGAACAGTTTAATAATGGAAATAAAATAATACTAACAATAGGAAAAGGGAGATAACAAAAAGAGAGAGAAATAAAACCCAAGGAAGACAAGTGATGCACTATGCAACTGCTCACCACGGTGCTGACCGATGCCCAGGCAGTCCCGAAGCAGCAACTGCCCCTCCCAGCCAACTCCCCCCAGTTTATACACTGAGCATGATGTCCTATGGTACGGAATAGCCCTTTGGCCAGTTCGGGTCAGCTGTCCTGGCTACGTCTCCTCCCAGCTTCTTGCAGAGAAGAAGCTCGGAGGACATGGGCAGTATGAGAAACTAAAAAAGTCCTTTGCTTAATTGCTTGGCAACAACTAAAACATAAGCGTGTTATCAAGATCATTCTCAGCACAAATTCAAAACATAGCCTCGTACTAGCTACTACAAAGAAAATTAACTCTATCCAGCTAAAACCAGCACACCAAGTTATGCCTTTTCTCTTTTCCTGTTCACATTAACATCTTTCACAATTTATATTTCTGGTATGATTTAAGAAGATACTGTTTTGTCTGAAACCCTGTCTAGTTATTGCCTGCTCAAGCACTTGGATCATTCCAAATCCTCTTCAATCTCTTAGTCTTGCCATACAAAACTCCAAAAGTATCCAAACGAAATTATTTAGCTACAAATTCACAAACAGCAATTTCAATTTAGTAATTTTTAATATAAGAATAGTTAACAAGATGACTGCTGAACCACTTTATGTAAACCTAAAAATGTGCAAAATCTCACTGCAAGATGAAACCCCTGCAGAAATTCTCAGCCCTGTTCTGAAGGATGAAGGAAAGCAGAAGTATTCATTTGTTCACTGAAACAACTGTAAGATGACACATAACATGACGGTCTACAATACCTTTACTATCAACTGAAACAAGGACTCAAATTAGTCAGTACCAGACTGATATACACCTGCATACAGCAGAGTATTAACCGTGGCTATAAGTAAGCAAAGTGGTCCAAGAAAACATGCAAAATATAAAATAAGCATATTCTGTGTCTCTCCAGAGAACTGCAAATTTAATAGTTTTTAAAATCTGTCTGTGCGTTCATAAATTATATTTTAAAAACAGTTCTATTATTCATTTTTGTACAAACATTAAGAGCACTTTAAATAAATGTATTAGGAGAAAAAAACTTGCTGTAAGAACTTATCAAAACTTCAATTTTTCACTTCTTAAAATGTAACATCCCACCTTCCTAATGCTTACAGGGTTTTAATTTTTTTTTAAATCAAGTTGTTGTTACAGCAACTCCTCATACGCTCCTAACACAAAATCAAGACATATGGCTAGTAATAATAACAAAAAATCATTATGATGCAAAAAAAATGTAGGTACACACTAGGAGGCTGCAATCAGCATCCTACTACTTGCTAAGACAGAACTGCAAGTCTTCTGGAAAAGCTTTATTCCAAACTATTATATAATACACTTAAAGAAAAAGCTTAATAAAAATTAATAAAATTAATAAAAAGCTTCTAAAATAATTTTGTGCCCTTCAAATTTTCTTAGAGTACTCTGAACTAAGCCCACATTTATACTGGAGTCAAGGTTTGTATCAATCTAGCAGTTGTCCTGGNGGCTGCAATCAGCATCTTACTACTTGCTAAGACAGAACTGCAAGTCTTCTGGAAAAGCTTTATTCCAAACTATTATATAATACACTTAAAGAAAAAGCTTAATAAAAATTAATAAAATTAATAAAAAGCTTCTAAAATAATTTTGTGCCCTTCAAATTTTCTTAGAGTACTCTGAACTAAGCCCACATTTATACTGGAGTCAAGGTTTGTATCAATCTAGCAGTTGTCCTGGTCAATGTTTTGAGTTGCTAATTACCCCAAACAATAGTAACAATGCTAATAAACCCCCCACAATTGTAGGGGTACATTTCTTTCTGTATCACGTACACATATAAACCTTATAAAAACTGATGCGATATATGAGTGAAGCAAGGTAACACCTAGGAGTTACGCAATAATTTTTACCCAAGTATATTGTATCTGAAGCAAGCAACACTAAGCAAGCTAAACCTTTCCCAAACTTTATTTTGGCTACTGACAGGAATTCAGTCCTCGCTTTTAAAATAAACCCTGCTAACACAGTAATGATGCAAGAAATATACCATAAGAAAATACAACTAAGACTAGATACTACTCAGTGAAACTGTCTATGATGCAAATGATGATGGTTTAAAGGGGTTCTTACCTCGGGTTTGGAGTGCTTCCCGCTGGATAGGTAGGTATTCCACCTGGAATGCCCGGCACATAGGAAGCTAAATAAAATAATTATTTGGTATAATTTTTACTTTTCAGGTGTTTGATATATATTAAGATTCCACTATCGACATGTACTTATGCTGCAGTACGATGTTTTTCAAAATATTATTGAACGATGAGTACAGTATAACACAATGAAACAACAAGAGTACGAGAACTCACTCTACGGCCGAAACCCCTCAGTAACACGTACCCTGGATCCTCTAACTGCCACTTCTCACAACACTCCCAGACGTTTCCCATGCTGCTCTTGTGCAGCTTGCCAAGAGGCATACATGCAGATGTTTGTTGTGAGCTATCTCCATGCCAAATGACCCACGCAGCTGCTTCCCGTCGAAATACGTGAAGGACCAAACTGCAGCGGACCTTCCCTCCATGTATTGACCAGTTCGCATTTCCTTTCTGTATGCAAGCTTGTTTTCACGAAACGCATGTACATTTTGTATTTCTGAAGATTCTACCTCAATCTATCAACTATTAAAATATTTTCAAGAATATTTTGTTTGGAGGGAGAGTATAAGAACTGTAACTGAAGTCAGTTACACGTTCCTTAGAACACCTTTCAGAGCGTATTTATTTTCTTCTTAATCACTACTTTAAACTAACCACTGCATGAATAAAAATGGATATCAATTTAAAAATGCAGGACGAGTAGTTGTACTCATTAAATGTGGATACATAAGCAAAAAGCATCCGCAGCTAGGGAACTCAAAAAAAATGGCACGTTATTAAAGATGACTGAAGAGCTGTCTCCCATTTTTTGTACAATAGCTGAAAAAAGAAAATAACCTTTCCAATGTAGCCATTGTTCTCTGCTCACTAAATAACGAGTGTACAATTTAAGTACCTTCAGAGTAGCTCGACTTCACAACAGCTGATTAGCTGTTTAATAATCCAAACATGTTCTTATTCAGTAATTTCTGCCATTTAAAATTTTTATCGGCACACAGAAATGTCCAAGGCTTTAACAGTCTTAGCAATTTTAAGCTTCTACTTGAAAATCTGACAATTCCATTATAGAAAATTGTTTTGAACATATTTATTCCACATTCCTAGTCATTTTAGAAATATTACATTAAACAGCTTTTTTTAAAAAAGAGCCGAGCTATTTTCATCTTCGAGTGCTTTCAACTCATTCTATTTTTTTAAATAGGGCTTCATTTCTTCTTAAATAGTGTATCTAGAAATTAAAAAAAACCCAAACCTAAATGTCTGCAAAATAAGAAAAAACTGATTACACTAGCAAAACTAAGTAGCTATTAACAATGTGAAAACCCTGAAACATTTCCACTAAAATCACTTCAGCTATGCTAGCACCGAGTATCTTACAAAAGTAAATCAAGAGTGTTTCAATTGATGGTCCTTCCTCAAAGCACAGTACAGGTCACAGTCTACACTAAAACTATGCTTGTACTGACACCCACTGTTCTTGGAAAATAGGAATAGTAGAATCACCTAGTGCTAGCACTAAGCTAGGTGGGCTAGCACTGGACGAGCTAAAAAGTCCCTAACATTTACCTTTAGCCAGGTGTCCCCCTAATGGTCCCATTTATGTTTGCTACCCCTTTTCCCATGTGTTAAGAACCTAAGACCTTGTTAAAAATGGTTTCCACTGGAAATCGCAATGAATAGTACTTCAGCTTTTCAGATGTAACACTACGATCTGATAAAAGCCGCATTTCAACAGAAAACAGACATAGCCTTAAAAATAGAGCAAAAATATATAACCCCAAATACAGCTACTCTACCATTAAATTAATGTAGAACTGTTACAATATCATTAACCAACCTGCAGCTCATCTGCTGCCCCCCCTTCTGTCCCAGTCCTTGGCTTGAGTAGGTCTACCTTACCAGGTTTTTATTTCCACCCAACGCAGAATCTCCTTTTGGAAGAATTTCTAGGATGTTCTGTTTCCTACTTGCCCTTTTTCCCCCACGTATCTATCCTCAGTCTTTAAAATAAGATGCCTCCAGAAGTTTAAATAAATAAAATACTTTAAAAAGCTTTGAGAATTTTTGCAAGAAAATAAGAATGAGTACTAAGTCAGAGTACCAAATCAACAGAGAAGAATGAAAAATCACAAGGCAGGTCTTTCTCATATTCAGCCAGCAATTATTGAAAAATAGTAATAAAAAAACCCCAGGAGCGCTGGCACAGAAAACACAAACAGTATGCTTTAAATCAGTGGTTGCAGGAAACTTAGCAGATGGACTTGTATTATTAGAATTAAAGCGAAATTAAGATACACAGACAGTTCTCTGAATAATCTCTTTTGAAGGTTATCTCTGAATGTTGACAGCTCACTGGTTGTTTTGAGGGGCTTGGGGTATGTGTGTGTGTTTTGTTTTTGTTTTGTTTTAAATACAAACCTGATTTTTCCCTCCCTTTCAAGAGTCGAAAAGACACATACATTCTTCCAACATAGTTCAAAAGGTCAAGTACAGCACAGGTGAATTCATTAGCCAGTAACACAGAACATCATTCTAGAGTAGAATACGTCATTTGCTGACAAACTATGCAGAGCAACAATACGCTCTGGAATACTAACATGACTATTTGTAGAAATAAGTAGCCATGACCACTTACTAGTCGGTGGGCCTGTTGCCTGGTATGGCGGGTAGCTTGATGAAGCAGTAGGCCGAGAAAAGACTGGAGGTTCCTCACCAAACACAACAATCATGACTTGGATCAGTTCTAGCAAGTCTGACTGGGGCTGTGAGGGTAAGCAAGTCACAAGTTGTTGATTTTGTTAACGGACAGTTACAGTAACAAAACGGTACCAATCCATCAGCTCTCAAAACCCAAGCTTTTATTTGTATTTTTGAAAATATTTTTATGTATGTGTGTGTATTTAACTTCCTTTATGCACTTCTTTACAGATTCCAAACTCAGCCATCTGGTATTCAAAACGGTACAGCAAAATACAGCTGCAGTAGTGTTTACTCTCAGAATAAAGTGGGTAATAGAAGGTTCCATATCAATTGCAGGGCAATAAATGACTGAAGATGACTGTGCAATGATAGATTATAATAATTTTTTAAAACTTAAATCCACTCTCTAACATTAAACAAGTACAGATCACTAAGTTTCCAGATATTTCAATTTCATACAGCATATAGCTTTTGCTCAGGTTCAGAATGGCTCAAGAGAAAAAATATTCCAACCCACTAAGGAGAGGCACAAACCTCCTTTAAATATATAGCCAAACTAGGCTTCTCGGTTTATAACTACATTTAATATAGGCATGATTTCATTTCACCAAAATAAGGACAAGCATCATGAATGTAGCACCAGATTAAATATTCTATTTCCAAATTTTCTAAGCTCTATAACCCACTTATTTTTATCAACCTCTCAAACTGAATGAATTCTCTGTCAGCTTTATCTTAGATGATCCTCTTGCTTGTGCAAGACCTACATCCCGATCTCGGCAGGCATTTTCCACTGTTACCACGCAAGTGCTGAACTACCACCCACGTTTAATAAATTTATGCCTGTTAATCACTTCTTACGGAACTATGGCTCTAGTACCAGTCTTCTGACCTCGTCAGCACAGTTTATCTTCTTTACAAGTCCATGCTTTGGTCAAAACTTGTATTAGGCTCAATGCCTTTATTTATTGGTAAAGCAAATATATCCACATACTTGAAGCTCCAGCAATGTCTACATAAAAAAGTCCAAGTGCTCATACAAATCAATTTTAGCCACAGAGATTAATTTCAGCCCAGAGATGTTTCACAGAATTTATAATTTCCCTTCTGTAAATATTATCTCACATATCTTCACATCAGTGTCCTGCCAGGGAAGGACACCTATGCTGCACTGTTTAATCAAACTGTAACTAAAGATGCAATTAACCAGGCAACAGAATGCAACATCCTGAACTTCAAGACATTACAAATAATATGCAGTTGTTTTCACTTTTAAAAAAAAAAAGATTTAAGATCTCACATAAAGAGGATTATGCTTCTTGTTGAAAATGATACAACTATCTTAAGGAATTCAGAACTGGGCAATTTGAGCATTTCAAGTTCCCTATACTTACGTATTTCCACTCGTGCAGATAAGGAAGGTATATCTTTCCATTTGCATCAACATGCTTCCCAGTCTTTATTGTCATAGAGCTAGTGGGTTTAACAAAACAAATTGGAGGGTTGAAAGGGTAGGTGTCCAGCAGCCACAAGCAAATTGGGATATTGTACGTGTTACCTAGAAAAGATATTTTGAAAGATTTTAAGTTACTCCAATTCTCTGTCCTGTTGTATCCAGAACTGTGAAAAACCCTAAACCCAGTAAATTCAACTGCATAGAGTCAGAAGTCGAAAGCTACTGATAACATTCACCAAAGAGCTCACAATATGGCTACGAACTCAACACTTTTCAGAACAATTTAACTTTGACTGACAATTATCATTTACCGCTAACACTTTATCTCGTTTGTTCTACACTGCAACATTACCAGACCCTAATCTGAATTATCATTAGCTGCAGCAATAAATGTTTTGCAAACCTAATTCAATTGAGAAGCTTGAAAAACATGCAGTACTGAAGAAAAGAGATGTTATAGAGCTGTACAAGAGTGAAGAAGCAATGCTCAACGTTAAAATTTTATTCCAAAGCAAAAATAGGGAACAATTTCTTTAAGATATTATACTTTGGACAAGTAAAGGATTTCAAGAAAATAGCGATCACTGAAGTAGTGAAGTTTAACTACGACAAATTTAAACAGTTTTTAATGTAATTTGGGGAAATAATGATGGTGATGGTAATAATAAATTCATACCCCTGTAAGGCACAGGAATGGTTCCACTGAGGCTCATCAACTCCCTAGATGAGCCATCATTAAAAACTGAAAGGGAACAAACAGCAGTGTTAAACATACTTGCTACATTAATCTCTGTAGAGGTTATTCTCCATCTATTTATTAGCATAACTTTGCAGATGTTAGTCATACATAAACCCAGCTTGAAAGGTTCTGCTCTTGCACATTTATGGACTAGCAAATGGTTGTCTACAGGCAGGCAGCTTCTTATGAATAACGTATTTCTGAGAAACGAATGACTAATTTTGTCGAACTGCCTTGACGGCAAATAAAACTGTTTCCTCATTCAGAGAACAAGTAAAACGTGTTGGAACCATATAAACTGCAAGTCATACAAATTGATGCAAAGATAATCTAAACTTAAACTTAATTTGAAAAACAACTATCGTTTTAGGATTACAAAGAACTCCTTACGCTTTCTCCAAACAAACATGTCAGCAAGAACACTGAACATTTCTGGGCTATGGGCATTTATTATATAATCAGTAAAGGTAATTTAATCAAACAATAATATACTGAAGAGGAAGAAACACGTAGAACTTGACTCATGGCCACATCGTAGTCTTAGTTCACAATCTGCACAGGAACCCTGACCTCAACTTACTGAGTTGCTGTATTTAGTTTTCCCATCCTTTCAATCCAGTAGATTATTCTTGGCTAAACAGATCGACTTCTGGTAATAAAGCTTTTATTTTCCTAATTTCACTTGAAAGCTCCTAGTCATATTTCAAATGTAGATTATTGTATACAATTCTTTGGGTGCTAATGGTTTGCAAAGGCAGGTGCAACATGCTGGGACTTAAATAGGGATACATATTTCATTATTAATATGAACTTGAAAACTATCTCAACAGCAACGTGACCATTTTCTTGTTGCTCATTTCACTGCTCCAAAGAGTATCAATTATGTGTAAGTGGTTCTGTGTCTAGCCTTTCCCAGGCAGCTTAGAAAGAGGTAGGTAACACAAACAGGCTTCTTGCTACAGCTCACAGCTATCTGGAATTCCGTTTGCTATTGTTACACAAACTTGCTATCCCAACCACAGTCCTTTCACTACTGTTTTTGATTCTCCACTCATTGCATGAATTTTTATTTCTGTGACAGCTGCTGGCCTGCAGCTATTCAAGTGAAAACAAACACCTTTTACCTGTCCATGTCCCTTCTTAATACTTCTCAATCCAGAATCAGAATTTAAAAAGCAGAAGCCTATAAAGTCTCTGATGATGTATTAGTAATATAAGCTAGCTCACAGAGGAATCCCACAGGTGACAGTTTAAAAAAGGTGATCAGGAGGATGACCTCAGCAGCTACGCTGGCTTACTGTATCCTGTGAAAGCATGCCCTCAGCCTCCGGAGCTGACCTTAGGTACCATCTTCATTTAACGCACTTGAATTTAGTCTGAGCCTTTAAAACAGCTAACTAACAGTGACCGTCATTGTTAATTTACATTACAACCCCCCTCACACTAGTCTTCTACGTACTCCACCATGTTTTCTTTACACTCCAAGGACTGCCACAATTACTTTTAATGAAGTATTTGTTCGTGCTTTACAGTTCTTTCTAAATAGAACTCTAAAAATATCTTTATATGACAGCAAAGCTGAATTTATAAGATATTAGCAATCTCAGGACTGATCTCACCTAGCGATTAACTACAAGTTAAGCTGTGAGAAATGCAACGCTTCTTGGCATGTTAGACAGACTCAGAAGCATAGAAAGGTTATTTTAAAAAATAACCATCTGTGTTTCTGAGCAAGTATTTATGTCAAAGGTCAAGAGGAGAAACTTGAATTATGTTTTCTAGTTTTAATCTCCTTCTTCCCCACAAAAACTACCAAATACATCTAAACCATCAACAATTCTCTCATGCACAGACTAACCATATGAATCCATGACAGGTTTGAGGTCCTTGTACTGAGTAATAACACTGGTCGTCTCCTGTACAGTTAGGTCTCTGTACTTGTACTGGAAAACAAAAAAGAATTACTTTAGAGACTAAATTTTCAGTGTAATTTCATTTAATAGACTGCATTTATGAGAGTTTACACTTACATCTGCACAGTCTTCTCCACTCTTATTTTGGAGTAAGAATTTATTTCTCCGTATTACTTAACTGAACGCTGCCCATATAACTTACCAAACTTTAACAAGGTGTTAAGATGCTTTTAGTCTTAAATAAGGGTTCATACATCAAGTAGTTTGGGGAATGCTATTGTATTTTCTTTCACATTCTACTGTAACCAACAGTATCTGAGAGATATATGTGGATCTTAAAAATGCATCTCTGAACAAATATATGGATGTTTTGAACGTTCCCGATACACAGCTGTCTAGGATCTGAACCTCACAGATCTTTCATAGCACTTTATAAAGCATCACAGTCTTTATCAATCATCAATCTGTAGTTTCATATATTTTATCAACTAGAAAGCAGACATTTCAGGGCATGATGTTATCAGTAATAATACTGGTTTCACCCCCTTTATCAGAGCAGGGAGTAACTCGCAGCACAAAACATCTGTAAAACACAGATACACTGCTACAGAATGTAACAATCTCAGAACTATCATCTACAGACAACAAAGGAGATGCTCCTGGGCAACAGAGAGCTGGTTGACCACTTGGTGCAGCTCTTGAACCTTGCAGCCATTCCTCCTGACAACCACCATTAAAAAGCAAGCTAATAATGTAGTTCCTTGACAATGTTTTCATTGCAATAAAATAATAAAAAAGTTTACAATCTTCAGGTGCCTTATGGAACCTCAACAGACAGCATCCTTTCATTCAACCACGGTAGAAAGACAAAGCCAAACACAATGAAATGTCCGATACCCAAAGCACACCGATGTTAACAACACCTGAACAAATTAATTCAGACACTGTCCAAGAGCAAAGTGTGGTGCCACAGCTAAAGGTCACCTTTGCTCCAACAAACACTCAGGAGTTGTGAAGTTTAGAACTAATTCTTCTTAGCATTATCTACAGAGATTGACAAGGATGCTACTCCTGGGCATGATAACTCCTATCTAACGAGCAGATGAACATGCCATGCCACTCCCCATAATGCCACCTCAGCCTACAAAAAGCACATGTGCTTTGGGGCATGCTGTGACTGAACTTCCTGAAACGAGCCACGTCAAAACAGCCATAAGGCCAGTGTGCAAAACACTGGTCTGTGGGGAAAAAAAAGCAACCCCTCCAGTAGGGATGCCTGCATGTGCAGGAAGGCACCAGCGTAGAGGTCAGTCAGCCAGAGGGGTCAGGGCAGCCCCCAGACGCTGTTTTGATGGGAGGGATACAGCAAAGCATCACAGCCTCCTCTGGAAAGTGGCTGCAGGATTGGGAGCATGCAGAAGGGACTTGGCAGAGGAGACACAACTTTGCTAGCGTTTGAGTACATTCTTCCCTCCTTCCCCGGCACCTAGCGGAATTGAGAAACAGAAGACAGGCATTGCTCAAACATGGAGACAGAGGTCTGTGAAGTTTTGGCTAGGCCAGCCCAGAGACTGGAAGAACAAATCCGCATCACTGAACGTGTTACTCCAGCACTAATAAGAGCATGTCACCAGCTGCTTTAAAAAATAAAAGGGTGTCTTTTTATAGGAACATACCTTATGGTACAGAATACAGACTCAAGAAGAGTAGCATAATCATTATGAAAAAAAGAATTGGCTTCCACTAACAGAAGCTCCTAACAAGCACAAGGATTTAGAGTCAGGATTTAACTCCACTTTTGGCACAAGAGTCTCAAGTCAGTTTAGTCACGAATAGCTAAAACAAAGCCTGCCTGCTCAGCAGACATACTGAGAGTCTGATACATGGCAGTTGATAGGGTTGCTAAAACCTATACTTGGTTATCTCAGGTGCTCTTAAAAATTAGGTCCAACACCTGAAAATTAAAAAAGTATTTTCATGTCTCTTAAAGCTAAGAAAGAGAGTATTGCTACAAACAGTTTTTACAGAGTGATAATTGCTTAGTAGAGACAAGCTTGTAAGATTCCGCTACTGCCACAAGCAAAATTTAGTGCTACATCAGCACATCAGTACTTAGATCCAGATAACTACACATGACCAAAGTTCTGTATATTAAAATCACATACGAAGAAGTTCTTCCTAACGAGAATGATGGCTTTCCTAAAATTTTTTGTTATTTAAATCGAAGTATACTCTTCTGTGCTTATTTCTCTCTTCCCTTCTAAGGAGTACTAGAATATCACGAGACAATCTTTTCCTGTGTTCACGTAGCGAGTAGTTGAGAAATGTCAAAATGTCTTTCGAAAACCTAAGAACCTAGTGATTTCTACAAAGGTAACTAAACCAGATTAATTTGAATTCTTAACATCTAAACTTTTTTTTTCCCCTCCTCCATTCTCAGATGGCAAATGCATCCTCCCCATTTTACATATCAGGAAACAGATGACAGAGAGATTAAGCTTTCCAAGCTCAGACAGCAGGTAAATACCCAAAGTTAAAATTAAGTGCTTATGTTCACCAAAACTAGAGCTTAAGTCCTTTTTTTGTCTCACACATTGAACTACTCATACTGGAAATACCACTACACTTCCCTCTGTAGAGCAGAAAGTGTAATTATTTTTGAAAAATAAAGTGGTAAAACAGTAACTTCATTTTTCAGCTACTAACTACACTGCACTTTGAACTTGCCTACAGAAAGTCAGGTAGCATTGAGGGCATAAAACGGGAAAGTGTGAGGGAAAGAGGACACGGGACTACCTTAAATTTTGTTTCTTCTGTGGCATGGCAGTAATTTATTTAGGGAAGACAGGTGTATGAAAATACATACAGTGATCTCACTTGCTGACACCGAGTTAATATTCAGCATTTATTTTCAAGCTGATAAAAAAAATGCTTATGATTCCATGCAGGTGAAAGACCCTTTAACAAGGTTTCTTCAGTTTTGGTCAGATCCTCACCTATTGTATTTCATTTAAAAATTGCGCAAATACAATGACTAAGTGTTGTAAAAAACCTCCCCCCAAACAAACCCGTAACTCCCCTTAAGTATTCAGCCTTAAGGGTTTTCACTTCGAGCCGCTGGACTCAGCCCAGCTGTCACCTGGAAAGGGGTACAGTCACACGTGGCTCTGTACGACTCGGGGATTAGCAATTTACTTTCCAAGAGATTTTCTTGTTTCCATCAACAGAAGCGATACAAAAGCCGATCCTAGTCGATGAAGCTGAACTTGCCTTCCGCCTTACATTTAACGAGCGAACGCAAACGGCGCTCCGCAACCCTCGCCGCCGGCAGCCCAGACCCGCTTGGACGCGGGGCAGCCTCAGCTAAGGAAACGGCTTCCCTATTTCCACCGGCAATACCCTAAGACCGAACGGGGGTTCCGCAGGACTACCGATAACGGACTGTTCTCGGGTTTGGTGCGCCAGACCTCCCTTTACAGGCTCACTCTGTTCACAGCCCGCAGGGGCCCGGCCGCAACCCTTCCACCGCGGCATCGCCCGCCCCGCCGCTGCCCGCGGGCTGCCGGCCC
>VZSC01012475.1:346937-369354 GCA_013398225.1 Steatornis caripensis
GCCCCTACATACAAACAGGAAGCGGCCGCGCACACCCACTTCCGGCAGCGACGGCCGCTTCCGCCCGGCCGTGACGACACTTCCGGCGCCGGGGCCGGGGAGGCGCCCGTGACGGCCCGCGCGGCCCCCAGAGCGGGGGCAAGCAGCAGCGCCGGAACAGCTCGCGGATTTCCATGGTGAAAACTGCCAATAACCCAAAACCCCAAGACAAACAGCACAGCCGGACTACTCCCAGGGACAGAAGCGGTCAACAGGTGAAACACAACACCTCGAGGAACAACGCAAAACCGTAATTTTGTGCTGTTTTTTTCAAAGTAAGGGGTAAAGAAAAGAAGTCCAGGCACAGTGTTGGGTGCTTATTTTTTTTAATATAGCAGCAAAGTCAGGCACCTGCAGCCATCACCAATTTTGTCCTATCACCGATGCCCACAAAGAAGGAAACTGGAGTATTCCATGAAAAAAAAAATCCTAATACTGAAGGGTTTTTTTTCTTTCCATTTTTATCTTAATTCTGAGATCAATATAAACTCAGAATGCCTTAAAGTCCGGCCCTTTGTGAGACACCACCGGAAGGCACAAAGGAATAGATGTTTCGGTCTGACGTGTATCCTGCTTCTGCTGAGAAAGCTTCGTCGGTGTTTAACCTGTCACACCTCAGAACGCAAACATGGAATGACGTTCTTAGGCTGCACACGGCAGCAGCGGAGCCCACGTCGCGGTGCTGAGGCACAACCGGGAAGAACGTAGTCTTTTAGCAGTGCAGTGAGTTAAGAGTTTAGAACTCCCAAGAAAACTTTACCTTAAAAACATCCGCTTTTTGATTTATCTCAAGAGCCACCTCCTGCTTTTTCACCACACCCTTGGCCTCCCCGAGGAGGGTTACAGGTTCTGTTGCCTCCCCAAGTAGCTGTGTTCTCCTCACGCTGATGTAAAGCTTACTGCCATCAGCTCACTTTGGATCAAGGCCCGAACTCGCAGATACTTCTGCATTATGTAACTGCCGGACTTTGCTCTTTACTTGAAGCCCACGCCTCTGCTCCTCACTTTCAGGAAGAGCACCCGTTCCAAGGCTGCACAGGGCAAGAATGTTGCATGTACATCCCGAGAACTGCAGATGCTTTAGAGCCCTGAACGTCCTTACAAAGTAAGAGCAAACAAGTCATGACCAGAACATCACAGCCATCAGTAAACATACACCAGAAATTCATATCCAGTACTCCAGGTCTGAAGGACACCGCTAATGTGACGCTTTTAGCTTTATAACCCCTTTGTAATACGCAGGAGTCCACTGACATCAGAGCATCTGTGATAGATGGGAAAGACCAAGGTATCCAGCTGCATCCCCCAATGCCCCGAAGAGCTGGAGTGCCACCATATATATACTGGACAAGTCCCTGATGCATCACTTAAACAGGAGGAAGAGTTCTAGTTGGCTCTGCACACTGCAGTTTCCAGAGAGCTGGGTAAGCTGCTCTCCTAGGCTGTATCCTAATGAGGTGCAAAGAGCTAAGAATAACCCAAGAATCAGGCTCTCATTAGCAACAAAAAGGCACAGGCAAAAGTCACCTGAATTTAGGCGAAACATCCTTGCTTGGCTACCAAAAGTGCACTTTTCAAGTAAGAAATTTCTTTCTGTGCAGTGCAATATGAAATAATCTAAACCAAAACTGAGAAAGCACTTTTTCCAAGTAAAAAAGCCTTCTTGTTTTACATAAAAATCCGCATATACCAAGCGACCCTTTCTGCCCAGCAAATCCCCAGCTTTCGTGAGCAGACACCGTTGATTCCCTTGTGCTTGCTTACAGTTTCAGTTGCTGCTGAAGGTCATGAACTGATCCTGCACTGCTTTGCAGTTTCTCTTGCACTAGTGGATCTTCTTCTAGCTTGACCATTTCAATCACTCCACTGGTTCCAAGAATACACGGTAGACTTAAGAATACCTCGCTGTTTATATTGCAACATCCCTGAAACCACACACAAAGACGAGTGTCACAGTTACTTATTTCTGCTGTCTGAAGCAGAGAGCTATACAAAATAACTTGATTATTTTAATGAAGCAAAGATATTCAATCATACAGCATGTTTTGTACAGGCCAAATTCCAGTTATTTTAGATCCTGTGCAATACGTTACTGTATAGAAACTGTAAAATATTACTGAATGGATAAAAAAAAATCTTGAACCATGCCACACTTGGGAGGAGTTTCCCAATATAGATCTGTCAGATCTCTGTAACTCAGGCAAAACTTATACTACAAAACACTGTTTAACCAGTTTCTTAGGTAGAACAAGCAGGGACACTTGATAGCACTGCATCGTTAGTTCTTGTAGGACTGAACAAAATAATTTTAAAATGCAGCCAACAAGAGATATCCAGGTAATGTTTTACAAGTATTGATCCCAGATTAATTCTGTGAAAGCCTGTATTAAGCTTATATCCCTGTAACTCCAGTTTACACAGCAGATTTTCTTTACTTTTAGGATCTGTATGGGAAAAATCTACATTCTGTAGTTACTCTGCAGTTTAAGAGACTTGTCACTCCTCTATATCTGCATTTAGTTCATGAATGATTAAAAACTTTACTTGAAAAACATAATGAGGAAGTTAGGTGTGTGTCTGTATTTGATAAAATAAGCAGCCTGCTCAACCTCCCTGCACTGGGACATGCAGACCACCCTTCCGACGCCTGTAAATACAAGTGACCAGTAAGTGTTCCTACACGGGTTTTTTCCTCATATGAAATGACTTAACGCTTTAACGAAGCCTCTTAGGATAAACTTTAAACAACGTTCAGTCCACAATTTTAAGTTAACCACAGCTTCATAATCTTCTCCTCAATGGAAGGTATCAAGGAGTAAGAAGGCAGCTGTTTCAGATTAAGCCAATCAAATGAAATATCGGCAGAAAATGCATTTTATACTTTCATAAAATATACTGCACTTTTTTGGCCCCTGGAAAAAATCTACGTTCAATACTGAGCACTTGGAAACTGTGACATGCACATTTCTCTTCGTTTGTCAAACCCAGCTATTGCGGCGCAGCTGGTCAGCAACCTTGAACATACCTTCCCTCTGGACTCTTATATTTCTGGGATAATAACGCACTTTTAATATTGGTTTCAGATTAACACAACAATTGGGGTTTGCTCAGTTTTTGGACAGAATTGAAAGCTGTTATTGAAGAAAGAATACTAGAAGCAGTCCTGCTTCCGAACAGTTACTTTAAGAGAGATGTCTGTCCTGCTAAAATTAATGTTCATATCCAATAATATAATTACAGTGCCAACCAAAAGATACTAGTAACACATTTACCTTTGCCAGAGTGGATACAGAATGAACCTTTCTTTTATCTTTCAGTATACTGTCAGTCAAATCAGCAACTGAGAGCCCAACAGACCAAGATCTCTGACCTTTTCCCTTTAGAACTTCCATTCCTCTATATAAACCAGGAAAAGGAGAAAAACATGATGTTTAGTTTTAATTATTCCTGTTTTGGTTTATATGTAAAACAATTCTCTTCTCTGTCAAGAGACGTAACTGATATGTGGCTAATTAAATCAGGTAAATTGATCCAAACTTGTACTTTACTTTGAAGTAAACTGCTTCCACACAAGCTGACAAAAGTGTGCCAGAAGGCTTGTCTATCTTTTTAAAAAAAAAAACAAAACCAAACAGAATCAAACTGGCAGCTCTAACAGATTCTAGTGTATGTTCTACAAAGCTTGTCTTGTCCTTAAGATTGTCAAAGGCACAACATTATTGAGAAGTTCAGAAAAACTGACAATCAGACCTACAATTTCCTATAAACTCAACGTGTGAACATTTTAGAGCAAACTTCCTCTGCAAACATCTAGTGCTAAACATAAAGAAAGAAAGTTTAATATTATAACGGCATTACCTGTTAGCCACCTTTTCCCTTGAGTTACGAGCAGTCATTGCTTCTGTCTGCTTTGCAACTAAATTACAACTGGTCCATGATGGTACTAAATAGAAACAACCAACACTTAAATGCACATCTAAACAATGACTAAAAGAGGTACCAGATAAGGTGGGGAGAAGGGAAAAAACCCAAATTTTTTTCAAGCTTTCCAAACTTTCCTTCCCCCACAACAACCCAAATGTAGTTGATGACCTTCTAAGGTTCCCTGGACTGCTGGAACACACTCTACAGTAACACCTGGCCAGAGAACACTTCCTTGAAAATTAATTAATATGTAGTAATTCTTAGACCAGCAGTAGCCTACCATATATCATACCACACTTCCTTCCTCTTTCTGTACCTCTAACCTGTATTGTTATACCAAACAAAAAGCATTTGAGGTGGGGTTTTTTTTAAACACTGTGACAAATGTCAAACACTTTTGCTACCACTCCAGGTGTACAGTCTCAGGCACACACCAAAACTGCATTATTTAGAACCATTACTATGAAAATCTACCATGTTGCTTATGACTACTTTCATTACTTTTCTCAATTATTTTTTCATTGCTCAATTACTTAAGCACTGCCAGGACATTATGTACTCACAGTCATAATAAAGTATCACTTTACCTTTGTCTTCCCCTTGTTCACCAATAATCCAAGCATCTTTTGCCAGCACCTCTGCTTTCAGAAGGTTTGTCAGTATATACTGAAATCTCTCAGTATCTAGGTTGGCACCTACTCCAATAACTCTGCTTTTGGGAAACGCACTGAGCTTCCATGACACGTATGTCATTACTTCAACTACATACGGAAGAAAAATATGTTGACGATGAAGGACCACTCAAAATTCAATGCAACTGCAAACTACGAATCACGATTATGAAAAACTCAGGACTAAGTTGTTTACTTCAGAAAAGGTATAAGCATGTATCAGTAGTTTATTTAAACCTAAAACACCAAGTCAGGCAGGGAGGAGGCGCAGGAAATTCACAGCCCAAGTAAAGTTTTAAGAGCAGTCAAGTGAAACTTCAGAACGAGTCACTATGCTTCCCTCTACCAAAAAGCTCACGTTTCCAAACTTAATTCAGCCAGTGTTTAATTTCTTTTCACTTGGCAAGCACTCTTTTCTCCGCCTCCACAGCCCTAAATGATCGGAAGGGTAAGAAGCACTTGAGAAATAGAGAAGGGCTGGCTTTAGCGTGATTGCAGGACAGAGAGGCTCACATGTACTTCTTTCCCCCTTTAAGTAGTGTTTTTGCTTTGTCTTAGTGCACAGTATCGCTGACCCAACAGATTGAAACTTTCCACCAAAACATGGCTGCAATATTTACATTAGCAGGGGGGTTGGACTGGATGATCTCCAGAGGTCCCTTCCAACCCCTACCATTCTGTGATTCTGTAATATTTACTATCAACACTATTTTATGTATATTAGTAGTCTGTGAGTATGATCACATGGTACGTAACACACATACATCTATCCTTACTACACAGTAGAAACATACACAATAAAACTCACAACTGACAAGACAACAGCCAATGGATGCCAATTTTGTAGATACAGTCAGGTGGAAACTATGTACAGAAACATACAGAAATACATACCTTTTATACAAAACAAAGTATACTATTTTCTTTTATCTTGGTAACAGTAAAGAAAAAACCCTCAAAGACGGTGTCCTGCTCAAAGCTGAAAAGGAAAACATCTTTCAGAGTAGCAAAAAGTCTTGACTAAGTGGGTGTATTTGGCAGCAACGTGTTTTTAAAAGAAGCCAAAGAAAAAGCCAGCTGAGGGACAGAACGTTAGGCCAAGTACCAACATACCAGGATGAGAAGCAACAAGGAGAACGGTGTCCTGACTGTAGTGTGATATTGCTGGGATAATTCCCCTGAACAAATCCACATTGCTTTGTATGACATCAAGGTAAGTCTGAGCATTACCCAGAGAGTTAACTGTAAGTACCACAACTTTTGAATCAGCTGAAGCAGAAAAATCTGAAAATATAAAGAAAATGTGTTTTTAAGATTTATGTAATTCTATCAAGTTTTGGATGCAAAACAAGGAGCTGTCCTAAAGGCTGAACTGCAGCATCCAGCTTAGTTAGAGATTCTTTCCCTCCTGGCCCCCCTCCCTGTATCGCCCAATGTGGAATTTGGGGCACTGCCACAGCACCTGTAAAACACAGCTCTCCCACAGAACTACTTTTCCCATTTCCTAGTTGGCAAACACAGAAGGCAGCCTGCAATTTGTCCAAGTTTAAAGAACAGAGACCAGAAAACATCTAGATGGTGTTGCCAAATAAGCTTTTCCAAGTTTTCTTAGGAAGAGAAAAAGCCCCAAACACATTCACGAAAAGGCTTCTTCGTTTTTATTCCAATTTTTAAAGAAGGGGAAAGACTTTTGCTCCTTTATCTGAGGCTTCTACAATTTTTGATCTTACAGCTCAATCAAGGACATGTAGACAGCCATAAAAAGTGTTCCTGAAGTCTATTAACTTAAGTAAAAGACATGTATGTATTCACCCAAGAAAACACCCAACTACATCTGCTGCATAAATCTGTAAGTGAAAGCTGCCTTGGTCAGGTAACTCTGAATAGCTGAGTGCCACACGCAGGTGATCAGCTTGGACACAGAAACAAGGTAATTTGACTGTCACACCACTTCTGGAACCAGCCGAAGCCAAAGCAGAGGCCTAGTGCACTGACAAACTGGAAGCATACTAAGGAGGATATAATTAATACCAGCTCGCCNCACATCTACTGCATAAATCTGTAAGTGAAAGCTGCCTTGGTCAGGTAACTCTGAATAGCTGAGTGCCACACGCAGGTGATCAGCTTGGACACAGAAACAAGGTAATTTGACTGTCACACCACTTCTGGAACCAGCCGAAGCCAAAGCAGAGGCCTAGTGCACTGACAAACTGGAAGCATACTAAGGAGGATATAATTAATACCAGCTCGCCCCAAACCTAGATCTAAGCATAGTAAAGTAACAGCCCACAGTGTATAAGCATTTCGTAATATCATAACACTACTAATAGCATAGCCAGCAACAACACACAAGCTTTTTGTACGACAGCTAAATGTAAATAGGTAACCACAAAGGCACAAACAGAGATTTGTGGTAGTTGCACAACCAGGGTTCATGAAAAAATGTGCTAGCAGTAAAACCTGCAAGTTAAGATCAAACGATGTAGAGCAGGCAATGTCAGATGCAGAATAAGCAGGTAAGATGCCTGGTAGAACAAGAACAAAGTCCCTGTCCCCAAAATAAGATAAATTACATCAGAAGCACAAGAAAACCCCCCATTTCATCTTGCAGAGGGTGCAAGGAACATAAAACCACCACAGACAGGCAAGAAAGAATGGGGAACGTTGCTCAATTCAGTTCCAGCTTCCCCTGTGGAAGAGCTTTCAAGCCGCATCACCTCAACCTCTGCAACTAAGACCATCATAGACTGTAGCCATCACCACTAATTATGGAGACACAGCATCAACTCTGTTGAATTGCACACTCACAGCTAATTGAGGACAAGACTGTTAAGAAATAATTGTTTGAATATGCAGTGATAATGATTAAGAACTAAGTATTGGCCATGTGCATGCTTACATCAATCTAGGAAATCAGTACTTTGAAAGTTAACTTTATTTACCAGCCTCTAAAGCTCTGCTCTCACAGCTGTCTCTAATTCTGTAACACACATGTATTTTTCACCCTTCCCTCCTCCACCTATGACACTGAAGTACTAGCTTGGCTTCTCTCTCTTTCTGCATGAATCCAATTTCAACATTAGTCTCTACCCTGACAGTAGAGACTAGCACATCTCTCTAAACATAATGAAAAAAGCCTGAAATAAAAGTGATGCAAACTTTGCTGAACCTTCCTTTCCCAATTTTGCTCTGAAAAGATGGAGAAAAGCAAGAAGCTATGAAAAGACAACAACATCTTTTTAAAAAGATGGCCTATATGCCAGAGCCTCTGGATCTCCCCAGGTGTCCTGCTCTCATTAAAACAAGCACACACACACAGAGTACGGTACTCGCTCCCATTCCAGCAACAACATCTAATACCTTTGCTGATCTCCACATTTGGCAAAGCAAAGATCTCCAAGTCCATGGTCCCTCCTTTTGCTGTACCTTCAGAAAGATCCAAAAGAACCACCTTGTCTGCAGCACCCTGTATGAATAAAAATAATGCAGAACAACCCAAAACTTGTTCTTGTGGGCGTGAGGAATAAAAACCAGTATTCCTCCAATTTCAGTGTTTGTTTTACTGTGTATAAAACAAGCAAAATTCCTGACCAAAATTACTGTCCAATCACAAGAAAAAGAATTTAATTTAGTGAGTGTAATTGGAAAAAGACTCATTATGAAACAAACAAACAAAAAAATCACAAAACCATCTCTGGGAAGCTAGAAGTGTTGAGGTTACTGTCATTTCTGAGCATACAGTCGTAATGAAGTACGGACCATCCACAGACACTATCCGTTTCCAGGAGCTAGGAGCACCCAATTCTAAGAGGCCACCCCTGAGACAAGAATCCTCTAACTAAGGATTTTCAAAATAACTGAATTCAACATTCAACACTTTGCATTTAAAAAGCTGACTGGGACAAATAGGCAGAACCTACCACTTCTGTGTGTCCTAAGATAATGGAAGAGGCAAATGACATAAGCAGTGACAGGGCTACTGAAACTGTTGAGTTATTTCTATGTGTCAAGACACTAAGAAGTAGGTTGGAAGCCTCTCTATTAATCAGGTCTGTTGCTATTTATAATAATTATGTACCTTTGCCGCAACTGCTAGCACACATGCAATGCCAAGATCTCCAGCTCCAACAACAGTAATTTTCTTAAAACATCCTTCGTTTTTGCCTCCACCAATTTTACTCTTTGATTTCACGTCAGTCTCCCCTACAATTAAAAGAAAACCACAAACTTAAGTGCTTGTCCACACTGTATCAATACAAGTATTGCTGCTTCATAAAGGATCACAGTTGTGCCAGAGTAAAATCAAATTACATAAACTTCTTCAAAGTAGTGGTCAAGCCTAACCACAGAAAATTCATCACAACTTCCAAGGTGTAAAACAAATATTCGTCTCTGGATAGGAATGTTTTTTTCCACTAAGTAGAAAACAGAAGCATAACACTATCAAGAAGCTAGACACTAAGACCATACAAACAACACTCCCTTTGCTGCTGTTACAGGTGTGAATGTATACCGTGGTCATAAAATTTGAAAATATTCTGTATTTTGGAAAGACATGCAAAATGGAATTTGATTAAAATACAACGATCTGAGGTTGTTTAGCCAATGCCACTGGTAAACAGCGATTCCCATTCTGACCGTAATACAGAGATTTGTAACAGAAACATTAAGATTGATTGACTAGAAACGTATGGTCTGCACACACGTGTGTGATCACAAGCATGTACTTGTACACAATTATCAAAAGAAACAGCAGAAAAAGGTTAAAGGAAAAGGTTTGCACCAGTTGCCACAGATCACCATCTGTGATTTCACTAAAAAAAGGAAGAAGAAAAGGCTGACCTGAAGAAAACGTGTCAGGATGAAGAACAGGACTGGAGCCATAAAATACTCAGATAAGGAAAACATGAGAACGGTGAAATTGAGGAATTCTGCCCAAGACTTACAATGGGTGAGATAAAGTAATGAGGCAAAAATGCCAAATAGCATCCACTCCCAAAGGGTGTAAAAGGCAGCTCTGCAATTAGCTTGTTACCACTGAGCAAGAAGAACCCAAGAGACACGATACGGACTCAACAGTCAGCACTCCGTGTCCTCAGTGCTGCACACCAGTGACTGTGGTCAGACAGGTCTCAGGGCTTGTGACTGTGGATGCGAAAGTGTGAGGGAATGAGATCTGAGAGAATGAACGACTGCGATTGGGTAAAATCATCTTGTTTCTAATAAACTCACATTTTCCTTCCACATACACCTCACAGAGTTCTGCTGCAGTAATTTCCAACAAATGAGTAGTACCAAGACTACAGCATTTTTCAGTAGGCTTAAATGCAAGCATCCAAAATGAGCTGCTTATTCAGACAAGGAGAATCTGAGCTCCCAGTTCAAAAAGGGACACTTTCGACTACACNAATTTCGAACAAATGAGTAGTACCAAGACTACAGCATTTTTCAGTAGGCTTAAATGCAAGCATCCAAAATGAGCTGCTTATTCAGACAAGGAGAATCTGAGCTCCCAGTTCAAAAAGGGACACTTTCGACTACACAGAGAAAATACCAAACACTGTGGACATGCAAACACTAAAAATTCAGATATTAAAATTGAGTAGGCATCTTTGAGATGTCAAGTAGTTAAGAATAAATAAACCAGATATTGTGTAGGAACATTACAAGCAAATACATAAAACATCCACACCTTCAGTAATCTTTGCAATGTAGGAGAGAAGTTCCGATTGCCTGGCTGCATCAGAAGACGACAGTGAATACAAAGGGAGCTCTTCCTCAAATTTTGCAATCATTTCCTTGATTAATCCAACGACAGTTGATTTAGGCTGAAATATAGCAATACAGAAGACAAAACAGTTGATTGCTATTTCATATAGTGGTATCAGCTGTAAACTGCAGTATTTAATAAAGATCAAGAGCCATACAAAATCTAATCCAATTATAAATATTGACACCCTTAACACTTACATGAACACTTAAAGTCAAGTCTGGGAATTCCTAAATCAATAATAAATAATATATTCCATTCATTTCAGAAACCGAGCATTCATTAAATCATTTTTACTGGCTGGGCAGTCACATTTAAGTAAGTTCTTTAATACACCGCATAAAATCTTTTATCAACAGCATCGGCTTTTGAATCTCTACGCTGACATTTCACAGTTCTGCCAAAACAGACGTACCCAACAGGCAGTAACTTCCGCTGAGCTTTCTTGAGAGATGCTCAATTGGCCTAGTATTATTATTCATTAATTCATTATTCACAGCAACAATGGAGAAGTATCAAAGCGTCCACGTGAGGCTTATACTGCTTTACAGCTGAAGTCAGTCCCTTTTTTCTTCAACTTAAGATAATTTTCCTTACGATCACTTACAAATTCCTTTACAATAGCTTCAGTCTGAAAGCCGTAATTTCAAGAGACATAACATCCTGCTTCTCTTTGCATAATCATTAATATTTACTAAAAAAATGCAGAAAACAAAGGCCCAAACTCTATCCACTCCTCTCCATATGATACCAAGCTTTATTCCCAAATACTCTCCTCCCGTCAGCCACTCCACCTCTTACATGGCTCCAGTTTTGCAGGTACGGCAAATAAATCCTGCCATGAGCATCAACATGCTTCCCCACTGAAATGCCCATGTTCACAGTCGGCTTCAAGAAGCAAATGGGTGGAGCAAAGGGATGAGAATCCAGAATCCACAGATGAATAGGTATGTTATAGGAATTACCTGTTCAACACAAAACAAAAGCTATTTCTAACATCTACATTGAGAACAGGCACTAAAAACCAGGCATGTGTGCATGTGATTCGCACTTCTTAATAACAATGAAAAAAAGCCTGACAGATCACTTTCTATATTCACAGCAGAAAGTATTTTTCTTACCTAGACTAGTCAATAAAAGCAGACTTGTCTGGATCAACTTGAAGCTCTACCGATTGTGTCTTTCTTAAAGCTTTGCTGTTGCTTTGTTTCCCAGGGTATTCTATCAGGCAACGTGTCCCCTTTTTCAGGCAAAGAAACCTTGTAGCTACCCATTTCATACATATTTTAGGACTCAACAACTGATGCAAAGAGGCATCTATTAAGAGCTTTACCTCATACTTCAAGGGCTTTAAGTTAAAACTAAAAAATACCTACTAGCTATTTCTGGACACAGCCTATACAAGCACAGGGCTTGCAGAGTACATGCAACCTCCATTAGAATCAAAGAGTTTGCCTACACAGTCTCAAACCACATGATTTTTAAAAATAGTTAATTGACTTATCTAATACTACCTTATTTCAGCATCTATGAGTGCATGAAGGCCCTTGTTTATGCAGCAGAAGTGGCTTTGCCAACTCATGCAAAATCCTTTATAGCCACCTTTAAAGAAGCTGCACAGTATATTGTGAAGAAGCCCTACCCAACACATGTTACAATTAGATTCATAACTGTTAAGGAAATCATATTTGACTTATCTTACCATATTTCACTGGAACAGTACCACTAAAATTCAGGAGGTCCTTCTGGGATCCATCCTTGAAGGCTGAAATTAAAAATGTAATTTTAAAAAACAATAATAAACCCTTTCAACTCTGGCCTGGCAATCCCATCCACAACTACCAATATACAATGCTAATTTTTCTTCAGAAATCAAATACACTGCTCCTGAAAGAACCATAGCTAAAATGCTACTAAGGCCCCTCCTCCCGCTTTGAGATAATTCCTTAATGGAATCTTAACGAAAATCGCATTGGTACAACTAGGCACATCATTAGCCTGGAAATCCCTTGTCCTGGGTAATTCTGGTGTTGTAGGAGCTTTCAGTCAGGCTGAAGAACTCCAGAAGTTACACCTGATAAGCTAAAGACATCAAATACTTTCAATACACCATCGGATATGGGAAAAATGCCGTTACGTACAAAGAATGTAAAAGAACATCGATCTTCTATAAATACTGTCAATTTAAAATAAAATTAAATTTAATGTATGAGTCACTTAGGTTTTTGTACGTATGCATTCTCGCAAGAGAAATTTTACTGCAAGTCAAAATAAAGATAGGAACACAACTGAAAAATTCACACTTTAGATTCTATTATACAGAATCTGAATCTATGGCAATCACACTTAGTTCAAAGTGACTGTATCGCTTCTTACTGTATGTGTTCATGGAGAACGTGAAGTTTGGGTAGGTCTTGTTAACATTCTTTAGTTCTTCTATGGTCAGGTCTCTGAACTTATACTGGGAAGAAGGGAGACAAAGAAATCAGAAAAAAAATGTTTTGTTTCAAAGGCTTCTTTTTTCGTTACCAGAGATAGGGAAAAGGAGCCAAGAGAAAGTAGAAACACAAGAAGGGGAAGGTAATAATTACTTGTAGCATTATAAATAGTTTCGGTGTGAAAGAAACTATCAATAAATTTGATTAAAAAAAAAGCTTTAAAGGTATTCAAGGTCTGCTGTTGCTACACTAGAACTCAAATTCTAAACATCACTCATTATATACCATTCCTTCCCCTTTACAGGTGTGTGCGCAGAGGCTTAATAAAATCTAGTCTCCTTTGCCCACAATAATTAAAAATATAAACGTCTTAGAAAAAGTCATCTCACTACTGACACAGTTACTACTAAAAACTTGGATCTACCTGCACATGTTTTAGGAGTTTCATAAGATGTCAATTTCCACAAAAATATTAAGTATGTAAGTAATTACCCTTTGGGAAATTTTTTCCATGTTTAAGCTGTCCTTGAGAGCCCATAAAATTCAAACAAAATAATGCATCCCCCTTTCCCACCTGGAGAAAACCTGCTCACAGATTAACAGAAGTACTGATGCTTGAAATGTGTTCTGGAAACAATTATCAGCAAAAATGGATCACTGCTACTGCTACTTCATTTAGGCTGCCCCTGGCCAATCTGATACCTGAACTTCCAAGAGATTTGCATCTTCTCACATCTTAAAAGTCATACAGAATGTTTTCTGTTTCCTGGATTAGTGCATCTGCTTCTCATTTTAGGAAGTCTGGAGTTCTCCTGGAACCCTTGCCTAAGCAAACACGACCGCAGCCTGACAATGGCTTAAAGAGCCCCTCACTGCACTGGAATAATTGTCACGAAGTAGCAGCTGAAATCTACAACCTCTTCAGTAAGGCAGTCATCAGAAACGGCTGCAATACTACAGCTACTTGGACGGTATGGCTATTTTCCACTTCGTACAAGAAAACACAGAGCTACAAGAAAAGAAACACCTTTTAGTCAGCTTCTCCACATTCAGTCTTACCAGATATTGAAAAGTCAAGCAGTTAAAAAAAAAAAGTAATCGAAGGTGCTCAAATTAGGAACGTCTACACAAGTGACATCTAGCATATTTTCAATAGTGTTGATACAGCTGGTGGGGAAATCAAAGCCACCTTTCCCCAGCGGACCCCGTTCTTATTCGTAAGGCAAAATGAGGCATTCCTATTAAATATTTTGCTCTTTTCTAAAGGTAAGGAGACGTACGAAGCAAGTCACACACAGAGCTTTCCCGTGTTGCACCCAGAATCCTCTGGCACGCCCACAATTTAAGCACGAGTGCCTCAGTTTCTCACACAGAAATTAAAACGTCTTTACCTCAGAGAGATGCCACAAAAACGAACCAGCGCTTCCAAGGCGCGGAGGCACCAACGCCGGCATCGCCTCAGCGGGCGGGCTGCCTGCGGGGCCGGGGAGGGGGCTGGACCGCGCGGCCCCCCAGCTCTGCCCTTCCCCTCCCCGCACCTCACTTTTCGACTCGCGGGAGCCGTGACCGCCCGGGGGCCGCGGGCCGCCGCACCTCGCACGCCCGCAGCCCCACGCTCCGTCCGGCATTCCCTACAGCCCTGCCGCCGCCGCCCCGCGGCTTCCCCCGCAGCGGCCGGAGGGGACCGCGCGCCCGCACCTTGCTCAGAAGCTTCCTCAGCGGTAGGAGAGAAGTTCCGATTGCCTGGCTGCATCAGAAGACGACAGTGAATACAAAGGGAGCTCTTCCTCAAATTTTGCAATCATTTCCTTGATTAATCCAACGACAGTTGATTTAGGCTGAAATATAGCAATACAGAAGACAAAACAGTTGATTGCTATTTCATATAGTGGTATCAGCTGTAAACTGCAGTATTTAATAAAGATCAAGAGCCATACAAAATCTAATCCAATTATAAATATTGACACCCTTAACACTTACATGAACNNAAAAAAAAAAAGAAAAAAAGTCCTTTCTAAATTTTCCTTGTAATGTGTCTGCGAGCGGGAAGTCAAATAAACGCTTCCTTATGTTACTGCGACGGGTGAATGCAGAGAGCTCTTGGCTGGTTGCCGTTTCCACCCATTGTCGCATACACCAACCTGCCAGCCAGGCCATAGCCTCTAAAAAAGGCTTGAAATCTGGGGGGATAAAAGATTCGTGGCTGTCAGAGAGCACGCTTAGCCGGGTTCTTCAAGACAGGCAAGTGTACTTTGCCACACGTGGCACTCGTAGCCAGAGAACACAGGTCTTGAAGTTCCCCTACATGCTGCTCTCAGGGCACCGGCTTGGCAGGTTGAACTGTGCCTGCCGTGTCCTGCACTGGAAAAATGAAATCTGCAGAAAAACATTACAGAGCCCACGTGGGAGATGAACAAACGCTCCTCCAGCAGATTGCTTCTCAACGCGTGACAGTGCCAGACAGTTCTCAGCTACTGCCCTCCTTTTCTTTCTTCTCTCACTAAGCTAACATGAATCTTGAATGTAATCTGGCTGTGTGCAGTAACAGAGAAGTGATCTCAGGTATAAGACCATACATAGATATTATAGAGATTTGGGGATTTCTTCCCTCTCTGTTGACAGTATCACAACTGAGTTGCAACTTCGTGGAGTTACAAGTATGTAAATAAAAATCTGGAATGAGCTTCTTTCTCTACAGTAATCTACCTCTTATTTTTTAAGTCTCCCTAGCACACAGTCAATATACCAGAAAACTGCCTTTTGGAAAGTGGGCCGTGCAAGTCTGATGGCCAGTTCAGTGGAAAACACAGTGGGTTCAGCTATGTGAATGAAGACAAATGCCAGTCCTATCCCCATAACCTACCAGAAAACCACCAGATCGTAACAGAACAGTCCAAACATGACAGCAACAAGTTTCTACAAGGAGTAAGATCTCCTCAAGAAAGCTCATGCAATGGTGATGGGAGGCCTGAGGCAAACAGTAACCAAGAGCGTGGGTTGTTTTTGGTACAGCCACAGCAGAAAATCATTAGGTTTAGAACAACCTTTATCAAGTTTCTCCATCACAACATGTATGTTTACTGATGCCTTTCTGTTTCTGTGCTGAAATGGCTGTCTGATGTAATGAATGACCTTACAATTTCAGTGTTTAGTTTGGAGAGTACCAGAGCCTCAAAGGAAGCCACAAAACTGAACCGCTCAAGATCAGTCCATAGAAAACTGGCATGGCAGATTCCGGCACGTGCTATGCGTCATTTGCCCAACAAACACAGTAGCTCTTCAGTAATGAAGTTCTGCAGACAATTGTACAATGGTCATTACCTTTCGGATATTGTTTGTTCTGTGAATAATACTGAAGGAGAAGTACTGTGAGGCAAGTTCAAAATAAATCTGCATCCCTGCAAAGGNTGAAGTTCTGCAGACAACTGTACAATGGTCATTACCTTTCGGATATTGTTTGTTCTGTGAATAATACTGAAGGAGAAGTACTGTGAGGCAAGTTCAAAATAAATCTGCATCCCTGCAAAGGCATTAGCTGTTTTACGCAAAAGGAGGTCATAATACCCCTAGCAGAACTGCTAAAAGAACACTTTTGGATTTTAAGCTGTTTCTGCACACTCCACTAACAGGCAGAACCTGAGATATTTTTATTCAAGCAGCAGCACAGGTCCTCTGCCAGAGTACGTTGCTGTAGTTCAGCAGACGTACAGTGACTTACACTGAGGATCTGCTTTCTGGCCCTTTGAGCTTTCTCAATGAATCAGCATCTGATTATTTTTAAATACTGCTTATTAAGACATGATGTTCTCCGTATCAGAGGCTGATGTATAATGTAGAGCAGATACTTTCCAGCTGCCCACATTCAATGCAACGAAGTTTTGGGAAGGAGACATTAACAGACAACTCAGCTTAAAGAAGAGAGACTGACCTTACCTTTTTCTGCGATAGGATCCCTGCTAGGCAGATTCACAACAGCATCTCGTATCCAGAAGCAGAAACTACAGCTTGGCGTTTAGGAGGACAGTGTCCCACGGCTGCTGCAGCAGTGGTGGAAGTAGCCAGGCTGGCACTTTCCCCCTAGCAAATGACAGCTGGGGCTTTGTGAACCCCAAGGCGATGAGGGAAAGGGTTACAGGACCTCTTGAATGGGTGAAACACAGGGTAGGGTGCCAAACTCACCACACACTGGCTCTCTGTGAAGAGGAAATACGGCGAGGACCACATTTACTCCTTTCCTGGTGGTCTCACTTTGCTTGGTCCTACCCTTCCTCAAGGCCCGTGTTGTGCAGAAGCTGCTGACCTCCAGGAGAGAGTTTGCAGGGCAGGATGCGTGAAACACAGCAGCAGTGACCCAGCACATCACCTCCAAGCCCCCGCCCAGCCCCGCTCTGCACTGTACAGGCAAGGCTGACAGTGTCCTAGGTTCTGTGTCCCTAACGCCACTGGCCCGCAGGAGCCCCTGCTCTGAAGAGGGGAGAGACGAAGTTTGTCTCTGGGATTGTCACCAGCAACCTTGCATGTGGCATTCTCTGGGGTGCTGGGCACTGTGGCAGAGACCCTGTGTAAACAGGGGGAAGTATTCTGGGCAACCTGGGTTTTGTGGTAGGAGGAACAGGGAATTGAAGCTTTACTGGGACCCTGAGAGCTCTGGTCTGAGACAAATGCAACGGCAGGTGCCTTCACTCAGTCTCCTACCAACTCTGGCTACATGCTTTTTTGGAGGGTGGAAACACAGCGAACCCCCTATGATGAGCCATTACAGAATGATCTGCATGAATATTTATCTAAACCCTTTTAAGAGACAATTTGAAGATTGTTTTGTTCCACAAAGGTCCTAGCACACACTAATGTTTGAGAATACAGCATTCCTTTTAAATTTTTACTCTCAAGCATTTTGATTTTGGATTTCTCCCTATTTCACAGTAAAAACAACTAGAAAAGTCTGATATATGGTTACCGTTATTAGTAGACTGGGTGTTTGGAAACACTTTTTAAAATCTCTATATGCATACATAACCAAAATAATCATAGAAACCAGATCGGTAACAACATACCCTTGGTAGTGACACACCACTATCATCTCAAGAATAAGAGTAGTAACACCGTTTCTGTGCAAGGCTTACAGGTCACTCTTGACTAAGCCTGCACCCAAACTACAGATCGAAATTTCTCAGTACTCACGGTTCAAACTCTCCTTCAAATTCAGAGCTGCGTCTGTGTCCACTGACTCAAAATCTGCTCTAAACATCATTTGCAATGAATAACTCTGTATTAAATTAATGGATCCTAATGTGAACTAATCTCTAGGTAATGAAGTATCTTGCTAGCAGGCTAACGTTCTGCCCACACAGAACACAGCCTTGCTACCCCAGGTACCAACCCTCTTGTAGTTCCTCTCCCCCATCACTTGATCTCTACCTTCTGTTACTAAAGTTCCCTTCTGAAGCTAGCTCTCTGTCCTGGTTTTGGCTGGGATAGAGCTAATTTTCTTCTTAGTAGCTAAAACAGTGTTGTGTCTTGGATTTAGTATGGGATTTGAATGTTGACAATATACTAACATTTTTAGTTGTTGCTAAGAAATCAAGGACTTTCCAACTTCCTATGCTTTTCTAGTGTGCGGGCGGGCATTGGTCAGCAGGCAGTACGCAGCTGCACCGTGCCTCACTTGTTTGTATAGTCTATCATTATTTTATTTTGATTATTAAATTGTTCCCATCTCCGCCCACAAGTCTCTTTACTTTTCTGATTCTCTCCCCCATTCCTTGGGGGAGGGCAAGGGGAGAGAGACTGAACACACTGCTGGTGGTATGTGGCTGCCTGCCAGGCTGAAACCACAACACTCAGCTTCCCTAGCCCAGCACTGCCCAAGCATTAAGCAAGAAGGAAGCCAGCAGTACAGCTGGCATTTCTGAAGATATTTTCTCCAGTCATTTACTTAATCTGCATACGTTCACACACTCACTTCAGTCAGCCAAAGCAGTATGAGCCAGGCCAGAAGCACTAAGGGTAGCGCCGAAGTTGAACACGGCCAGGTGGAGGAGGCAGCTCCATGAGCAGCAAGGGGGTTCTGTTAAATGGGATCTTGCAGATAAACACGCCTTGCCTCACACCATCCGTGGGTGCTTGCAAGACAATAATGAGATGTCCTTTACTGGACATAATAAATTTTAATCGGCTACAAAAAACTTCATTCTTTTATTCTATTTGATTGTCTATTGGCCAGAGTTTCGGCTAACACCTCTTTGATTTGGCATCAATTCTAAGTTTATATGATTTCTAGAGCTAACAATATGAAACTTAGTGTTTGATAATATGACTGGATCCTGAAAACTGTCTGTGCTCTAGAAAAGCTTTCAAAATGCGTATCAACTTTCAACGCAAATAACCTGGTAAAGCCAGTGCAGCTGGTAACCCTGTGCTCTTCCAAATGAAGTCACAGTATTTTGCATATATTCTTACCCAACAAGCTACAGATATTTCCCCTAACTGGCATTTATTGAGCAATACATCCAACTCTTCTTTTATTAAAACTCCTTTCTCCATAAAATCACAGCCTATGTATTCAAAAACATAGCATTTTGCCAGCAGTATGGGTCTTCTTACTGACTGAGGTTTTCTTTGAGACTGGGTAGAAAAGTTAAGTGGTTAATTATAGAGAAAATAGGGTGTAGTTTCTCACATGCTAAGGGAGAGGAAAAAATAAAATGACATTCTCATGGAACACAGAGCTAGTTCTACAGCACATGGCTTTTGAACTTTGTTCAGCTCCACACAACAGGAAAACAGCATCATTTTTACTGTCTTAAAATTTCTTACTCTAAATACTAGTCTCATTCTTCTGCTTACCCGCAGCCATCCTGTATCTCTAGGTATGCTAGCTTAAAGCAGAGCCCAGGGAAAGGATTTTCAATAATATTAAATGACAATCCAGGAAGTGTTTCAAAGGATTTGCTCCAGTGGAGAAAATGATGTAGTATTACAAGTTGTCCAAATTAAGAGTAATGGAATGGAAATTACAACTTGAACTTACAAAATGAAATGCTATGGGCAAAACTTGCACTTTTGAAATACACTCGCATGATCTGCCCAGATACTGAAGTCTGGGGAATAAATGAAGACCAACTGCAACGCAAGTAGCACGAGCAAGTTTCCTCACAAAACCCAAACCAGCTTCAGCTCTAGAAATATCACAAGAGTGAGCATTATTTATCTCAGTGTTCTGAACAACCAGTAAGTCACCTGTGAGTGTGAACTACACCATGACCATTTTATATGTCATACGTATCAGTTTAAAAGCACCATCCAACCAAGGCTGGATTTAAAGCAGCAGTTCAGAGGTACATCAGACCTCCTTGCCAACTGCGTACGGCAGCAGGAAGTCTTCCACAGTTAATTTTTCCTCACACTGCTCATAAACAGGGCTCCTCCCCATAGCCCTGGGCCACATCACACGCTATACACTGCCATCACCGCATTCCCTTTGTACATGCAGCTAGCAAACAGAAGCCAGGTTAATAAAGGGTTTGCTTGTTCACTCATTCCGGCCGGTGGAAGAAGTTTGTTAATGACAGCACATCACTCTACATGAACTCTGTAGATTCACCTTACGTGCCAGGCTTGCCTGTCTACACATCACTTTGTCACATTTGACACCGCTGTAGAGATCTCAAGAACAGTCTCCCTGCATGTTCTATAGAAATCAAGAACCAGATAAAGCAGATTAACTCACTTCAGTGCTCCTCCTGTGCAAAAATAACAATTGTAAACGGAGTCCTTTATCAATTGCAGAACAGGCCAACTGACAGGCGTAGTGTTCTAACATATACACTACTTTCCCTGGACAAATTGCATGACATACTGGATGTGCTGAGGGACCACAAAGTATTTGTGCAATGCAAGAGCTGGAAGAAGCTGGCAGGGAGGAGAATTATTGTGATAGGCAGGTGAGGACAGACCCATAACATGCATCATATCGCCTTAGGTGTGTCTTTAAAGGAAGCTAGTTACCTCATGAAGTCCACAAAAGAGGTTAAATACATTGAGAAGTACATATAAGGCTCTCATAGTTATTCCGAGTGCACGACAAAACCTGGTGCACTATGCTCAAGTGTTTTCCAAGTCAGAATCGAGCCCACTCCAACAAGGAAAAAACCCCTCTGAAGCTCTTGATTCTCTCTGCATTGTCAATTGCCATCAACTTTCACATACATAGTGTGACAGAACGTGGCATCATATATACTTGCCTTGCGTCAGCTGAGGGATGTTGAGAAACTGGGCAGAAGTTGCATCCAGCATACACAAATATTTATAATTTGCCAGTGCAGGGAAAAGGATATAGGTGAAAACCGCGACTCCCGTGAAGAACTGAACAGAAAATCTCCAAAGCAGATTAAGCACCAGATGTTTTGGGAGAACAAAACCCTTCATCAGTTGTGGACAGAGAAGACAGGACTAAACTGGTGACATGTTTTGTTACTTCAGGAACCTCTTCTGTCTTTAATTTAATTCCACAAAATATATTAAGCACAATATGTCAATGGCTTTTTGGATCCCTAGGCTCATGGGAAAAATAAATGTTTCCATATGCATTTCAAGTGGTAAGAGAAGGCTACCTACGAGATGACTAAATGGCAGTTCTGTCTTGCCAAACTAAAATGTTATTTCAAATAAATTACAACTAAGAACTGCCCTCAAACAAGGGAAACAGGTAATTATGTTTTTCCAAACCTGAGTAAAATAATTCTATTGCTTCCAGAGAAGTACAGCTTTACTGGCTGGATTAAGATAACTCAATACAGAATCACCCTCCACCTGAACAGAATGTTTGCTTTGAAATAATAGCTGATAACTGATTACAGTTAAGATACATTTAAAATCTCAAGGGAATTCCAACCAAAGTAAGATTTCATGCCTTCAAAACAAAGCACTTGCAGGACACTGATTAAATGCTAATTTGCAATACGATTTTTTTTAAGTGCAAAAGCATACAAGCGTTGCTGTTTCAAAGGAAAAGCAGATGGGCTCACTTTAATCTGCATTCATTTATCTATTTGGAAGTGGGTTGCAGCACTGGCTGATCAAAACAGTCACTGGTATTCACCAAAGCAGTAAACTGTTCCATAGGAGACAGCAATCGCAGAGGTTCAGATTCTTATATGGGAATAAAAGAATCTGAGAAAGATGCTGCTTATGAAACTGCCAGATGAAACGCCACACTCCAAATGGAAGAAATTAAAGGCAACTGGCAGACTTGTGTATATTATTGTTCTAACACACATGTACCTCCAAATACATACTATGTCAGAAGCCTAAACTGCAAGAGACACCAATGATTGAGATCTTCTCTGAATACTTAAGTGACTTCATTAATTTTTCATACATTCTTGCTGGCTACACAAGAACAAGAGAACAATTCTTGGAGAACATTCAGCCTAATGCTGTTGTATGTGACAGCTTAGAGAACAGAATTCTGAAAAACCTTCCATACAGTAAACCAGTAAGAAATAGCAGTAAGATGTTTAATGCCTGTAATTTATTGTATACATACTCTGCAAAACTTATATGCATTTGGTGCG